>CM077100.1:24080051-24129608 GCA_039619505.1 Cimex hemipterus | reverse complement strand
TCTCTCTCTCACATGCTCTCTTTTTCTCACTTTCTTTTTCTCTCTCTCCCTCTCTCTCTTAATTTATTTCTTTCTCTCTCTCTCTCTCTTTCTCTCTCTTAATTTCTTTCTTTCTCTCTCTCTTTCTCTCTCTATTTCTCACTGCCTCTCTTTCTTTCTCTCTCTCACATGCTCTCTTTTTCTCACTCTCCCTTTCTTTCTCTCTCTCACACGCTCTCTTTTTCTCACTCTCTCTCTCTTTCTTTCTCTCTCTCACTCTTTCTCCCTCTTTGTTTTAATTTATTGATATATTTGTATATTAAAATGGTATTTTAAACCATTTCTCTATTGTGTTTCTTAACACAGCCATAGTATATAACTACCTAACTATTCATTTGCCACTAAGAACTATTCATTTGTTCACAGTTACTTAGAATTTTAAATTTGGTTGTTTGTAAAATATTATAATGCGTTAAAAATGCTTTCCCCTGCCATCACAAAATTGATAACCGGCGTTGCGCGTTCTGTATTCGACTGTAAACATTCCCATCCACCTTTTTCAGGCCTACCTATTAAAATTTACGGGCCGCTCGTAAATTTGAAGAAAGAAATTAGCGAGGGAGTGAGATTATTGGCAATCACTAGGATCTAAGTTACCAAGTCAGGTTAGGTAGATTAATAACATTTATCTAGGTTCGTGGCCATTGAGGTCGTGAGGGAAATGAGAGGGGCTGGCCCGGCAATATGGGGTTGGGAAATTTATGGGACTCGAGCCAGCGTTATGTCATCCTACAAAAACGCTTAACCATATGTTGGAGAAATTGGCTCGGAATCAATTCATTACAGGCTGGAAGGAAACAGCACTTATTCGGGAGGAGCATGAATTAAAAAAGTGTCCTCTTTTATACACTTAACATAATTTTCCTGTTTTAAAAAAATATTTGCCTTCAAAGCTCCACTTAAATATGTAACGTAATCAAAAATAGACAGCAAAGTTTTATAATTGAATGAAATAATTTAATACTATCATTGAAATAAGAGATCTGATTGGTTGACCAGTTCGTACTTACCTATTTCTCATTTACCTTTGCACTAATTTTAATTTTAAACCATATGTAGGAAAGTAGTCTTTTTTTTAACCTTTATTTTTTAACTCATGTAACAAAGCTTTTTAACTATTACAGGTCTCGAAGAATTTGACCATCATCCTCAAGATACGTCAATTAAAGAAGAAGAGAAAAATCGACTTGATCTCTAATGGCGCATATTCTTGACGTAAACCTTGTTGAATCAGAACTAAAGATAATTGTGGAAAATTTCATTTGACGCTGAACTTAGTGTTAACAGAAAGAGATCTGGAATTTAAAAGTTCTGCATAAAATCTTATCTGTCTGACTTCTAAATGCTAGTATCGAATATCCTTTTCATCCTCCACTAAGCGACTGTGCTGTAAGGCAGCATACTAAGTTTAATTTCCTTTTTACTCTACACTCTAGACATTCCTACTAACGAGAACCGAATACTTGTGAACTATGCTGACAATACCGCCACGTTTTCAGAAAACCGAAAACCAAAATTGGCTTTCAGAGACATCCAAGATCACTGCTTTTGAGAAACCTCTTTCTTGTTTGGAAGAATGGTGCAAGAATGGGGGACCCCTCCGATTTACTGAAGCGAGTGTTTCGCAAGGCACCATCCTTGGTCCCATTATATTTGCACTATACATTGTAGATAACTAAATCTAGAAATGGCTTTCAGAAACCTCCGAGATTATCGCTACTTTTTGGAAGGATGGTTGAAGAAATGGCGGATCAGGCTAAAAAATCCTAGATAATAATCTGTACCCTTTGCACCTCCGTCATTCCCCCCACAATGCCGTCCACCAATCAGGACTTGAAACCCCCATACTCGGCTCAAAATAATATAACTGAACTGGCGATATTAACTACCGAAAGACTAATCGAAAAAACCAAATCAAACGCCACATCTACACTACAACATAATCAATCTGGTGGTATGGAATTGAACTGTCCGGTCGAACCAAGCGTCCCAACGTACAAAACGTCTCTTACGCTAGTGCAAAATCCATCTTCTCATTGCCCAATTTCCCTACTTCGTATCCATACAGACCTTCCAAACCCGGGTGGCTTTAAACCCGCAAAAAAGTCGATACGTACGCCTTGAACGAACCTCGCACCTAAAGGCACTTTTTTTGGCAGTTTGAAAACTGAATGAAACGATTTTGCTGGATTCGGTAAAGGGTTAAACGTTTCATTCCGGCCAAACAAACTTTGGAGCTGAGCAACGCATTCGTACCACGTTGTCACTTGTAGTTTGAAGGTGATTATGAGCCCAGCTCCAGTGCGCGTAAATAACGAGGCCAGGGATACCCCAATAACCAAATTGTATTAAAACTAAAAACATTCCTATGTAAAAAAGATTTCTCCTTGACACGATACGATATACTGTATTTGGCATTTTTCTCCTGTACAGTCATTTATTATTGAGAGACTATTAATTTGTCTATCTCTTCTGTTCGAGAAAAAATTGGCAATTACTCGGGTAATTTTAGACCTCAGAATATAGTTTTTCAATTTGGATATCATTTATTTAAAAAAAAAAAACACTTTTCAGTGTTGTGTGTTTGTTGAATCGAATACTGTATACCCTTAGTTACAGGTACACTTTAACCAACTGTACATCTTTAGCCTCTATTTTAAGCTGTTTTATGCGATGTTCTTATCGTTAAGATGACTTGACATAACTCTTATCTACATGAATTATAATATTTATTTTTAAAAAATCGCTTTTTATTAATTTTTCTTCTAGGGAGATTTGTGATTTTTATAAATTGTTTGAAACATCTTTTTTTTATGTCATTTCGTTTGTGCAGCTATTTACTATGTATAAATTGTTAAATTTTATTTCTTGCTAGTTTTATTTAGCCAGAATAACTTAATTACCAAGTACATCCGAAATCTTCAAACTTTGTATTTATCTTTTTTCGTAAGTTACAGAAATGATGACAAATTATTTAAATGCGTTTTCGTTTTTCCAGTTCGGCCGGAACCCTTTTCCTTTTGTCTATTTCAAAATGTCTTCCTATTCAAATCAGGCTTATATATGTCAAATGATTTCTGGAAAATAATTATAATGCCTTTTAAAAGCTGAACATCACAGGGAAGGTAATATTGGATCTTATCGACAATTGATATTGGTAGCATGGACTCTACAGTGGCATAATTTTTTGTCCAACTGAAAGTACGAACAAGCTTTCAGTTTAATATCTAAAGGTAATAAAATAATATCGACTGTTTCAAATTACACGACGAGATAAAAGTTAAAATTTAATTGTAATCCTTTTTGATAAACCATCAATATTCGTCAACGACGTGGTGACCATCCTGATTTCTGGTCAGGTTGACGATTCATTTGTAACGTTTATTTATATTTTTACCAAAAAAATATTTTTACATGAAAAACTGCAGCAAGCAAGATTTATAGTTTAGCAGAGTAGCAATTTGCTATTGTAAACTAAACATAAACATACGGAGATTATTTAAAAACAGTCCGTTGAATAGATAGATAGGCTAGATCTGCAGGGAAAACGATCATAACTATTGTTTCATATAGTTCACAACAGGATCAGACATGGGAACCTTCTGACGTCAGTGAGAAAGCGCTGCTAAATTAATTTATATTTTCTGTATTATTTGTATTGTAAGCGGTTAATACCTGATACATCCCAATCAGCATGCCTATTTTCCAGGAAAATCAATGGAAACTCGAATTATGGTTGTTAGTTGAGATGAAAAAAAGTTAATGGCACGAGAGGGATTCGAACACACGACCTTCGGCTAGATACGCCGCTGCTCTACCTCTGTCACGATAGCTCAGCAGGTAGAGCAGCGGCGTATCTAGCCGAAAGTCGTGGGTTCGAATCCCTCTCTTGCCATTAACGTTTTTTCGCCTCAACTAAAAACCATAATTAATTGTCTTTTTGTAATAATTGGAATTCTTACTAATAGCGTTCTTTAATCGTTTTTATTGAGTGCTACCGTCGGCAGGTTTTATTATTACATGCCCTCCTCGTGAATCGTTGTAACGGGAAGATAAAAAAACGTATACACATATTTGTAATTATTTGTAATATGCACGGGCTATTAACACATATTATAAAATTTATAAATTATAAAAAATGTATATCGGGTACAATTTCGTCTTTAGTTTTGTGTGTACACCTCATACAGATTGATATGAAGGAGACTTTCTTAAACGATTTCTCTGAGTTTATTCAACATAGTATCCTGGATAGAGGAAATATGAGTCTCATTTGAATAATTGGCAATACGAATGAAATGTATTCAGTCCATTCTTCTTCAACCAGGGCAGGAAAATTACAGTGTTGGTGTTGAACGATGAAGAACCTCTCACATATCTACTCGGCTTTATCTTAAACTGCGAGGTATAGACCACAAATTACTACGATTCCACGTTAATCTATTATCATCTAATTATCTAGACATAGATCTATTGAATATTTAGATAACTGATAGTGATATGTGAATATAAAGAAATTCCGTTTCAAATGAAGTAAAATTTCAAAATTCATTTTTCAATAGTATTATTAATTTGAGACTTTTCATATGATTGACTGTTCTCATCTGCACTGACTCCCTCAGCGCGGTGAGAGCCCTGAGGGACCTCTATTCACGGGATCCACTGGTCAGCAAAATCCAATTAAAATATGCTGACGCTGTGCGGGCCGAGAAAAGGGTGGTCTTAGCCTGGATTCCAGGACACGTCGGACTGGAAGGGAACGAGAGAGCGGACCTGGCCGCGAAAACGGGTACTCTCGTTCCTTACAGTGACGTTGTGGAGACCACCCTGATTCGGCCTGACGACGCTAAGAGAATAGTGAAAAGATGATGTTGGACAAGTGGAAGCGTCGTTGGGCCGACTCGACTGACGCGCTGGTGTCCGTTAAGCCGACGGTCGACCGGTGGAGCCCGGAGGGGATATCCCGAAGGGAAAGTGTTGTCCTGACCCGCCTGCGGATAGGCCACACACGTGTGACTCACGGGTACCTGTTGGTTGGCACGAGTCGACCTAGGTGCTCGGCATGCCTAGTAGAGAGGCTTACCGTGCCGCACGTGTTGGAGGGTTGCCGCAGCTTGGCGCTGTATTGGGACCGTGGTGGAATGCCGCCTGGTTATACGAGAGTGCTCGAGCATGGCAGCGAATTTAAGGACAAACTTTTTTGCTTTCTTAGAGACATCGAGATTATGGGTTGTATATAGAGGGGTATTTAGATTATAGGTTATCATTTGTATTTGGTTTCTAGTAGAATAGCAGTATGTTGGCGGCGGTGCAGCATATTATTTCAAAGCTCCACCGCTGCTCCCTTAAACCGGGTCGGGGCGGAATATCGAGTACCCTCCGACCCGGACTCTAGATAGAGGATAGGCATGTATGATTGGATTTGTATATAGTGGTATGTATAGTGGTATGTATTTATTGTATGACTGAGCGTGTGAATGACTAGTTTTAGGGAACATAAGGGTGCCGAAATGACCAAAGAAGTCGACGGCGCCCGACTGGTGGGTGACTCCCCCTGACCTATCAGGGAGAGGCCGGAGACTCGCAATTCTAATTCATATGATTGGCATGACACAAATTGTACACAATTTCGTTGTTATAATAATTACATCGTTTTAACAATTGATTCGAGTTTTAGGATTTTCTGTAAATTCACTACAAATGGAAATCCATCGGGATTTAATAATCCGTTTAATTCAATAAACGTATAGGTTTGATTTTAATGGGATGAAGTCTCCCCAGATTCAAAATACGGTTTAGTTTGGTTAATGTTGAATTTGAGTTTTAAAGGTTTCACACACAAACCTCACATCCGTTGATGAAATTTTGAATTGATTTTTTGTGTACGAGTTTTCCGATTGGATAGGAGCTTTTAATTTAATTTCCGAACCACATCACTAAAAATTTGTAACTACGCAAAATACTTCACGATCTTCTACTTTTACTAGGTATTCTATTATCTCGCAGTTAATAATAATAATAATGCTTTATTAAACATAAAAAGGGGAAAAAAGACAATTTAGATTTCAAAGCATTTTAGGCCATGGATCTTGGATCCATCGTTGATTAAACAATCACAAACAAAAAATATAATATAAAATGAAATATAAATACACAACAAAATAAAATGAAATTTATAGCTTACGCAATACAAAGCAAACAAAAACTGCCAAAATGCGAAAGAGAACAGAAAAGCAGGTTATAATAGAAATCACAAATTAAACTCAATAATTAATTCATATCTGTACTTCCATGCATGCCTAGGGTAACGAATTAAGGGCCGCGAATTTGAACCACTCAAAAACCGTAGCAGGTCAACCCTGGGGAGAGTGAAACATCCGAGATGCAACAACCTAATCTCACCCAGGGACGAGCACTCCGCCAAAAAGCGGGATACAGTTTCGATAGATAGCGAATTACACAAAGAACAGATTCCCAATTCCCCTCTGATCCAAAACAGCCGAGTTTAAGTGCAAAACCTCATTTCTTATCTTAAATAGCCATCGCAACTCATTGAGGCAAAGACCGTCAAAATTATCTTCGTGTAAGTCGAACAATGCAGGATTGTCTCACAATTATTACAGCTTTTACGGGGTAAAAAAGCTTCTCCGGTTTTTACATTTTTTGTGGATACTTTTATACTGTGTTCTGTCTTCGCGTCTATATATTGCAGTTTCATTACTGGTTTTTTGATATGAGTTTTCAACGTAGTTTGCGGGATGACCAGCTGATAATTTTCTAGATCGTTACGACCGTTCAGCTATGTAAGCCCGTTCTAAGCCTAATAAGAGATCGAATTGGTAATATTTTGAGGAGTGGGTTTCTAAATTCTATGTATGGGAGGCTTACTTATTTGCATTTTGCCATCAAGTCGTATTCGGGTAGTGGCTTGTGTTGTCTAAAAAATGATCCATAGGTTCCAAGCTCGACTGATATTGTAATTCTCCTACAGTGTAATATGAACATTGCTGACCGAATTTGGAATTTTGCTGTGTGAAGAAATTATTGGGTGTCTCAGAACGATTGTCTATTTTGTGTCGGTTTGATGTGACGTCCGTTCGCTGCTTGAATTAGCCGGGCAAACATAGCATTTTGTGAACATTATGTAATTTGATTTTGTGTTTTAAGGGAAATCGAATTGCTCGTTCAGGAACTTTGCTGGAGTATGTCTACTAGGTGTTTGAGAGAAATTAGAATATCTTTGCTGGATGTCTACTAGGTGTTTGAGAGAAATTAGAATATCTTTGCTGGATGTCTACTAGGTGTTTGAGAGAAATGAGAATATTGATTGGGGAATCTTGCTCGGGGTCTTCCCTGTGGTTGAAAGCGAGGTTTCCTTGACGGGTAATTTCTGCCTCCTGAAAAGTTTTCAAGAATGAAAATCATTCGTGCGGATCGTTCGTATTTAGTGCCTGTGTGAAATTACTTGGGTCCCTAGTCCGCAGAAGCGTTTTTTTAGACCTCTTAGTAAAACACGGTGTGCGACGCCTCTAGCATATTCAATTAAGTGTTGGCTTGAAGGGGATTGCGGTTTTTAAAAAATGCTATTTGTAAGTTTAACAAGTCTTTACTCGTTGATAGAACTCATATGATTTTTCATTTTATTTTGCTAGTCGACAGATTTCATAGTGGAGTGTGTATGCGACCCTTTTGTCGAAGTACCCCTATAATAATGCAATTTTTAAAATTGCCCAGTATGGCACGTTACTTATTTTCAATCACTTGAGCTGCAAGACCTTTTATTGTAACTTTTGATGACCGCTGAATATAATTGTGGTGTTCGTATCGGTGGTGAAAGGAATATCGATCAATGGTTGTTTCGGAAAGAAAACTACTTCAAATCTTTGCCGACGTTTCGATTTAATTCAAATCTTTATCAAAAAAAGTATGTAAGCTTGTAATTATGTCGGTTTCGAATGCAGGGCCGCTGGATTCGAACCCGGGACCTTTACCTTACAAAGACTAAACCTTGCGGCCACCGACGGCCTACTGATTGCTACCACAGGGGAACTGCATCGTCAGGAGGACGCTTAACCTCCGTCAGGGTTACCCTCTCACAATGCCATCGCCTTCACAGATTACCCTTATCTTATGTTTACAATTAACTTCGTTCTATATATAAGTGTATCTTTTAACGTTGCTGTTTTATGAGGCTGAGGTAGCAATCATTTATGAACTGGGCATGTTGTTAGTAATTGATAGCCCGTGAGTCGCTTTTTATAAAAACGGCCTCTAGGAATTTGCGCTTTTTTTCTTTTTTCATGATTTTATTCTATCAAAGTTAATTCTATGACCCAAAGTCAAGACGTGTTGAGACAGGGCGGTGTCATTAATTTTTTTATTTTTTAAAGCGTATTAATGTTGATAAATTCTCCTGTGTAGGTATTGTCCTGCCTTTCCCTAATAAACTCGCAATTATCACAAAATATTTTTTACACTACGCTTGATTGGGACCCTTTACAGTTCTAGTTCTACCGACGTTACCCGAAAGAAGTATCAACGAGGTCATAGAAAAATTTAATAGTTCCCACCCTAGATTAAAATTCACTTTAGAAATTGAAAAGAATAGATTTATTCCTCTCCTAGATTTACATTTACACAGAAACAAAGCTGGCACAATTGAAACAAACTGGTTTTCGAAATCCATTGCCTCAAACCGTTTATTCAAAAATTAAACTAAACTAGGAAATTCGAACGTCCTCAAGTATAGCAAAAAGTTTATTGGGCCAGTCGGGCCAGATCGACCTTTAGGCCTTACTCAAGAGCAGGATCTTTAGTTAGCCCTCCAAGAACCTGAGTCGGGGACGAGCGATCGACCTCACCCGTTGAGGATTTGTAAAACCCCGCGCAGGTACGAATTATGTAGCGAAAGGTTGCGCTATGTGTCCCACATGTTAGAGCTTTGTCTTGCCTTGGCACCATATAGAGAGCGTTAGAGATAAAAATGGTTCCCGGGTACTACCGTGAGTTTCTGAGACCCTTGTGTTTTGCTTAAATGAGTTATTTACTTTTGTGAGTGATGGGGGGCGATGATGAAATAAAGCGTCACCAACGCTCCTCAAACAGCGTGTGCGGTAAGGGTTGATGGCGGAATGGTTATGAACGTATCGCATCGACTCAAATTTAGGTTTGATCGTTAATACTGTGTGTAGGTCGATGAAGGAATATCCAATATTCGACCGACTAATCAGGATGAGTGCAATGCATGGTTGTATTTATTTGTGCGACTCACTTTTCTAATTTAATTAGGATTAAGCTAGATTATAGTTTGCTGTCAATAGTCCCCGTCGGAGCCTAACATCAATGGTAGATAAGCGACGATCTCTCGGGCATCTGGCTTAAGGGAATACTAGTGGCCGAGCCACATAACGGGGAGGGTGAACTCCACGATGTGCATTAGAGAATTAAAAATAATTATTGACCTCTTAGAAAACATGAAAAACAATTAAAATTAAAATGAATAATTATGTAAAATTAAGGATAAAAACAAATTATGCCTAATTTCCCAATTAAAACAAATTCTTAATACACACCGACTGTAGAAAATAACACGAGATTGTTATTATACATTACATAGGATTATTAAAACTTATATCTTATCTTCTTTTTAATTTGATTTTTTTTTTAATATAGCGAATGGATTTTTAACTAAAATACCACTTGTAAATTTAGGGGGCCGCGGTAGCCGAGTGGTTAGCGTGAGAGACTCTCGGCTAGTAGACCCCGCGGCCGCGGGTTCGATTCCCGCCGTCGCCCCTGGCCCTTTTTTCATGATACCCTTCCCCCAAAAATCTAATTACGGAATAAAAAAAAAAAAAAAAAAAACACTTGTAAATTAAATACAAATAAAATAAATTAAAATTTGCAGTACTTTTATGAGTGAAATTACTTTATACGTTAAACAAATTTTACTCTACCACCCTCTATTCTTACGGCCAAGGTTTTTTACTGCCGTCACTTGCCCGCCTGCGTCCTCTAGCTTTCTTGGGGGAAACGGCCCCGAGACCTTCTTCTTCCGCTGACGTTTGTGTTTGTTCCTAAAGTGAACATGGTGCACTATTGAAAAAGTTCGGTTTCTTCGGACAAGGGAACACATTTATCTAACGGCGTAGGAAGGAATTAATATTTGCAAATAATTGACAAAAAATTATTTCGAAGACAGATTGTTTTCAAGCTTTTGTGATTATATGTTATTTGGTTATTACTTTTTTTTACATAAAAACGTTCACATTTATTTAATTTATTAATATAAATAATTATTTTTATGTAAGTACATTTTCTAAATAATTATCTCGTATAACCGGTGATCGAATTATTGTTTTAAATAAAAGTAAATACTTCAAAAGTTTATTTAAGTGTTCATATATTTACCCCCTGAAAATATACCTTATTTTTGGGAAAGGAACCACCGGAACTTCCAGGCCTTTCATCCTAATTGACATCTTTCCCTGGAATTTAGCAGGGATACCTCACACTGCTATACAGAAATGGTTATTTTGAATTTAAAAAGAGTTGACGAGGTTAAAGAGTGTTATTGAATATTATAAAACTTGAATTTAAAGTTTAAAAAATACAAAAAAACAGTTAATTTAATTTTTTAAAAAGCTATATGTTTGCTATACATACTTTGGTATTGCAAAAAAGGAACGTTGGATTTGTATTTAATTTACGTTTACCGTTTACTAGGTCGAATTCAAAAAAATTGCTGGACAAGAATATTTTCTGTTTTCTGTGTACAACTCTTGTTAAAATTGTCGTGTCCTCTACGCAAGGGGAAGGTAATATATATTGGCAGCTGTAAATGTGTGTTCTTAGTCGGGACAGCAGAACAAGCGAAACGTCATCGACACGAACGTTTTCCGCAGACGGGGGTTGTATTTTGTTCGACAAACAAAGCGGTCTGAGGGACATCTATCGTGTTACAAAGCCACCCTCTTTCGTCAACATTATGCGTTAGTAGGAAGGTATCGTGAAAGTTTGAGACGAAAAATAAAAATCTGCTGAGATGGTATAAAAATAATACTCCTCATTAAAACAAAAATAATAGTCACGTTCATATTTTTACATATGGTAAGTTAAACTAAAACCATACAAGTCAATTTTCAAAAGTGTTGAGTTTTCTGGTTAAAATTAATTGTAATGAAAAACATCGTTTTAAGATACTCTCTTTTGAGATTACTCGCTTACTGCAAGAAAAAAGAAATATTTTGTGTTTGTAATTTAAACTTATTTTAATCTAGTTAGCATTGCTCATACAAATGACCTAAGGATCTAACAAAACGTTAACGGAAGTACATTAGTGGTCATTATCTTTGTGTTTCCATATTGCGTCCCCTCAGATGTTTTTTCCTTCGTTTTATGAGCCAATTACCTCTTACCACTGTTTGAAGATTTATTCAATATATGTTAGCTCAAGTGGCGAATATAATTTTAATTAAATCGACTAATTCTGACTTTGTTGAAAAAAGTTGCAAGTGTTATTGCTTGCGGCATGTGTGATGTCTGCCCATGGCCTTTTTCCCTCCGTCCAACACATTTTAAATAGGTAATTAAATTACGGACCGGCCGGCATGAGCAAATGTAACCCTGACACGTAACCGTCTCTGTAAATGGCAAATGACCCTAAACTCGACAATGCCACCAAGAAAACTTTCAGCCATGCCTCAATTTAACGAAATGTCAATTTAAAGAGTGCAACCGTAAAGCGAATCCATTTTGTTCATCTTGTCTATCTTTATCGGCGAAACGAAACAACTTCCGAAACGATGTAATAATGTTGACCGGCCGATGATGTGGTCAACGTAACGTTTCCATGGGAAAGTGATGACCAATGTCCACATGACCCCGCGGTGTATTTTGTTTTCTGAAGCTTGAGTTGTTATTATTGTTAATTTTTCCCTCATATTAATGCGTAAAATGGATGTTTGCCGGGATTTACCAAAATTGATCTAATGGGCCTTTTATTTACTACTTATCATTTAAACTAATTCGAAGCAAAGGAACATAACAAAATGTTCAAGGTATGAATATAGAAATATACCCGACATAACTAACAATACAGATGCCCAAGTTAAAAAAAACTATTCATTTTAGCTTTGAACATTACGCCAATAACATTAAGCCATGATTCTCCTCGTTCTCGAACAATCAATATCAACGATGAAATGAGTTAAAGAAAAAAAAACCTTTACGACTGAACCATTGGGAAACCGCCCCATTAAACTCAATCAAATAAAATGAAATCTCAAATTGATCAGTAGTCAAATGATAACCCAGATTTGTATGCTAGTCCAATGGAATGAAACTGGAGCTTAATTTTGTTAAAACCCAACATACGTGTGGCTGGTGCAAAACGTGGAAGACAAGACAGAATGAAGGAAAATGTACGCTGTGTACGTTCTCATTGAAAACAGTCTTGTTCTCTACTCTACATAAACAGCAAAGAGATACAGATTTCCTTGGCGACACCAGATTAACATGACTACCTACACAAGAGTTAAGACACAACTTATCAGAAGACTTGGACAACTTCGTACATTTCTAGGGCCTAAATCCTTCATGACCGTCAAAACTAAACTAACCATATACAAGACTTTACTGGACTACCGGGACATGAGGAGTGGGACTGTGGGGTTCTGCCAAGCCATCGAATATCCAGCGGACCAAATTCATCCAATCAAAAGTCCTCAGATACATTCTCCATCTACTTACTTCGTCACTAACCGCACTACACAACGATCTCAAAATTTTTTTTCATCGAACTGAGACCGTGTGAATATGTAGGTATAAATAAAATAATTTAAAAACAGTTTAATAACACGAAACACACAAATTTTCTGCTGTTTTAAAACTTTTTCTGAATTGTTCAGAATAAAACCAAGCAAACATTTCAAGGTTCCTTTTTCTTACCCCCGTATCATTGCTTCCATAATGTGTAATTCTGTAAGTTTTCATTAAAATATTCCATCACTGAAATCCAAGAAACAGAGTCATCATTTGGATTTAGTTCCCAAAATTCTGTAACCCATCAATGTATTCGAATTTTGAACGACATATCCTAGAACAAACGCAGTGCTATACGGGTGTGCTGTATGACATTGCAAGACAGGGTTTGCCGTAAAGAAAAACCAGAAAACCATCACACTCCGTACCTATACCTAATCATTAAATGGTATCGGTCTGACCATTACTTCAGAGTGCTCTGTACAGCGATACCCCATATTTTTTCTATCCATCCCATAAGTTCATTCTCAGTCGTCTCATTTAATCTGATAGTGATGACATTACTATTCTCCCCGAAACATTCCTCTTCACATTTGCTAAGCACCGAATCCATTCTCCGCATAAAGATCCCTCAGCGCATTTAGAAATTTAAAAAAATATTTGCAGTTCGAAATATGGTTCCAAAAGTGGAATATAAAAATGACCTCAACGACAAGCCAATTACTTAACACTTCGATTAAGATACCTCCTGTTCGTATTTCGTAGGTTATTTGAGACTACAAATGGGCAATGACTTGCTTGGAAAAAGAAGACAACAGCGTTATAAACTAATATTGCCACTACTCGACTCACTATCCAAACAATCCAAGGTTGATAGAGACCATGATTAAAAAAAAATGTGTATATTTATTAGAAAGCCGTTTGAGTTAGTCCTGTAAAATGTTAGAGTACTACAGTAATGTGTAGACTAAATTGTATTTATTACTAAATTAGCCATTGTAAAATTAATTGATGTTCTCATTTGACCAGTTTTAATAAATAAAATTTATTAAAAATGCAGTTATGGCATGGTCAACCAACAAGGAAGCATCAAATTATCAAACTTCAAAATAGAGAATGCCACTTTTACAAATCTATCAATTTATTTCTGCACATCCTAAAACTTTGGTGGGTCAGCTTAGTTCCGCTGCTATTTCACGTAATCCCTTGACTAACTGTAAGTGACTAAGAAAATTGAAGACTGATACTCATTTATATAAGCTTAAATCTGTGCGCATGTACATACACAAACGAGTACACCCTATAAGTTATAAGTGTTACCCTCCATTCCTATGTGTCCAGTACTCAGACAAAAGCTACTGTTGTGCCGAGACACTCCAGCTCATGGTACCTCTCCGTCAAGAGTTGCGGGAGAACCTGTCACGAACGTAGTAACCGCGCTGATGGAGTCATTAGTGACGAGGTAGGCAGAACCACCATTGCCATCAATAACTTCAAAGTGAGCCAAATCTATTTCCGCCGTGTAAACGCTACAGCACTGGCTGGCTAAAGGGCTGCTTTTCTGACCATCGTGTTAACCAACTTGTGGCGGTTAAAAACAAAACTTTGAAAGTGAATTAGGGCTAATAGGAAAGGTGGTTAGAGCGTAAAGCCTGCGGAAATCAATGTACCCGAAATTGGATATTAGAACTGTCCGGGCACGGCTGGAGATATGATTTATCTGTAAGCATAATTACCTGAGAGTAATCAAATCAAGATACCCCTCATTAGGAACACTCTTGCGTACATACTAAATTCGTTCGTTATACCAATGCCCCCTAATCATTTATACCAATTTAAAATTTCAATACTCCAATTAATTGCATTTCGATTTCCAGGAAAATTGAATTAAACTTGTCCAAGAACATAGATATTTACACATGTTTGTGTTAAACCCTTTTATTATTTAGGTTTCGATATAAATGAACACGATGAAAAAATTTGTTCATTTTAATACAATTTGGCTCAGTATTAGTCCACCAATGACTGCAAAATTAAAGTTCATTGTTTTCATCCACAAAAATGGGCTCATCATTAAAGGAATTACCAATGAATGTTTATAAATACATCCTTACAACGATTAAAACATAACGGTTCATGATGAAAGCTGAAAAATCGATCTAATGCTTGAGTAAAATTTCAGCATGTAATGTAAGCCGAATGAATTTAATTAAACGGAAACAGTCGAATTAATGTGTGTTGAATGAGTGTGATTAATGAGGATAGAAACCCTTGTGGGAAAACGAGTATAAAAAGCCTTTACATGACTATAATGTCATAATTCGTTTTTTCTTTTTCTCAGGGACCGTTCAAATTAAAAAACAATAATTATTCTCGAGTGATGAGCTTTGTTTCTAATAGTTGAATTTTACAAATGAATGAAAATAGTTTCATTTTCATACCTCATTCATGTCTCATGCTGTGTATGCGAAAAAAGTAACAACTACAAATATTTTTTATTATGTACCGACTCGCTCAGTGCGTGCCTCCATGGACCTTGTAATATTCAAGATAAAAGAACAGCCAAAAGGGATTGACGCAACTAGGAAGAAGTGTTGGCATAGTTTCCTGGCCACATATGGATAGCCGGAAACGAAAATACAGATAGGGCAGCCAAAGAAGCCGCTCCAAGACCCCCCACGACTTTTCCCAATCAGAATGCCTAGTCGGTTCAAAACTATTGATTTACAATACAGTAAAATGAGAATGGAAAACCTACTCGGAAACAGAAATCATCCTGCCGAATTGTAGTAGATTAAGCCGGTCGTCGGTGCTTGGTCCACGGAGAACTGGTCGAAAAGGGAAAAAGACATACTGACTACGCATAGGTCATACAAAAAAAATTTACGGGCCCTATCTGTCGGGAAGCCCGTGATGCAAGAATAAAATAACTGTCGAGCACAGTTTCGATGGCAGAAGATTTGACGTTTATAGATAATATTTTGATATATCTTAGGACCTGTGCGTTAGACTTGAGGCACGGCGGCAGGCACACATCTCTGTACGGGTACCTTAGGGTTACAGGAATTTTTAAATCTATATAATGTTTGTGTGTGTTAACGTTGTGTCTGGGTTGTGTTTATGTGAATTTATTGGAATGAATGTAATTTATTAGCGTGAAAGGAAGGGGTTGTATACTCCCGTCCCGTCACTCTGAGGTGAGTGGGGGACGTCTGGAAAGTAGAAGTAAGTTTGAGCAGAGTTCACTCGGAGTATTTACTTCTTTGTATGTATAAAGTGAATGTGACTAGACTGTCTGTGGTGATGTAGATGATGTACACATATTTGTTGTCTGTTTTGATATCTATTCCGTACTTGATGACCTGAGGTACAAATTTGAGGATATCGCCTCTTCTCATACATCGAGACACTGACATAGCTGTAAGTTGAAAAAACGTGAAAGACATGAAAAGAAGTACACGCATCGGACCCCTTTTTGTCAACACGCCCCTAAACCTCCCGCGTCATTATTACAGTTATTATTTAAGTTTGTGGCAAATTAACGAGGATGAATAACAGGCAATGTAATGAAAATTGAAAAATCAGGTCTCGAGCACGTCATCATCGTAATCTATGTGACAATAGTAACGAAGAAAGAAGAAAAAGATTAATTTTGACACGTGAGTCTTAATCGTTGTTTTATCTAAAGAGGTAATCCTAAATGAGGGGAGAATTTCTGAAAAGTTTACTTTTTTAATTGACTATATTTAAGTAAAATAATCTCCTCTCCTCGTTGTAGCTCTTTTTTGTTACATTTATTTGCTGTTCCTTGATATTTAATTTAATTTAATATTAATTCTCTTACTTTCTACCGTCGTCCCTTTTCATCTGGAATTTCCTTTGACGTGCGTCTCACCCTTTTCCCTCGGGACAGGTTTTACCGGCAATGCCGGTTTATGCATTTCCTACCGTCCACAAATCTCATATTTAGTCTCATTATTTATTAAAATCAGTTCAGCATCACTTAAAATTATAGCGTTGACGGCATATTCCCTCGAACAATACAGGGCTAATGAATATTTGGTGAAATTTGATGATTGTATTTATTATATTCAATTATAATGGATTACTCGCATAATATAACAAATATTGACATGAAAGTAAAATAATTTTGCATATAATAATCATGTTTATTGAAAAGTTGTATTTCTTCACATTGGGTACAATTTTCTCTCAAACCATTCATCATGATAAAAACGTTCTTTTTTAAATTTTGCAGAACAATTATCGCCAAAATAGCAAGGAATGCGTTAAAAAACACTCACAAATGAAGATTTATACTTTTTTTTTAATAAATCAAATCTTTTTCACAATTTAGGTTATTGCAAAAAAATACAGATTCACTAGTAAAAACCCATAGCTATAAATTCTTGCTATGATATCCAAAATTAACCATCAATTAAAATAAACAATATTAAATGAAAAGAGAGGACATAGAACAAAGAAAATCTTGGGGTTCTACTATGGTACTATGGGTCATGGGAAAAGGTAAGGGTAGGACACAAAGGTGCCTATATGCGTTGGACGTTGCTTAACCTACCTCCACTGGAAATATTCATACAAGGAGAGGCTAGGAAAAGCTCATTTAGACTCCAGAAACAATTAAATTGATAAGGAACTAAACAATTCAGGCATACAACCATAATCAACAAAATCAGACACCCATTGTTAGAAATGGGAACTGATTACATGATCCCGGAAACAATCTTCACAACTTACTATAAAGGAGAGGAAGAACACAGGAGAGCAACAGATACAATGGTATGGTACACAGATGGCCCCAAAACAAACTAAGCAACCGGATCAGGAGTTTTCTGTACAAGCTCAAAACGTGAGCAATCAAACTCATTAGGGAAGTACTTCAGGGACTTCAGTCTTTCAAGTGGAAATACATGCCATCAATGCTTGTGCCCTGGAAAGTCTTAAAAGAGGTTACACTGACAAAAAAATCCTTCATAAGATCAGACAGCCAAGTAGCTATTAAAGCTCTGGCGTGCACAAGGATTACATCAAAATTGAATGCATCCAAAATGTTCAAAACATGGGGGAATACAATAACCTGCCAGTGCACAGGGGAATTTTGAGTAACGAGAAAGCAGACAGACTGGCCAGAGGAGGATCTGCAAGACCATACATAGGCCCCGAACTTATTCTTGCGTTAACAAAAACAAATATAGAATCCTCCATCGCAGAATGGATCCAAGCAAAACAAAAGGAGAAGTGTATAAACTCTAGCGGTGCTAGACATAGTAAATATGATGAAATAAACTTAACCGAGACTGGCAAAAACACTGCTACAATTGGAGAGGGCCAAATTCAGAGGAGAGGTAGGACTACTAAACGGTGACTGGTATCTGATAAAACATATACACAACATGAGTATATACAGCGATAATCCCATTTGCAGGTTATGTAATGAGCAAGAGGAAGCAGCCTCTAATATCAACTTCGAATGCGAAGCAACAGCTCAATGGAGGTTTAACCTAACGTACGGAAAAGACGTAGGAAATCAAATTGAAGCAGCAACAGTCAATGATGTGATACTTCTAAGAAGAAGGATTGAGTCTATTGACTGAACTAATTAACTAGGAAGGTACAATAAGCCAGAAGGTTGCAGTGTCTGGAGAATAGAAACCTCGCTTCCCCATATCTTACGAAAATACCACTAGATGCTCCATTTTATATATCGAACGTAACTACACATACAAACTTCCATATCCCTTTCGTTCAAGATGAAGTCAGTTCCCATTAATGCAAATTTCACAAAACCCTTCCAAATAGTGCAAATAAGCACATCAAACCCTCTCCCGCTCACAGAAGAAACAATGGCATCGAGATCTTCTAGGAATTGATGGTGACGATAGTGAATGTGATAATAACACCATTATCAATTAAACAGACAATATTAATAATATGTAATATTGTAATAGTAATACCATGAATATTTTCTCCGCTCTTGTTTTTAATTTTGTACATATTACCTTGCTCATTGATACTTGTTACCTACTTGAAGGTAGTTGTAATGTACTACATATTAAAAAAAATTAATAATAAATAATTAAATATGTGTCAATTACCTCCTGAAACTATACAAGTCAGCTTCAGCTCAGATCCCTCTTCGTACGGGCCAGCAACGGATGGCACTTCTTTTCCCCTGTCGTCGAATATCGTCGGCTTCTGGGGAGGAACTACAAAAGAAAAAAAGACTGGCTGTTATAAATAAACGAAAAATCAACCCAAATTTTGTGTTTTGTTGTACCATTAATATCAATAATTGAAACAGCCGGCCACATTTGTGTCGTGCACATAATACTCCACGTATATAATTATTATAATGGATGGCTCGCCTGGGATCTACGTACGTGTTGGGGTGTTTATCACCCCCCTGGTTCGCTATGACTTGCTCTTATATACCGATTTATTTCTGGAAAGTGGGTCAATTTTTTTTACAAGTCGCAGCAGTTTTTCACTCCTGGAGAAAACGACAAACTTAGCTTGTTGTACACCCAGTTCACATGGTTTGTAATCATTGTTTGGAAGAAGAAAATTATTCCATTCTACATTGTAGAGATTAGTGGCCGTTAATCGATAATTATTCCGAAATGGTGAGATGCGGTCTGGTGTGATGTAGGTTTCAGAAAAACATTTTTTTTACCGTGCCAACGTTTTGATCTTTATTGAGGTCATCTGGAGGGCCCGGGATTTACAAACATAGTTTACATTTAGAAAGTACATATAGGATGTGGAAAAGTGAATTTATACAATGCAAAATAAATTTTATATTCAAAGTATTTCTACTCACTCAAAGTGTCTTCTGTGTACTTGTGCCATTCTCGCGTGTCATGTTGATGGTGCGGACTCTTTGAGCCCTGAAGATGACCTCAATAAAGATCGAAACGTTGGCATGATAAAGAAAATGTTTTTCTGCAACCTACATCACACCAGACCGGATCTCACGATATCTGAATAACTACGTAACTATTTTCTTAAAGAATCATGTAATTTTTCTTCGCCCTGAACCAATAAGAAACCAGAGTTCTCATTGACAATTAATGTGTGCTGTTCCACTTAATATTTCCGGAAAAGTAATTGCAACTGTTTGCTACTACACAAAAAATGATAGGAAAGGAAGAGAAAGAACGGGATACGTATCGCAGACAAGAACTAAAGATATCAACCATAAAAATTTAACCACGCCTCGTGGAGGAACGAAAAGAAAATTATGTCCCGAAAATGCATTTTCAAACAAAAATATAACAACAAACGTGTTCACAGTTGATTAATAAACTTGAAGAAACTGAAAGAATATATAAAACATCAAAAAAAAAAAACATGTAGGTCGTAGTAAAGAATAAAATAAATCAACTATAAAAATTAGCAAAATTTGATGGAGGAACCAGCACAAATTAAGACCATAAAATACTTTTGCAAACAAATTATAGTAATAAACTGTCGATAGTTTATTTGAAACAAATAAAATAAGGAAGGGATATAAATGTAGAATAGAAATCAACGCTACATAATTAATTAAAGTTGTTGAGATGGGTATTAGGACACGAATGTAAGAAACGTTGATGGTTCATTAAAAAAACAAAAAAAGAACATTAAAGGATTAAAACTTAACTGAACTTTTAATATTCTTCCTGGCTGTTACAAATTTATAAAATCAATTGAATCGTCTGTGCGCTTAGTTTCCATTAATACCCTTAGTAGGTTACAAAAAACAAATGTAAAAAAAACTTTCGACCGTCAAGAATCAAAGTAAATCCAGGCATGATGATTGTTCGGTTCACACACAATAAAATTGGCCGTTATGCTGAACGCCTTGTATTTTAAAAGGACCTTTGATGCTGCAAATAAAAAGGTTTGACCATGTTCGAATCCGGCCCTCTCAAGTGTCAGGAGAAAATTATACAATTTTCCGCCGTTTCGAATTCACAAAGAGTGCAGCTACATCATGAATTATTAATGTAATATTATTATTTACGGAATAACGAGGACGCATCGCACTAGGAATATTAAATCCCCCTTTCGGTAATGCAAATTCCACTAAGCGGATCATATAATGTACCAACAAATGTTGTTAATTACAATAAATTGTTAACGTGGAAGACATGACGTATTTGTTTTAATTGCAATTACTATTAACTTCTCCTGGGGATTTTTCGGAAACCTTATTATCAAATTATAAGCCGCAATATGGTTTTATTATTTAATGAAAATGATTGAATTTTATTTCCACAATATGAAAGTCGGGAATGTTAATTAGAACGTTATACATAATACGTCCGGGGGGGGGTAACAATGCCGTCCCTGACTTACGCGTAGTTCGCCCTCGGCATGGCGACTCACAACACCATGACGAAGGATGAATGACACTGGACTGTTAAAGTCAGTATCTCAAACGGAGCCCTCAGGGAAACGGGTAGCACCCTGTTATATATAACTCCATCATGCGGCGTGCTGCTGAGGTTGACATCTTATATCCCTAGGTACTCCTAGGAACTATATTAAACCTATCTAACAAACAATCCAAACACCCAGAGCAGGCCCAGAGGCCACCCAATAAGACAGGAGTGCCAAACTCGTAAATAGCATCATAGACTAGCATCTCTATTGAAGGAGGGGGAGAAAATCTGAATGTATTTTAAAAACCAACAGCACTTCCTAGTAGTGAACCCGAGGAAAAGATTGTCGCACGACAGGGGAAAACACCCGAGGAAGCCAGGAAGTTGGCTGATAGAAAAGGATCCAAAAAGAAAAACTGGAGACAGTACAAGGGCTAGAGAGCAATCTACAATCCTAAAATAACTCAGGCGAGAAAAGAAAGTAAAACCATCAACACCGCAAGTTCAGCATACAGGCAAAGTTGTTGCTCAAGCGTCAGCTACGCAGCAGCAACAAACATGATAGGGGTGCCCATGCTACCAGAGGAATACCCACTGGGTACACTGACTGCAAAATAATTAACGCATCGGAAGAAATTTTCATTGACGAAATTGCGAAAAAATAAAACTAGGAGAAAAACGAAAAGCCCTTAGAAATTGATCAAAAGGATCAAGGATCAAGTGGAAAGTTCACTCAGTCAACGCGGAGAGGCTGGGCGTGTCATGGTCCTGGGTATAGATGAAGTTTCAGCACGATAATAAAAATAGGATATACCCGCAAATATCGTTTCACGAGGATCTCTATAAAAGAGAAAAAGAAAGGGAGGAGGATTCAAAAAGGAGTAATCTCACACTACCACATCTAATCGACCACCCCATTGATTCAAAAGGAAGAGGCAGACCTATGTAGTGATGCCACCACCTACGGAGACTACTGGGAATCCAGACCCGTCCTTTTTGCCTAGAAACAAGACTGTCCAGCGAGGACAAGCTATTGAGTGAGGAGTCACCTCCTCTTAACTCAAAAGATTCCACAAGCATGGAAAAAATAGAAAGGGGCGAAATGAACATCCATCATGTTACGGCTCCCACGGCAGTAATTCAATTCTAATCCGGGGACCCGGCAGAGGAAAGGATCAAAGGTTTGATCTGCAAAGACGGTAAGGTTGTGATTTCCGAGGGGAAAATCGGCGTGCATGTATATTAATTAGGATGGTGTAATTTCTTGTTGTAAATGTACACTGGTGGACAGGTTTGACGTTTCAGCGTAAATATAACTTCTTGGCTTTTTGTTCGATTAATCTGATCCGACTCAGATTGCGCCAGTCGGTAATGAAGTTCAGGTGTTGTTGGAGGGCATCTGTTGCTACGGTAGGAATGGAGTGGGTTAATAAGATTGCGGTGTCGTCCGAATAGGTTGTGAGTTGTGTATGTGTATGAGTATGTTAGCAGTGTAGATAGTGAAGAGGGTTGGGCATAAGTTACTTCCTTGTGGAAAGCTAGATTTGATTGGTGTGATGGTGAAAAATCGGTGCTGATTCTCACTTTACCCCATAAATAGAGGAAAGAGTTCAGGATAAGATGATAGGAATGAGGGAAGATGTTTTAACTTATAAAGGTGGCCGGGGTGCCACACTTGGTCAGATGCTTCCACAACGTCCAGAAATACGGCTGAACAGTAGTAATTGTTTTATAGAGCCGAGGGTATCGTCTCGACTACTCTGAAGCACTGCTGAACAGTGCAATGGTGAAGTCGAAACCCCAATTGATGGTTAGGAATTAAGTTTTCAGAATCGAAAAGGGGAATTAGACTTTTAAGGAGACGTTTAATTATTATCAAGACACCGTTCACTCCTCCTTATTATTTTTTGAAGTATTTCTTTTACTTCTGTCTAGTTCCCGTCATTTTCCACCGTTTCTGCCTTTTCTTGATTTTGTTGAAAGCGGAAGAGATGTTGGATGTAAGGATACATTGCGAATAGAAACACTGAATAGGTTATAGGAATGGGTTTTTGGACATGAAGTTCACTTGGAGTGGAGGATAGTTAAATATTTTATTCCAACTTGGGTTATTCCTTTTAAAGTTTCCCCTCCCATGAGAGTTCGCAATGCTGCTGGCAATTATTTCCGTTACTTCTGTTATTCATGCTGTTATTTTCTTCTCTCCGTTGTACGCTGTCAGAATATAAGTGTTTTCAACGTTTTAAATTTCATTTTGGGAATTAAAAATTTGTTTATCGTAGTTTTCCCAGCCTATTAGGTCTTCATTTATCTTAGAAACGTTTGCTTCTGCCGTGTTAGACAATTCAAGTTTTTCCTGGTTAATTAAAAGACTAAATTTTGAATTTTTTTGGAAATGAAAGTAAAATGTATTTTTCTGGTAAACTCCATCGAGAATGCAATGTATTAATTGAGCCGTAGTGTTGGACTTAAAGTTCACATCGAATTTCATTATACAATCTGCAAAATGAAAGCTTTCGTTTGGACTTTGTAGTTTCATAATGTGCTCTACCTTGTATTTCATCCTGATTTTAAGGTTCGTGAACTTGGTGATTTGTCTGCAATAGTGTCAAATGTTATTTCAACTTTTACATAATTTATTGTTCGAAATAACTGTTTACTAATATTTAATATCGGTTGGGGTGATAATTTCCTAGAGTAATGGACCACGCAATGTCATTTAAACATTCTAAAAATTTAATAATTGATTCTAGGTTGTCTGTTGAAAAAAGTTTCCTTAAAAGCCTATTGCCACAATTAAAGACTAACCTCCTCCCCGGTCGTCAGTTTGGCCGCCCCCACCTCCTACAGCCCAGCAGGTGTTTCGTGTTGTTGACCGTATATCCTCCTCCCTCGAGCGCAAAGAGTATTGTAGGGAGCTTTCCTTGATGCGGCACAAGCGTTTGACCGCGTGGCACAGGGGACTACTGTACAAATTAAAGCGTGTCCTGCCAAATACTCTTTACCTAATCTTCCGCTTTTATCTAACAGAGCGGTTCTTTCGAGTCCGATTAGGATCAGATTACTCCGAATACTGTTCTCCGGCCGGGCGAGTGCCGCAGGACAGTGTGCTCGAATCAGTCCTCTACATCCATTATACTGCAGATATTCCCTATATACCCTAACCTACCATCCTTCGCCGATGACACAGCTGTACTATCCTCCAATTCCGATCCTGCGGTTGCTTCGGAAGATCTGCAGGAACATATAACAGATTGGTGTAGACAATGGAAAATGAAGATAAACGAAAGCAAGAGCGTTCATGTCACATTTACACTCTGAAGCAAACCTCCTCTCACGATATACTACGACATCGTTCCTATCCCCAAATCCGACTACGTTCGCTACCTTGGGTTCCACCTAGATTCACGCCTAACTTGGAATCAGCACACACGACTGACAACAACAAAACCTAAACGGACGGTATGATCTACTTCACAGACTTATAGGACGACAGTCTAAACTATCGAGAAAAAAATAAATTACAATTTACAAAACACCACTACAACCCATTTGGACATACGGAATAGAACAGTGGGGAACCGCTAAACCGTCCAATATCCAACGTCTCAATCTTTTCAATCTAAAGCCCTCAGATCCATTGTAAATGCTCGTTATTATGTATTAAATGCCAAACTCCATAACTACCTTCAATTTCCTTATACCCAAAAATTTACCAAGTTTCACAAAAAACTCTCCAACCATCCAAATAGTCTTGCACAAACCCTGTTCACTAGAACCATCCCTACAAACCCATAAGGAGTCTCAAGAGGAAATGGCCTCGCTACCTCCTTTCTCAGTAAAAAGTAAAACAACAAACAAAGTGAAGAGAGAGGATAACATTGTTTATTTGCTCCCTTCAACGTAAGTTGTATATAAGTTCATGTATCCGCAAATTACATATTGTAAATAATTATTGCAGATTGTAACAAAAAGAAAAAAACATAAAAGCTTTAAAATATATCTTATGTGCTGTAAGACATTTTTGTTAAAAAAGTAACGAATTAAACAAGTAGTTAATTCATTTAGACTTCATTTGCGCTCGATGTTACTACGCTGTCTTTTAGTCTAAGCATTGGAATAAACTACTATGAGTGAAGTTAAATTTTAATTACCAAAATGGTTATAAATCTTAAATGAAACGGGTTTTTGTTATAATTTCAAATATCCTTTATCGATGTGATGAATCCGCTAGTAGAATTAATTGAATACTATCACAATCAAATACGTATTGTTATTTCTAGGCGTGGTCTTCCTTATCTTTTCTTGGTCTCGTGGATTCTTCTCATTCTGTACATAAATACAAGTTGTAGATCTCCTCAATAGAATGGGGGCGTCTCGTTTAAAAGAAAAAATAGGGGTCGTTTGACACAGGAGAGTGCGTCAATAGAGAGGTCGATTTATCCTGGGCCGAGTCAACTCAAATAACCGTACTCTCTCGTACTGGAAACTCCCAAACCTTTTTTTTAAAACGCAATTCGACAATAGAATGATGACAAAAGATGGTTGTTTTTGGTCGAAAGTTTTAAATTATGCCACGATTTTTTTACATATAAATATTAAATATGTTCTGGAGTTCAATGTGTTTTAGCTAAATGAAATCAACTTGTTGCCGAACGACATTGTTTACACATTTAAATTCAACCTGAACAGTTATCGGGACTTCTGTTAAAATACTTAAACAATTTTTCTATTCACTGAGCACCAATTGTTGAATAATTAATAAATAAATAATAATCTTTTGATCTATGTTATGATTATTCGGACTTTCACCCCGAAGGCTGTCACTCCTCGATGTGATGACCTTATTGTCTATACATCAGGGAGTTATACCGTTGTGTGGCAGGGAAGCTACTACCCTCCTTAAGCCTAATGCCCAAGAGATCGTTATTTCCCTCCCGGTCCGGCTCCAACTGGAATTATTGACAGCTAGGCCATTTCAGCCCCACACGCAGGCAATCTATAATCTAGGCTAATACTACTTAAATTGGATAAATCCGTAGCAGAAATAAATATATTCGTGCATATAAATACAAACACGCATTGCATTCATTCTTATTCGTCGGTGTTTGTGTGCGTGTAATTTCTACAGCACACATGGCCTTCTACATTAACGAATTAATATTAATTACAACCGGAAATTTGGAACATGTGATGGATCAGTGAGTGTAAGAAGACAGAGTATATATGTATTGACATGTTGTACGCTTCGCCGAAATCAATCTGAGTACGTACTGGCTCGGTGTTCCTTTGCCGGAAGCTGTCTGAATATCCCTCGGAACTGGACACCGCGGCGAAGTGTCGGGCCAGTTCTTCTGCGATTCCGAAGCTGCCATCACAACTCCCGAGATCGGTGATCAATATCGGCCCCGACGGACGTTTGGATCGGCCAGAGACAGCTCAGCTCCTTTCTTCCCTTGCTGAAGCATGGAAAGCCATTTCAGATATATTCTTCGCCAATGTTTCCTTTTTCGCTGGGAAGAAGGTATGCCTCCCACTAGCCCAATTTTACTTTACAATTTACAAGGTTTGAATACATTGGATGTCTTCTGAAGAGCAGGAATGCCTGCTGTGCTGTTTTCTGATGCTCACTGTCCGCGTGTGCTCGGCACAGGACGTCTCGATTAATCAGAAGAAGAATAAAAGCGGTTCTACCTACTAAAATGGAAGTACTCCTAGTCAGTGAATGCATCTAAAATGTCCAAAATCTGGGGGAATACAACAACCTAACGGTATCCTGGGTGCCAAGGCACAGGGGAATTTTGGGTAATGAAGAAGTAAACAGACTGGCCAGAGGAGGATCCGCAAGACCATACATAGGCCCCGAACCTATCCTTGGGATATCAAAAACAAACATAGAATCCTCCATCGCAGAATGGATCCAAACAAAACAAAGAGAGAAGTGGATAATCTCTAGCGGTGCTAGACACAGGAAACTTATGATAAAAAATCCTCACCAAAACTAGCAAAAACACTACTACAATTGGAGAGGGCAAATCACAGAGGAGTGGTAGGACTACTAACCGGCCACTGGCATCTGAAAACATCTATATATCATGGGCATATACAATGATGATCCCATTTGCAGATTATGCAATGAGGAGGAGGAAACAGCCACTCATATCATTTTCGAATGCGACGCAACGGCTCAACCTAACGTATAAAAACGACTCAGAGAACCACATTGCAGCAATAACAGTCAATGGCTTGATACTTCTGAGAAAAAGGATCGAGTCTATTGACTAAACTAAGGAACTAGGAAGGCACAATAAGCCAGAAGGCTGCAGTGCCTGGGTTGCACAAACCCCGCCTCCTAGTATCCTTTTCCACCATACCATACCATACTACAATGGAAAATAATGATTGTAACATTTAACCAGATACTATGAGCTCTGGTTCAATTTATGAAGGTCTTATTAATTGTAAAATGCATATAACGATATATAAATTGATAACGACCAACCTTAGATGTTCCGCTAGAGTGTGGAACCCTAAACTCTTTTTTCCGGTAAAGACGAGATTAGGGGTTAAATAAGTTACTTGACGCCCAATTTACACCTTAACGCTGTATGTCAAAACCGTAAGTATTTGAAGCAACTCTTCGGTGCCTGGACGTATACATCTTAGGTATGTTACTCGCACTTCATAGGGTGGAAAGGCGTATCAACGGTGACCAGTGAGGTCGTTTCCACAAGTCTTTTATCCTTCTCTTGATACATCTGATTTCCACGACCCCTTGTGCTCTTTAATAACTATCTCCGGACAGATTAGATATATTAGAGGTCCACCGCAGAAATTACCTCCTGAGAAGTATTGAGCTTCTTATGAGGGACTGTCTCCACTGGAGTATTCAGTATGTGAACTTCTTTAACATTCCCGTGTGCAGAGGGCTGACAACTTCTATCAGTAGTAGACCAGTTTTTATTTTTTATTCATTTTTTCGAATTTTCTATTTTCCCAATTAACCGGTCAGGTTATGACAAAGTGAGCCATTCTTTTGTAAAGTCTCCTTCTCTTTTGCTAATGGTACGAAATATTGCATATTTCTTTTCCTTAATTATGTTATCTTTCTTCATTTCAGGTCTCGTTCTTTACCTTGTTGAGGCCGCTGGGTCAAACGGCAGCATTGTTTCGGAAATCGAGAAGTCAAGAGACAGTCCTTGATTTTGCGGTTTCCTCTGATCGGGTGGAGCTACTCACGCGGAATTTTGGCATCTACGGCCTTTGTAGGATATCTAGCTTTCGGGAGATCATGAAGTTACCCTGTGTGGCTGCCACAGCAGTGGACTGGTACACCACCCCTCTATATACCCTGTGACGCCGGGGATAGGAAAGGGTTAGTAAGGTGGTAGAGAGTTACGGATGGCCACCGGGTACGGGAGGACCCATTTTAATCTCTTGCCCCAGAGGACAATTAATTAATATAATGACATTCGGGCGATTTGGTGTTAATTTTGTAATCAGGTATTTAGGTTTTCTTCAGTTCCTTTTGTTTTACCGTTTATATATTTTAAATTAAGACTCACGGCTCAGGTTCATTGAGATCAAGAGATTATGAGGGATTCAGAGATTTAATTTCTAAGTTGATTAATTTAACAGTGTGAATTGAGAAAACCTTTTGAGCAAATATACTTCTTTGATTAGCGAAGTTAAGATTACGTTCCGAATTTATAATATGTACCTACTGAGGTGATTATATCCTTACACGAGTTGAATTACGATTGTGATACAATTTCTGTGTTGTATAACATGGAAATTTAACACCTGCGATGTGTGTAATTACGTCGATTTTCAAGAAATTTTATACAATTTAGTATAAATTTATACGTTAAAAAGCCGAAGATGGCATGGGCGGAGTTGGCGTGGGGTTAAGGAGACGTTTCATTAAATCCGAAAAGAGATTGGTGGTGAGTCGTAAAAGCGACGCCGTCTTCATCAGAAATAATAATTTGCCATTTCATTTCCGTAACGAATCGCAAGTTAATCTTACAACGGCGGTAACCGATCATGAAAGGCGTATCGATTGGTACAATTCATTATACAAATTGAATAAATTATTTGTGGGTTTGCCGACTGCCCCCATCTCAATCTGGTAGCATTCTACCATTTGAATTCGATTCAATCTCTATCGAAGATATAATTTTATTTTTCACAGGCCATTTACAAATTATACAATATATTAAAAGTAAATTTATAAGTGCCATTATTCACTGTTTTCGTGGTCCGCTTGACCAATTGTTATATATTCATTGGTCGAGCGGACCACGAAAACAGTGAATAATGATTTAAAAAATGAAGTACACTTCACTAAAGCTCTCCGTCGCCATTTCAATTGTCGGCGAGAATCCAAACCGATTACACGAAATTTGAAAAATGGCAAAAAGCAGGGGAAATTCAAAAGGTGGGGTTGAGCTAGGAAGTTGATGTCCGAGTGGATCGAGGATGGTACGAGAGGGATTCGAACCCACGACCTTCGGCTAGATACGGCGCTGCTCTACTACCTGAGCTATCGTGAACAATATCCTCTCGGACATCAACTGCCCATCTCAATCCCACCTTATGAGTTTCATCTCAACTAAAAACCTTAATTAATTGTCATGTATTATTGGTCAAGCGGACCACGAAAGAAGTGAATTAATGATTTAAAATGAAGTATATTTCACTAAAGCTCTATGTCGCCATTTCAATTGTCGTCGAATCCAATCCGATTACACGACATTTGAAAAATGGCAAAAAGTGGGGTTGAGATGGGAAGTGGATGTCCGAGTGGATCGAGGTCACGATGGCTCAGGTGATAGAGCAGCGGCATATCTAGCCGAAGGTTGTGGGTTCGAATCCTTCTCGTGCCATTAACGTTTTTCATCTCAACTACAAACCGTAATTAATTGTTTATAAGTGCCCTTTGGTTTCCAAAAAACCCCTGAACCTAGAAAATTATTATCATTAGCTAGTCTATCAAACATGAAACAATTCGTTCGCCGTTGTAAGAAGATTTGCGATTGGTTACATAAATGAAATTTCAAAATATTTCTTATAGAGACGTTTAATTTTCTTGTCCTATGTAAAAAAAATGTATAAAAAATTGTTTTTAAGATATTGTAAGAACGATTTATTCCAATGTTTGACAGACAAGATAATCATAGAAACATAATGTATAATTTTACTTTCCTATTTAAAAAATTTAAAAAAAATAAAAAAGGAATTACTGTATTGTTTAACAGGAGAGCACACGATAAAATAATAATATTTCTTTTTCTGTCCTGCGTAAATAATTTAAAGAAATTGAAAGAACGCAATTTTGTAATGTTTGACAGAAGAGCTGATGCTAAAAAGTACAGTACGTTTATCATGTTTTATCTAAAAAACGTGTAAAAATTGAAAAAAACAACAACAACGAATTATTGCCGTTCGACAGAAGAAATCATGATAAAAATGTGGTTCATTTTCCTGTCCTATGTAAGAAATAAAAAGTGTGAAAGAACGCAGTGTTGTATTGTTTGACAGAAGATTTTTTTTGACTTGACCATTTCAGCCCCGAGTGCATGAATGAAAAAAAATCGCACTTACAATCTGTATTCGTAAAAAAAAATGCAGTCTATTGGGATTGATTTATTTATTTTTGTAAGTAGGTGAGGGAAATTACATGCATTATATGTGAAACACTATTTGTACAGAATGCAAAAATTTTTTTTTTGAATATAGGCTAATTTTTTAAACCTTTTTAATTGCCATTTTTTACAGAAGAAGTAATGGTAAAAAGGCCGTTTAATTTTCTTGTCCTACACAAAAAAAAGGAAAAATGTTTTCCAGTCCTTTTAATATCATTTTTGATCAGTAGTAAATGATTTATGTTTTCTGTTAGTCTGAGTAAGACGTAGAGTTAATCATTATTCTCAGGCCAAAATGTAATTTTTCTTGTATCTAGATATTTTTTATCGTAATAATTTACAATTTCTCAATTATATCCATGCTCTTGGTGTTGAATACCTCCTCCATCGGAGATTCATACTTGTTCTTACTGTTTGATTACTTTTGACGGACTTAATAATTACATATTACCATTAATGACTATTATAAAATTGATTGAAATGATTGTTGTATGATTATTATTTATAATAGGCATTATTTATTTGTTTTGAATTGTTGTTAAGCTGTTCACGCCGGTTGAGAAAGTTATAAAATCAAATGCCTTAATGCTGCGGAGTTGTTCGAAACTGAGAAAAACTTTCATAATATAAGCTTCCTGTCAGTAATAGTTCAAAAGTGATGCTGTATAACAATGGGAATTCAATTAGATAGAAAGAGCAATAGATGAGCCTCTAAAGACGGCACTATTTCAACCTGCAGGCGAAGTAGTTGGGCAACGCGTACTATCATCCTGGGAGCCGTAAATAAAGTGTTAAACCTTGCGGCATACAAAAGAATCCGGAGAAGAGTAAATGGGAAAGCATCATCCCATAATTTCATGACGACCGAAACTTTTCTCTTTTCGCTAGGAGGCTTCCTCTCCTCTAAGGATCATTCCGAGACGGAATCTCATATATGTCAATAAAAACCTTTCGTGATTTTCTCAGTTCCTTTGTTTAATAATAGAATTTCTAATAGAGTCGAATCCTGCCATAGTTTGTTTTCTAATAAAATAAAAATTACAAGAAAGGATATTAATGGCCTCGGGGGCCTGCGTTATATAGATAATGAATTATACTTTAATGTCAAGGAAAGAAAAATGGCAGAGCTCATAAAGTTAAACTATTTTAAATCAAGACTTATAATTATTACACTGCATCATACTAAAGAAATAATACTGAAGAGTTTATACTTAAGAAAAGGAAAACCATACTTGTACATTTTTAGGTGGATAAACGTTAAATAGAAACCAGTAGATTACTGTAATTCTTGTCTTTTCTCGGGGCTAAAACCAATTTTAAATATATTTTATCCAAATTATGTCTCAAATAAAATTCCAAGGGCAACGCCGAGAGTCGAACTGAGAACGCTGGCTAATACGAGTAGGTCGCTCTGATGGTTTAAAATTTAATTTGTACAGCATAATATTATTACTGGTATCCAATAACGAGTGAGTCAACCTTCTTCCGAATTTTTCATCGAGGATAATTTTTATTGAGGCTTTTTATAAGAGAAAGTGTATGATGTTGTTTTAAAAATGAAATTGTTAAAATTTGCGACATTTCAGTATATAAAACCCAACATGGCCCTAGAACAGTATTCTACACTGGTCGATCACGTGATGTGTCATCCGAACTTAATTTTTTTCATAACGGTCGATTTATAATTTTTGTAATTGAACAACAAAACCGGTTTGCTTGCCGCGGAAGAATGTGTTACGATTTTGCGACAGAAGTGGAGTGGGCAATAATTTTTAAAGGGACCCAATAGCGGATCAATATTTTCTTCTGTATTAAAAAAAGTGTGTAGAATATGGTTTCAAATTTAGTTTGTTGCCAAGAATTAACGATTCAATGAGTTCAGAAAATCATGACTACGAATTCATGGTACAATAATAAAAATAACGACACGAATGGTTGGTTTTAATAGAAGAAAAACGGACCAAAAAATGGCCACATTTTGAACAAATGTAAAATTGATCCAATACGGTTCATTCAAGTTTACTGCCTTACCTGGATGTCCGTACTCTCATAAAAAACTAATGCGCATCAAAAGTACAATCCGTAAGTATCGATATAAATGAAAAAATCGCTACCCCTTTTTTACGAAAGTCAAATCACCCATTTATGCAAAATACTAATATTTATATAGTACATTATTGCATTACATAATTTATTACATAAATATTGTAGATTGCTTAAATCCATTGAATAATAACGTAATTAAAACATGAATAAGTAAAACATATTTGGTCACTAACCCCTTGTTACAAAATCGTATTATTATATAGTTCTTTTCGTTCAGACATATTGTGCCTATAATGTGAGTAATTTTTAATATTACGCTGAAAATATTGTTTATTATATATTTGTTATTCGTGTAACTTAGTTATTGCCTAAATCTATTAAATCAATTTATCATTGTTATTTTAAGCGGGGAAAACCATAGACCGTTCAAATATTAGAAGTAGTAACATGTTTCGTCCATATAAGAATATAAAAAGTGTATTTTTATCTTTACAGTTACCTCTTACAAGATTTTGATTATTATTATTTTTTCGCCTTGAAATAATATATACTTGTCTTTCGTATGAAAAATATTTTCAATTGCCCGGTGAGTTCATTTGCGAGTTACTTCGTTACGTAAAGTTCACGCCAATTACGGGATACATCTCTCCACTCCAGTACTCATTGTTAATCTTAATTTTTCTCTCTTTCCGAGGGGTTTTCCATCTAAGAACTTCCCTCGTTTTTACCAGTTTATTCGAAAAGTTCAAATTTATATTTTGGAGGGGGGGGGGCAAAAAAAGAAGAAAAAAGTACTTTACGAATAGAAATAGGGCAGGATATTTAACAATTAACACTTCTCTTTCCTTTCATTAAGAGAGCGCGAGAAACTTTTGTTTTTCTTAACAAAATTAATTAAATGAAATTTACAGTGGAGGTAATGCAGTAGTGTTGTCGTCTCAAAAGTATAAAGGGTTGTGCCATGGAGTTGTTATGTTCATTTAAAGATTTCCCCAGAGAATTTTGGGCAATACCATAATAAGTACGTCTAACTTAATAAACTCGTCTGTACAAAGTTGCGGATAAATTTTTCTTATTGCAGTTAAGAAAATGTTCAAGAAAGGCTAATGATCATATAGAAAATCAGTTAAAAGACAGATGGTTATGTAATTTAATGAAGTTTATCAACATCGTGGCATCGTGAGTATTGTACGGGAAAACCAAAACAAAATTACGAATTGCAAAAAGCGAACGGATGCAGATTATTGGGTTTTGTTTTCGATGAAATAGATGAAATGGCAAGAGAGGAAATGTTTGTTTTTCAACAGGATATAAGCATGAATTTAAAAGGAAGATACTTATCCAACAAAGATAATTCCTTGGGGATCGCCAGTTTTACCAGTCTGAACGTATGGTTCAATGTTTCCGGAGAGCGGGATAACTTTGGAAATGTTCAATTATTAATAAAGGCAGGTACCAGGATTTGATCTCAGGGGGGAGACAAAGTATTAACGCAGTTGAACTTTAATATTCTTTATACGGGCTGTTAGATAAAATAGCATAGACCAATTTCAAGAGAGAGCACAAAAAGGGGATATAGGTGCGGGGAAACCGCGGTTGGCCGATGTTGTTATGCGGTTTATGCAGCCAGTTACAACAGCTCGTAGCAGGGCTGTTTTGCTTTCGTGTTTCCCCAATATGCACATTACATGAATGTTGGAAATTTGAGGGGAGCGGTCATAAAGGTACTAAACCGCGTTGTGCGGAGTGGGTGGTCGTGTAAAATATTATTGGAAAGATTCAGAACGATTCGAAATTCTGCTCGTACCCGTATTCACAACTGGCAAAATATCGCATGTTTTTATGTATATGTAAAAATCAAATAATGTGTATACTATTTGTAAAAACTCACAATTTTTACAAATTACTCCGCTTTTGTTCGGATATGTGTTTTACGAAATACAATAAATTTAAAAGAAAAATCAATAAAACAACACATTTATGACTGTAAAAATCCAATGCCACAGCACTGGGCACACATCACTTTGAAATATACAAAACTTTGATTACGACAAAATACAAATACTAAAGAGAAAAAAACAAATATAAATACAACTTTCTATGAATGGTTTAACAGAGACACACACAGCGTCAATTAAAGAACAGATACATTCAAACTCAGCAAATAAGGTTGTGATTATCTATGAGGAAAGCGGTGGTTAGTCCTATACTAAAATGGAATCCTTTTTTACACCCAGTAAAAAAAGAAGTCTTCTTCAAAAACAATTAATCTGATTTTAATCTTTTTACATTTAAAAAATTGTTTTGATTTTAAGAAGGAAATGAGTAATTGGTTGGGAGTAAGTGAACGCAGGAAAAGCGAAGGCGGATGCCAGATAATCAATCGAATGGTGTGGATTATACCCGGGCTTCAAGTGATCGCTAATATGAACATGATCTAACGGGGTGGGAGCGTCGGTGGCCGCAAGGTTGTCTTTGTGTGTAAGGTAAATGTCCCGGGTTCGAATCCAGCGGCCTTGCATTCGAAACCGGTATACTTACAAATGTTTTTTTTTTTTTCAAAAACACCGGCACCCTGAGGGTTTGTATGAACTCTGCTGTTGCGAACCCTCGTAAAAAAAATGATCTAATATCACGGTAGGCCCGAAATTGATAAAATGAAAGGAATTGAGGTATGAATGAATGAAAAGTGATTGGAATGTATATTCTCAATACCGATGTATAAAGATAATAAAACCATAGCTTGTATGTAACGATGATATTAACGATATCCATGAAAAAATATCCAAAACTATTGTGGTCGAGGGGGACGCAACGACCATGGTGGCCTGGAAGGACGTCCTAATGTTATCGATAAATATCCTGGATACACTACAGCCTACTATCCTCCCTATCACCGATCCACTAGGTTAGATTTTAGTTTTGACATGGATATGTCTTACGGCTGAAGGTCAGTTCGAAAGTTTAACACGGAAATTGTTACCACGCCCGTGCGTGTGTGTGTTACCACGACCGTGCGTCGGTGTACTGTTTACCAAGGATACGCTAGAACGAACTGGTGGGCAGATGTCTTTAAAGTCACGACGCGAGTGATTCTTATGACGCGACAAGATTGACGCTGACGTGACACGATTGACGATTTTGACGCATGTGACTCGACGCGACGCGATTGATTCTTATGATGCGAAGCGACTGACGCTTATGATGCGACGCGATTGACGCTTTTGACGCGACGCGGTTGTAATGAGCTTCCAAATAAAAACGATCATCAAATTAATAATTTAATTAATAATTCCCTGATAATTTGCGAGTGTGTTTAAATAGCCATCATAAGACATATCCATGTACAGATGTATCTGCATGCAGTGTAGATACTCGTTACATTTTTTAGTTAGATTTGAAATAATTCAATTTTTTCCGACAATGAAAATTGGGACTGTATCGTACTAACGTCTTTTCCTTTCGGCATATTTGTGGTCAGTAGTGATGTGCAGTGCAGAAAGGAAGTGGGAAGTAAATACAAAGTAAGGATTGCATTAAATAGGACGTAGATTACTGATTAAAATGGTCTGTCACACTTGTATAAATTTTTCTGCATGAACTTTAATTAACTCTGTAAAATTAGCCATGAATTAAGTCAGAATTTGGTTTTAAGTATATGAAGTAACCATTCTATGGAAAAGTTTTATTATGAGAAATTTGACAAATTTATTTTAAAAATTTATAAGGCTAGTTTGAGTTACACCAATTGGAAATAATGGTTTATTATTTTGAAGAGAAACGTTTAACAGAGAACGGATATTTTGGTTGTCGTAAAAGATAGGACAGAAAGCGATAAGCTGTTTAACACCTGTAGGCGAGCAACAATTTGTCTTTCATTTGAAACAATTTTAATAATTTTAGCAATAATTTTATTTTATTTTACAATTCAGAATGCGGCCAATGGGGGACCATATTTAATCGTTTAGTAGTGATTCGAAAGATTTTAAAAGAAGAAGAAAATTAAAGGTGTTTAAATAAAGAAAAATCAAAAGGGGCTAGATTTTACATAAATCGGAAATTGAAATAATTAATGTTCAGTCCGAGAATAATTCAAGAAGTACTCACCTTTTTAGCAGCTTGCTGAATCTAGAGGAAGACGCAATTTCGGGCGCGAGTCCGTTGTCCAGCAGGGGATGAAAAGAGGAGAGATAACTTGAAATAGGTGTTTCTTGGAGAAGAACGGAAAGAGAGAGGTAAAAAGGGTTTTTCACTGAAAGGGATTATCTCAACTAGAGGATTAAGCGTTCAGAACTATATTCAAAAATCAAATTTACGACCGGCGAAAAAAATTAATATTAGTTCCGAAACGTTTTTTACTAATATGTATTTGTAATTTTACTAAATTTTTTTCACAGGCTTTATTTACATTTTTTTGTTATTTACAGTTTTCAATCAATTATATTTTTTAATTGTGAATTTTTTCTAAATTGCCTTAAAATACTCAAAATGAGTTCGAACAAAAAATCTAATGAAAAGAAATTAATAAAATATAAAAACGACCTGTCAATGAAAGATGTAATATTTTTTCGTAACACACTATTTTTAATCCTCGGAAAACACCGTGAGGTAGAGAAGAACCTGAAGATTTAAAAAAATTAATTTTAATATTTTCTTCCCTAGGGCCATCACAATAAAACATAATTACTAATTTCACTAATTTCGTGGTCCGCTTGACCATTTAATATATTACAATTAATTAATAAGTGAAAGTTGGCAAAAAGGAGGGAAAATTCAAAAGGTGCGGTTGAGATAGGAAGTTGGTGTCGAGTGGATCGAGGTCACGATAGCTCAAGTGGTAGAGCAGCGGCGTATCAAGCCGAAGATCGTTCGTTCGAATCCCGTTCGTGCCATTGACTTTTTTATCTCAACTAAAAATCTTAATTGATTGTAATATTGTAATTACTAAACCTGTTACGGCTATAGTGTAAGACGAGTGATTGTACGACTGTTGACTGGACAGCGCGGTCACCGGAGGCGTATGTACGGACTCCGAGCAGCAGAAACAAGCCTGGTGAGATGTTTCCAAAAAGAAGAAAATGTGCAACATGCCCTTTCTTGTTACAAAGGCAGGCTGAAATTTCACCTGGCACAGGAAAAGCCAAAGATTGATGGAACCACACAAAAGCTATTCAATTTGTTCATCTTATTAAAAGCGTTAAGCTAGATAGTACTGTAGACTGCACAATACATCAATACTGTTCTTGTCTTAAAGAGGCCTAGTATCACAGGTTTTTTCTCATTCAAAATGGTTAAAGTTAAAGCATCTGGATTTTTTTTTATGAAGAACTGAGGTGAAGAATGGAGGTCGTTAGTCTGTGTGCGTCATTAAAATAAACCCAGGCCCGTGAGTTATAGTGGACCAAGTATGAAGGGCACATACTATTTTATCAGTCTTTAAGTTGCCATACTTCAGTTAGTAAGTTATAAGCAACAAAATATTCAACTGCATAAAAACATTTTAAGCTTGAAGAGAATAATAGACTTTTATTTCCAGTGAACATTGCTTGATCAAAATTAACTAACAGGCCAAACTGCTAAAAATACTGACTGATATGAAAACTTGAAAAATCGTATTAGCTGGAATTTAAACTCTGTCCTACCTTTGCCGATCAATGACTCAATTTTATCGAGATAAGCGTTTTACTGCAGTATAAAGATTGGAAATTGGATAAAATGAGATTCTCGCTTCTAAGAGGCCATCGGTGCTATTGGAAGGAATCGATTTGAATTGACTGGTGCAAAAGTTCATAGGAAAGGATTGATCAACTTTCCCGAAATTATCCAATTTTCCTATAAGAGTATAAAAGTCAATAACTAAATTAATAAATGTTTCGAAAATATTTGCTAACGAAATATTTCTAGTTTAATAGCTTAAAGTCAATAATCGAAACTAAACGTAATCACAACTATGGGTTGATCTTAATAAGGTTAAGTCTCTTTAAGTCCTAGCTGCATAAAAAAAACAAAGGGTCTGAAATATTTATATATGAATATTTACAAGTAACGGTTTATCATCCGATTAGGACGATACTAGATTTATCTCATACGCAAATTGGAATTGTTTTATTTAGCCCTAATTATACGTCCTGGGAGTCGTATTAAATTATTACCCGGCTCTCAGTATAATTAGTCTCGAATTATTTATCTGTAGACTTATCAACTTCACTTTCCCAGTTGCTCAATTCAATTAAGTTGGATCGTTTCAAAAAATTATGGTCTTACTTATAGTATTTAATAATTTTATAAATTAAGACAATTCTTGGAAGTGTATGTATACATACCAACGGCATAGACTTAGCCTACCTAAGTTGAAACATTACACAGATTAAAAGTAAGTCAAATAAAACCTTCTTTAGACATTTAGTTAAAATTAAAAAATGGTGAGATTTGATTCTTTTTACATTAGTCGTTCAATCATTTTATTTAAATACAAGGGGAGTACGTTTTTAAGCATGAATTTTAATTAATTTAAATAACTTTTTGAAATATGATTATAAATATTCAATCATTGTATAAATTCATTTTTTCACATCTTACACGTATTTGTATAATGTAATAAATGTTTATAAATCCCAGGTCTTAAAGATAATCTCAATAAAGATCGAAACTTTTAAATTTTACTAGTTTCGTGGTCCGCTTGACCAACTAATATCTTATAATTAATTAAAGTTTTTAGTTGAGATAAAAAGGTCACGATAGCAAAAGTGGTAGAGTAGCGGCGTATCTAGCCGAAGATAGTTGGGTTCTAATCCTGCTCATACCGTTGCCTTTTTTAATCATACTAAAAACATTAATTAAATGAAAGATCATAACGTTGGCACGATAAAGAAAATGTTTTTCTAAAACCTTCGTCACACCAGACCGCATCTCACCATCTCCAAATAGACATTGACTAACGGTCACTAAACATCACACGTTTTTTGACATGGATATGTCTTACGGCTGGGGGTCAGTCCGAAAGTTTGCCACGGAAATTGTTACCACAACCGTGCGTCGGTGCACTGTTTACCAAGGATACGCGAGAACGAACTGGTGGGCAGGTGTCTTTAAGGTCACGACGCGATTGATTCTTATGACGCGACGCGATTGATTCTTCTGACGCGACGCGATTGATTCTTGTGACGCGACGCGATTGATTCTTATGACGCAACGCGATTGACGCTGACGTGACACGATTGAATTTTATAACGCGACGCGATTGACGCTATTCACGCGAAGCGATTAATTCTTATGATGCGACGCGATTGACGCTGACGTGACGCGATTGACGCTATTCACGCGACGCGATTGATTCTTATGATGCGACGCGATTGACGCTGACGTGACGCGATTGAATCTTATAACGCGACGCGATTGACGCTATTCACGCGACGCGATTGATTCTTATGATGCGACGCGATTGACGCTATTCACGCGACGCGATTGAATCTTATAACGCGACGCGATTGATTCTTATGATGCGACGCGATTGACGCTGACGTGACGCGATTGAATCTTATGACGCGACGCGATTGATTCTTATGACGCAACGCGATTGATTCTTCTGACGCGACGCGATTGAGTCTTCTGACGCGACGCGATTGATTTTTGTGACGCGACGCGATTCATTCTTATCACGCTGCGCGATTGACGCTTATGACGCGACGCGATTGACGCTTATCACGCGACGCGATTGATTCTTGTGACGCGACGCGGTTGTAATGAGCTTCCAAATAAAACCGATCCTCAAATTAATAAATAAGCGTTCCCTGATAATTTGCGAATGCGTTTAAATAGCCATCATAAGACATCCATGTACAGATGTAGATACTCGTTCCATTTTTTTTTTCTCGAATATGGTTTATCTTGTTTATTTTGGAAATATTTTTGGGTAATTACAATATATATCACTCGATTTAGTTTTTTTGTTGTCCCTAGGATAAGAAAGGAATATTTATGACAGTATAAAATTAGATTCGGTATATAAAAAGTTAAGCAATCAAACGACTAGCAATAATGTAGGCAAAATATAGATTAGAAAAACAAAAAAAACGATTCGGATTTGTTTCAAGTATCTTTGATATAAATACAAAAATAGCCATATTTGAACTGGATTAGTCGTAACATTTTTTCTTCCTTTGCGCCGAGCGTTACACTTAAAAATTCATATCTACTCTGCATATTGTACAATTTTTTTAGTGAATAGAATATGAGCTTACATATTAGCTAGAGTATCAAACCTACGACGGAAGGGCCGTGCGGCATCACGCTGTCCACTCGGCTACCGTGGTCCCTCTTTCAGTCATACTAATTTTTATGATTTTCAACCAAACAACAGCAAACATTCGAAAAGCAAAATTCAAAGAAATATTTTTAATTTCCTTTTTTTCAGGGATTAGAAAACGAATAATTAACTTTATTTTTCGATAGGACAAATTCCTTCGCTTCGTGACAAATTGTTTAATTCAACACCTACGATGTCCATATTGTAGGCTGAAAATTTTTCGCCTTTTTATATACGTATTTCACGGCTTAAACCAAACCGATATTTTTTAAATAAAGTTCTTTTGGCATACTTTGTGTAACATTTTGTATGTCTAGTATTTTGTATGTATAATAGGATCCTGCATATTATTTTTGTAACCTGCGGAAAAACTATTGAATAGTACACAATATATGCAGGTAAATGTTGTTCGATGTGGTCCACATGATAGGGGCTTGCCATGAATTGGCTCCTTACAGAGAATGTGCAGGCACGCCGGCAAGTATAACAATGGTTCTCGGGCACAATAGCGGGTTTCTGGGTTGAAAAGCGAGGATCTACAGCATCTTGATTAAAGGGATAAAGGGCACAAGGAGAGGGGTTTGTGCTCCCCAGGCACTGCAGCCATCTTTCGGCTTATTGCAGCTTACTAGGCCCCTAGTTCAGTGCAATCGACATAATCCTTCTTCTCAGAAATATGAGCTCATTGACTGCCGCTGTTCCAATTTCATTCCCTAGGTATTTTTGTATGGTTGGTAATGTCTCTATTCAGCCGTTGCTTCTCCTGCGAAGATGATACGGGTGACTGTTTCTTTCTCTTCATTACATAATCTACAAATAGGATCATCGTTCATCATCGGACCTAACGAGCTAAGTGAACTATAGGGTCAGCAGTGCACACACTTCGGAGTGAAAGTCCAATAATAATACACAATAACCTCGAAACACATGCACAACAATGACGGAAACGTATGTAAATTATTCAAAAACAAATATTTCTCGGCTCTTATAGCACAGTGGCTGATGAGTCCTTCGGAAGAGGATGGTAGAATCCTGTAAGGGGGATATAAGGGATCAGTGCTGTTGGGAAGAGGGTTGTGCTGGTCATGATTCCCGGCCATTTAGGGATAGCCGGAAATGCAGAAGCAGACACAGCGTCTGACCAAAGGTCGCATAGCGCACGCACGGACCAACCCATCCTGCCCGCTCAGCAGATGTGGTAAGGTAAATAAAAAATCAAAAGAAAAATGGGAAACTCGCTGGGCACAGACTTTTGTCAAATTACAGCAGATAAAGACACTGCAGTCGACCATAGTCCACGGTGGTCCTGTGGAGAAGGGAAAATAGCATAATTTCCAACCTACTCATAGGCGGGAAAGAGACGACGCCGATGCCCCTTGTGTAGAAGATTAAACGTTGAGCATATTTTACTATGCTACTATCTATTTTTTTATTGTAGAAAACTTGAAGCCTGCAGGGAGAACTACGAGGTCCCTGCTGACTTTGCGAGACCTTTCGGCAAGGCAATGGGCACGGATCAGTACATCATAGCTATAACAGTTTTTAAATGTATGTAGTATGTGTTTATATGTTGGATTTTATGTCTTATGTGTTATGTGTTGGTGTGAATGAAGACTATTAACGTGAAAGCGAGGATCACCACCAACGCCAAGGAATATCGAGTACTCGGTGAGTGAATGTGAGTTGACGTGCGTTGTTAAGGAGGTGACAGGATAATGGCGTCGAAGTAATATCCAGTAACACGACACGGGGCAATCGTTCCCGCTTTTCGGCTGGGGAGCCGCGGCTTGTTTAGGCGGCGTTTTCTACCGACTCTTCGCCTTGCCATTGCGGGGATCCCTCCACGCCCTGTCCGAGGGTGACGGCCCGGGGCAGGGCTCCCGTCGCTACCGGTGTTTTCGGGAAGGTGGGAAGCATGAAAATCTTTATGTGGTATGTGTTTAAGTTTTTTTTTTCTCTTAATAACAATTTGATAACCTGAGGTACCTTCTAGATGTTAGCAAGGAATGAAAACCGGAGACAAAACATGAAAGTCAGTTAGAAAAATGCGCGATAAAAACGAAGAATTTTCAGTTATGCGCCGGCGATGGCTCCAGTTGGTCCAAAATTAAATAATACAATACAATAAAAGAAGATTTCTTTATTTTTGTATTTTATTTTATACAATTTTTAACTTTAATTTTAAGAGGCCAATTAATTACTTTCTATGTAACAAAAATCAGACGAAGCATTTTTTGTATTTAATTGTATCAGATTTTATTTTTTGATAAAATTGTTTTAATCTTTTACTATCTTTATTTTAAATTGTTTTTAATTTTCATATAGTTTTCGTAAACCTCTCTTATTTTACTTGCAGAAAAATCAGAAACGTAATTATTTTTTATTCAATGGCCTCATGAACTTCGCATGTCTAGCCAGACTTTCTGTAATTATTTATTGCGTATTTGTTGGTTGTTTTTTTTTGTGGGGGGGGGTATCGTGAAAAAAGGGCCAGAGGCGACGGCGGGAATCGAACCCTTGACCGCGGGCTCTACTGGCCGAGAGTCTCTCACGCTAACCACACGGCTACCGCGGCCACCCTTACGTAATTCAAAAGTATAAAAAGACTTGGATAACAATCCGTCTGTCGGAAGTTAACTAAAATTGAAAAAAGTATATGAAATGGAAACTACACACCCTCTACATGATACAATGATAATATTTATTTATTATTATTACATTTCCCATCACCACCGATAGGATTTATATTCACAATTATATTCAACGGTCATCACAAGTTAGCATAATATTTAAGTGAATGTAAACAGAACATTTTAAACATTCCTTAGTCAGAAGGAAAATAAAACCTAACCGTATATTTTTTAGTTTTTTCTCTTTCTTTGAAAAGCTATCACCAATTGGAGTGTCAAATCAATTGATACCGGTATTGCCAATCATCGCGTGCGAAGCATGCAAGGGATTTACAATTTTTTTCGTTCAGGATCAGGATGAACGAATCTCGAGGAAAGCTGGGAACAATGAATAAGACGGTATTCCGATAAAATTGAACACTCAGCCACAAAATGAAAATATCTTCTTTTACACTTGAGTTGCAAAAAGAATACAATTCGTTAGAATTAGATTTCCATGTTATAAATTTAAGGAATATTTGTCCGCAACGCATTTTTCAAGACCACCGCAGCTCAGAAAGGTGAAAACGGTTTGCTCCTTCACCAAGTGGATAAAAGAAACCAAACGTTTGGTTCAAATCCTTACAAAGAAGGAAACCGGTGGACAGGGACGCTTTCCTTAGGCATCTTTGATGAACTTCCCTAAGTCCACATAGAAGGACTTCAGATAGCCCTGGCCAATCATGTATATTGTCGCACAACCGTAATCATGAGCTAACGCGTTCCATTTTGAAAATCAATAGCAATTCGTGTTTATCAGTGCTGTTAGAATTTTCGATAGGGGCGAGGATGACAAAGTCTTACGTTTGAAAACTGATGAAAAGTGGAGCTTTAAGGTGAAAATAGAAAAAAATTAAATAAAAAACCACTTAATCACCTCTTCTGTCTCCTGGAAACCCTCAGACCTGGCAAGCATAGCACAATATGGAATGACAAACGATGATAAATACTTCAACGTTTGCTGAGAGCTAAGCCAGGTCCCGGGTGAACAGATCATTTCAAACCCTATTACTGCAAACTTAGTAAGTGTTGCTTTAGGTTGTAGATGATCAGTAAAGACTATGTTGACGAAAGGTAGATCCATAGGTATTTGTACGTTTTTACAATTCACAACATCTACTCACTTATCTTTGTAGTTCCAATCTATGACGCAACTTGCCTACCACCTTTCCTAAAAATTGAAATTTTAGATTTATACAGGTTTACCGTTATGTTCCATCGGTTGTAAAACGTAATAGGTTTAGGTTAATAAATATTTTATTTTAAACAGGAAAGGTTTGTTTAATGCTGCTTTATATATCATACCATTTTTTTATAAATTTTTTATTGGTATAATGAAAGGTTAATTTAAAAATAAAAGGAGTTCAAATTGATGTGAAAAGGGTTATTTTTAACTTTTAATTTTTTTATTCGTGAGGAGCGGTCAAACAAATTAATAACCAACCAACCGGTCACTAAAAACACACAATTCCCCCCGAGGTTATTTTAAGGTTAGAAAGGATTGATTTGAAATGAATAAAGGTTAATTGCAAGAAAAAGGTTTAATTTGTAATTACAAATGGTTAATTCTGAGCGAAAAAGAGTTAATTCAAGTTAAAACGGTTAGTTTGCCGAGAAAAAACTACATATATATGTTTAATTACACAACTTACTGGATTTGTCGGCTGTTTAAAAAAAAATTATTTAATAGATAAGAAGAACCCAACCCATTGTCATGCTGTACATTATAAAATATAATTCGTACTTTTCTTCATTTTGCATACAGTTATAATTTATTTTTTGTCTTGTACTTGTATAATTTAATCAATGTGTATAAATCCCAGGCCCTGAAGATGATCTCAATAAAGATCGGAACGTTCGCAAAATAAAAAAAATTCTAATTTTTTAATTTTTTAGAGCAGTGTATCTCACGATCTCCAAATATATGAATAATAATTAATACCTACATTATAAAAAAACTGCAATACATATTGAATTTTGAAATCGTAGTTTCCCAAAAGCAGATTGCAACTTTTATCAACTTGGAAGAATAATTAATTAGTACACTTATTAAGAGAATAATTCGAAATGCGTTTGATAAATATTTGCAATTGAAATCTGGTTGTCACCGATATCAATTTCGTTCATATCAGAACAGGCTTACCATCTACTTTCGATCGGCAACTTAAGCACTAATGTAGTGGGTTTGTTGTTCAGAACTTGCAACATTATGGAGAAAAAGTTCCAAGATTTCCGTAAGGTTCGTTGCCTTTCAAAACAGGGCCAATATCATCATAATGTCTTCTACTTTCCGATCTTTTTTTCATTATCAAGAAAATCCGTTATGAAGCAAATTCATAGGGACCCGCCTTACCGAATAAGTTTTTTAAGGCTAGCAGATTATCACTTTTCCAACCCATCTCGCTCTAACTCTATATTCTTGAAAGAACCCTTTTGGATTATTTTCAACAACTATCCCTATTAAATCTGAGGGGAAAATTTTCATTTCCTACTTGCAAGATGATTGCCTTTTTAAACTTTTGCTACCACTGAAATCTAAAGTTTATACACATTATAATGCACACAAATTTTATAAAAGTAATATCATTCTTTCAAATATTTTGTACAAATAGGGTAATATGTTTTTCATGTAGTTGGAATTTAATAAATATTTAGTTGGGTAAGATTTATTCATTTAGTTTTTCTCTTTTGCAAGACTCCCCCCCCGGGTCCCACGGCCATGGTGACGTTCCAATAAGAAGCGTTATTAATGCCGCTCAATTATCATGGAAAAGGGGAAATTATAACACAATTAAATATTATATTAACAAATACTGTAAGAAATTAAATATAAGTTAGTGTATATATATTTTTTAAATTAATTTATTTTTATATATTTATTCTTATTTTTTTTGTAGTAGAGCCGGGACAAAAACTTTGGCAGGGGATCCGTAAGGGAAAATTGAACCATAGTTTCTACCCCAAGCAATGGAAGCATGCAAATATTGTTATGATAAAAAAACCAAATAAAAAATCTGAAGATCCGCTAAGCTACAGGCCAATAAGCCTCCTACCACTCCTGTCGAAAATCTTCGAAAAATTACTACTCCCTAGGCTTCTCGATAAACTGTCACACCTTCTACCCGACAATCAGTTCGTCTTCCGGATCCGCCATTCATGTCCACAACAAATTCATCGTCTCACCGATGAAATATTAAAGACATTTGAGCAAAAACAAGTATGTCTGGGAGTATTCATAGATACGGAAAAGGCCTTTGACAAGGTTGTACATGAGGGGATCCTATACAAAGCTAAACCCCATCTATCAGACTCAATGTACAGACTACTGAGGTCATACTTACACGGTTGAACATTTTCTGTCAAATGCGGTCAAGCAGTATCAGCGTCCAGACCTATGGCACCAGGAGTACCCCAAGGAAGCGTATTGGGCCCCTTCCTCTATCTGATATACACTCATGATTTCCCGCCGTCAGCATCATCAACACTGGCACAGCTGGCGGACGATGTCGCGATATTAAAAAGGGACTCCTCCTACCCATTGGCACAGGAAGACCTCCAGGCGAGTGCCAAAGACTATAAAGTTATAGCAAATATATAATATATTCTGATGTAGGGTAGTTAACGAACTACATCTTGGATCATGTTACATGTGAATTAGTATACATGTATACTACTATATACTGCTGTTATCAAAACTGTAATGAATATAAGATCAATAAAGTTTTCTTTATAAAAAAAAAGTTTCTACCATTTTTCGTTTTGATTTATTATTATTATTTTTTTTTTTTTTGATAAGATGACAGATTTTGGATGGATTGGCTGACAAGGTAATCCCTTTTTGAATAAGGTCAGAGCCTATTGGGGGGCTTTGCTTGATTAACTTTTTTTTTCATTTTCAGCTCCAAAACGTGTGTTTCATATTTATATCTTGGACAATAACGCGTCAAGGTTTTATGTAGGCCCTGAAAATTCATGCACACTGGAGGCACACAAGGAACAACAGTATTTTCGTGCCTATCCATCCCACATCCATACATAAAAACCTTCTTCTTACAAGAAGAAATATTATGTCCAAATTAATTACGGTTTTTAGTTGAGATGAAAAAAAGTTAATGGCACTAGAGGTATTCGAACCCGCAACCTTCGGCTAGATACGCCGCTGATCTACCATTTGATCGTGACCTCGAACCACTCAGACATCAACTCCCCAAACCAAAACTCGGAAGGTGAGGTTGGGATTGTGAGTTGATGTCTGAGTGGATCGAGGTCACGATAGCTCAGGTGGTAGAGCAGCGGCGTATCTAGATCATGAAGTAAGTGAATTTAATGAATTAATATGAAGTAAACTTCACTAAAGCTCTCCGTGGCCATTCCATATGTCGCCGAGAATCCAATCTGATTACACGACATTTGAAAAATAGCAAAGGAGGGAAAACTCAAAATGTGGGACTGAACTAGGAAGTTGACGTCCGAGTTAATCGAGGTCACGATAGCTCAGGTGGTAGAGCAGCGGCGTATCTAGCCGACGGTCGAAGGTTCGAATCCCGCTCGTGCCATTGACTTTTTTTTCATCCCAACTAAAAATCGTAATTAATTGTCATATATTAATTGGTCGAGCGGACCACGAAAATAGTGAATATTATGTCCAAAATTCAAACATTTAAAACATCGCAGGGGAGCTGTAAGAAATTGTCTTACAGGAATCTTCATATAAGCAACGTACAAATCTTTTAGGCGACATGGGGTATTGAATGTAACCACCCGTGAAAAAGATGTCCAACCATCTTTTCTTTTTAATCGATGAATGCTTATGGCATTAGAACTCTTTAATTATTCGAGGAGTTCTCTCTTCATTCAACTTCACTCTTTCAACTCCCACCAAGAAATTACACCTTTTGAAGGGTTCAATTTTACATTTCTCTCAACTTTTGCCGGTATACTTTCTAAATTTTTAATTTTTATTCTTTTACTACCACGTTCCTCATTGAACGCTTCGATATAAATTAAACACAGTCACGGCCTTTTTCTATGTTTACTACTTTCCCTACTTCTCTATTTATTGTTCTGCATATTCTTATTGGCGACAGTGAATGAAGGCCGCTGTTATCTTTCACATCCGACCTACAAATAACAAAGTGTCTTGCCCCAGATGGAGAAATGGCCGGGGACGGGGCAATCGATTTCGGAAATCTCAAAGGATCTTTCAAATGATTTTGGAAAATTTTGAAAAAAAAAAATGAAAAACAGATGACGATAAAAGAAAAAGAGAAAACGTAAATAAATAAATCTTCTCCAACCCCGAAATCAGGTTTCTAGGGAGATTCAATTCCCACTCTTCCCAACAGGGAATCCGATACACAAACAGACTTGTCTAATCGTCAAAATATTTAGTCAACTCACCAAAAAACACTTCAAAAACGGTAGACTGACGAACAGACGTTCTGGCTACCACAACATCCGCAACAATGCACTTATTGTCTCATTATACATCAAAATTTCGGGGTTTTTTTCCGGAAGCGGAATTCTTGCTTGTTTCAAATTTTACAGTCAGGTAATTTCTCTATTATTTTTATTATTTTCATTTATTTATTTATTATTTATGAATTTTTTTTTAATTAATAAAAGATAAAAGTTAAACTGATACTTTTATAAGATTAATGTAGTCCGACTGGCAACAGTCTCAGCATTAGTATAGGCTCATC
>CM077100.1:23970605-24075051 GCA_039619505.1 Cimex hemipterus | reverse complement strand
ATATATATATATATATATATAATAATTTCCCCAAGGTTTATTTCTTTTTAGTAGAAGGCCGTACAAAATGAAGATACGTTATAGCCTTCCTAGCTTTTATACACGATTCCGGTAGCTTAAAATTAAACTGAATAGAGATTTGAATTAGCGACGTTGTCATTGTTGTTCGGATTTAAGATTTTAATCAAGAGACCATTCAACTTTTTAAAGTTTATGGTAGACACTATTTTATATATTATGAAAAAAGAACCGTATAAATTTTATATTTTAAAAGATATTTCGTTTTTCTTTAAATGTTACTCCGTTCTTTAAGGAAAGCAGGAGCTCATACTCCGAGAGTAACTTCGTTCCGTTTAGAATTTTAAAAAAATCTGAATGTTTTCCCCAATTTATTCTTTTATCAGATGGATTAATAGAAATCAATATATTAACAATTTGTCAACCGTATTCGTAGTTGTAAAATCGGGATAATTTGGTATACCTATGGCATATCTCTGGGTCCCAATTTATCAAGGAACATGATTACTTGCCCAGCCGTAGTAGTATTATTTCTTTCAAGTCTTCCACTTAACTACCTTACTTACCACCTCCAACAATGATGCCATCTCTATTGGATGGATGGATACAATGGATACCAGGGACTGGAGGAGTTCCCTCCTGAGCGCTGCAGCTGTTCAGCTTATTGTACCATACCCTGGCTCCATATTTTTGGAGGAGGGCTCGCAATACAAAGTGAACTTGAGCCCCCGTTGTACCGGTGTTCTTCCATCGAAGAATAACTCATTTTTGAAGGGGGTTGGGACCAGATACAGGGTCGCTGAGATCCAGTCCCGCCCCTTCCATTGCCGCGTCCATTTCTTTTAATTGCGGCCACCGGTCCCCTTAGGCGTCAGAAAAATTCCACAGGCGACGGTGGGGATCGAACCCACGACCGCGGGGTCTACTATCCGAGAGTCTGACGCCTTAACCACTCGGCTACCCCGGCCCCCTGCCATCTCTATTAGCATCTATAGCTCTGTTATGATAAGGTCTCCCATGTATATATTTCAATCCTTCATTTTTTCTCTTTCAACCTTACCTCGGATCGACATTAACGGAGTTCTATTTCCATTGTTTTCCTTGATCTTGTGGACATTTACAGCAGCCCGGAGTTTGCAGTGCCCAGCCTACATTTAACAAATCCCGACCCACACTAGATGTCGACTAGATATAAATGGCATTAACTCAATACTAACCTTAAAGTTTGCAGCTAGTCCGCAGTGTCCAATCAATAATCTTATTAGTTTCGGAGTCTCTTCCTGCTATCGATGATCCACTCTTTTATGGAAAATTAACTTAACTGCGACTCAATTATCGACGGTATGAAAACAATGTGAATATTAGCCAAATAAGTTCGTAGTCCGCAAATAGAACTCAACCGCAACCTCCTGCCAGCCTGCACGAGACGCTGATAAGAAGGAAAATAAATAACAAATAAAATTTGGTTTCACGAATGTTTGACGGAGCTAATAAATTTCTAACCCACGTGCAAATGGTTTTTATCCCTGAGTTTGATTATTTCCATAGCTAAGCTTATGGATCGCTCTTAAAACTTCGATAGCAAATAAACGGGATGTCAGAACCGATTTTAGCAAGGCCATCTTCACTCTCTTTTCCAAAAGTATTTTATGAAGCATTAAAAAGAAAATTTTCTCGGTCAATTCGGGGTTGATAGTTTCTCCCGTAACTCTTTATAGATGCTAGGCTATCAGAATTGTTATATCTGTTCAGGACAGCCCACCGATTTTCTAATTTTAATAACCTCTCAATTATTTCATATTTCCGCATGAAATCCAATTTTTAACTATAGAAATTCTTTTATACATTTCAAAAATCAATGTTATTGCTGATAAATCAACTTTCACAATCGAATTTCGTTTATTGTCTTTGGTCTATAATAATAGATTTCCTGCAAGATTTTTTTTTTAAAGGTGTAACTTTAAATCATGAAGGATGCAGTTGTTCTCAGGGGTGTGCAATTGAGGAGTATTTGCATAGAATATGTTCTGTTGTCTTTGTCTCTTTTAGGTATCATCGACGTTGGTCATCTGTTGATAGCCTCGTTTTAGGAGCTACTTCAATGCAGTATGTAATCTGAAGGTATTCTATCCTTGTAAGTTGTACTTTTAGTATTTTTTTCGTGGGCTCTAATAGGGTGTAATTAATCTGTGGTCAACAACTGCTATTATGCAAAAACTATGCAATGTCTTATTTTGTTGATTTCGCTAGGTTAAAGGTATAAAATTTAGCTTTTAGGTAAATGGCACTACAGTCGCCATGGAAGGATTTATATTTGGACCATTTTTATTGTCAACTTTTCATATTCTATGATTGATAATGACATCTGTGTTAAAGCTGGTTGTCTTTAGTGCTTACGTAGGAGCGTCATGATCATATACATACAAATAAATACTTTTTTTCAACAGCCTCACAGCAGTTGCATTTGCAGTTTCTCCCCAATTTAAGTTTTATCTTTCATCTATTTATCATTATCAGTATCCACCTCATTCTATCATCCCAGCAGATGTGATAACATTAACGGTAAGTAGCAGTACTTACCGTTAGTGTTATTACACAGTAATTCACTGAATATTTGAGAATGTTTATCCCGCGAGTGACAATCTTAAGGTAAGACCATAAGGCCATTTTATGATTTAACCCTAAGTTCTTTCAAGTTTTAACGACACAGAAGAAATAATATAGGAATAAATTCAAATAAGGAAATATATACAATAATAATAATAATATTTTAATAAACAAGCAGTCTTCACTGTTTTTAAATTAGCTGGAACTCTTGTTTTGTACGGAATGGTAACTTACTGCAGCTAACTTTTAATATTTTTAATTTAAAATAGGCAAAATTAACGACTTATTTTTGAAATATTTAACGCTTTTGTGAATTGATTTTGAAATGCTTTTTGCTATTTTTTCCATAAAATAAAATGGTCTTGATGTGTGGGGGGGAAGAAATATTTTTCAGATTTCACTATCATTTCGCCAACGCCTTTTCAGACGATGTTTGTGTTTTGACAGTTTTAAGTGTGTCCCTTTTATGCTTTGACTTAGATTCCAATAAAATATACATATTAGGTTCAAAAAGTAAAAGTTATTGTATTTCTGCGTCAACACAAAGCCATGAAGCGAAAGGTGCTTCGAATAAAAAAAGAGACAATAGACAAGAAGTTATTTCGTCTCTCTAAAAAAGTTCTATCTCTGAACCCTGCCGTCCCTTTGTGCAATTTCCACTGTCTTTCTGTGTCTCTCTTTTCTGTGATCGGTTTAGGTAATAACAGACCTGTATTCTCGTTGAATTTCTGCTTTCGTTACGTCAGTTAATTCAAGGAGTGAATTTATCCATCCTATATTTTACCGGTTTTGTTCACGGGTTCGAAGAGCATTGGCCCTATTCGTTTTTTTGGGGGTGGGGGAAGGGGAGGTAATAACTTCTATAAGCCGACAATTAATAAGCAACGTTATGCTTACATACCAGGCCTGTGCTGAAAGGAAATTCCTCGAGTACCGTGAGTGCTCTGGTCTGACCTTTGATGTGTGGCGCACTTAACCGTCGACATCGAAACTCAAGTTCTCAAATAGTTTTGTTTATCAAATAGTATCATTACTTGTAATTAAACTTTGGACACATAAATAGGACTTTGTCAGTCCTTTTCAAGTTCTGATTGAAATTAATTATTTATTGCTCTACCGAAATATTCATGGTTTAAATTTTTTTAACCCTTTCTTGCCCGACGTTGCCTCAGTTCAACGCCAAATTTGCCTCAAGCTTAGGTAATGGAAGGTGAAAGGTTTTTCCTTGAATGTTTCATGCCGTGCATTGTCAAGACTGTTTTTTTTTTCTTTTTCTTTTTGGCACCACCTCCATCTTCGGTTCTTCGATCTCCAGAATAACACATGGTCACAAAGACTCCATCGCCTCTTTTTTTAATACCTCCAATTTCTTCCGATCTTGCTCAGACATTTCACCTTTCTCTCATCTCCATCTATCTATCATCCTACAACTGTCATAATCCTCGAAAAGACTCATTCATCATCACTCACTGACATCGCCATCTAGATAACATCGTTAATCGTCACCGTATATGTTGAAGTTAGGCCGGTGCACTGACCTAGTCTTTGCCGAGCAAAGTCTCAAATCGCCTTTCAGATCTTCCCATAAGAAGATCAGTCCGCGTGGTCGCTTGAGAGACCTTCTTAAACAGTGAATCTTCACTTTTCCCTTCTTTCATTTATTCCTGTAAATTTAAGCGTTCCTAAATTCATTTACTCCCTTTTTTTAACTTCAACCTCCTATCGTCAGTACCTTTGAGTTGGTTGCTGGTGAATACACTGCATTTTGTATCCAGTCTTATATTTGCCAAACATAAAGATTTTCATATTAGTTGTCACGGATAATAAGGTAGGTGTGCTCGGGCGACCGCCGCTGAACACGGCATATTCTCACGGTTCCGCAAGTTCGCTAGAAACGAAGGTTGTCCCTTTTTTACAAGGAGTTTTTGATATGGTTTTTTCTGACTCTCCAATGAAGGTGTTGGTTACATTGGTGCTAATTTGTTTTCCTTTCCTTTCCTTCCCTTCCCTTTTATTTTTATTTCACCCCGGCGTAACTGTGCCAATTTTTGGGGCGTTTTTCGGTGCACCTTGTGGTCAGAGGATGACGCAGTTTATAATTTAGCCCTTTCTTGCCTAAATTTGCTTCAGAGCAATGTTGCGATGCTCCTCTACATTATTGGGAGTAACAGGCCAATCCGTGACCTCGGCACCACGTTACCCTGGACATGGACATGACTCCTTACACTGGGTAAATACATGGGCCAACATTGCTTTGGCCAGCCTTCAATGGCGTATAGTAGTTTCTTACGTTTCCAGTGCCGTGATGGATATTGACGTCTTCATTTTTGTGTTTGTCTAGGGGGTACAAAGGCTAATTACATGCTATTGTTAGAAACTAGGTTGGAAATAACAAACAATGGCCGCCCAATAATGGTCCTAATGTGGACGATATTTTTCTACTGCGTATATTGTTCATGCATATTGGCCTCCTTTGAAGTGGTTAGTGAGACCGTTTCCCCAAAGTCAATAACCGCCAACACCATTTTCAGCCGTCGCCAATGCGCCAACACAATGAGCCGATATTTGGGCTGTAGTTATAAGATTAGACGGAAATCACGAGAGTTTAAGGCGTGCGCAGTACTGTCCCTGCTTTGTATCTGCCCATATATTGGTAACACTGAGTTATTTTGCGCCAATCTAAAATCACTGAATTTACGGGATTTCCCGCTAACATTTTAACCAGATTGCTAATGTTCGTCTTGTTCTAACTACTCCCAACAACTTTTTGGGCCATAAATGGATAAATGTTTATCTTCAATTGTGAATAGTTTTTAATCAAACCGAGAGGAATATTAATAATCAGTCTTGCAATAAAAAAGTTACTTTTCATCTGATGCATTGCTTGAAATTTCGTTATAGATAATTACATAAGTTCTTTTAGCGTGACGGAAAAACTACGTGACTTTCCTCAGGGAAAACCATTACCAACTGTCAACAAAACAGACAAGCGTGAAACCACGAGGTACAAAAATATGAAAAATGACCATACTTGAAAACTTGGAAATATAGAAAGTTTAAACACACAAATTTACAACATTTCTTGTACATCATTCAAAACACTTTAAAAATTGAAAAGGACAAAGACGGACTGGAACAAGAAAAAATCACGCAGATTTAATCAATATAGACAAGTGATTTTTTTTTCAATATACATAGCATTACATCATATTAGAAATTGCTATGTTTTTACTGAAGGAAAATTTAATTAAAAGATTTCGGAAAATAAAAAACTAAAAGGTTTTAATTTAATAATATTGCTTAGTGGACAAAACAATTGTTTTAAACTAACTTGAATCTAAAATTTCAAGCATTGTATAAATCCATTGCCTCACAACAAGCAACCAAACCTAAGTCACACCAGACGGCATCTCACGATCTCCAAATTATCATTAGCTAAACACCATACACGTTAAATGCATTTTTAATTATCAGTTTTATAGGGCACGCATCGTTCTGTACATTTAATATAAAATTTTGTTTGTTCTTAGCTATTAACCTTGCCGTCCAAAAGTTCCATTCTACAATTAAAAAGGATGAGGCACATTGTTACTTTTATTTTGAGTTTAGTTTTTTATTCCCATATGACTAATGCATTGAGACTAAATTCATTTAAAAATGAGTGCATACAATTAACCAAATTTGTGAGACAATGATAACTAAAATGGTCAATTTTTGACTTCCCTTTTTGCAATTGTATGACCTTGATAATAATAATAATAATATATTGCTGCAACACTGCAAATTTTTAAGGTTTGATGCTTGAGCAGAACGTAAACCCCAACAAAAAAAAATAACTTTAACCGATGAAATCCATCTGGGAGAAATATATAGAACAGGAAATATCCATTAGACCGAAATCGGTTCCTACCATTTTAATATAAAATTAAAGTTAAGTAATCGCTCGAAAATGACTTTTTAATAAAAAGAACAAACTTTATTGTCAAAACTATACAACGTTTAATTTTAAATCGACAGAGTGACGGGCAGAAGGCTATCGTAAGAGTAAGAGTAAATATTTGTGGATTAGGGTTTTTATACTCGTTTGAATAAATGCTGATTAATATGATAGGCGGCCGTCTGGAACCCGCCAGACTTTGCTGACGTGTTGGTCTCAGTAGCGTCTGGTTGCTCCATAACTCTTCCGTCCCTAAGTTCGAAGCTCCTGCGAGAAAAAAGGCAGCCCGGTAGAAACAGACGCAGGTGTCGGCTGAGACGCCACTTCCTGAGGGGGGGGGTCTTCGGCAAAACTAACTAACATGAAGAGTATTGACCGAATCCCCATACAAATTATAACTGTTATATAAATTGTTGAAATTATCGGGGGAACATCTTCTAGTTCCAATGGTTCCATTCTTACATTTAGCTTATATTATAGGGATTATGGAGGAAGCAAACGCCCTTCAGATATAACCTTCACTTTAAGGATTAAAGACGGATATGTATATATTGTTGTTTCATAATCATTTTCATGTACGGGAGAGGATAATCTTCAAAAGATATATTAGCTTTTGCCACTCTAAACACGTCGGTGTATGTAAAAATAACTTTTGATTCTTTAAATATTGGTACAATGGTTTTATTTAATAATACTGCATTTTTATCTAATTTAATTAAACTAGTATTAGATATAAATGTTGTACTATTCACATCATTTCTTTTATTTACAATTCTTTTCGTTTTAAAATCTAAACAATAGCCTATAAGCGATATAATAAATGATGTGCTTGATATGTAGACATCTTTACAAAAATGAAATGGCCACGGAGAACTCTAGTTAAGGTATGCTTCATTTCAAACTTATTAAATCCACTAGTTTTTTAGTCACTTGTCATTTCATTTGTCGCCGAGAATCATATAGATTAAACGACATTTGAAAAATGCCAAAAAGGAGAGAAAAATCAAAAGGTGCGGTTGAGATGGTAATTTTTTTGTTTTGTTTAATTTAATGGCCTCATGAACATTGCATATCTAGCCAGACTCTCTATAATTATTAAATTGCGTGTTTGTTTTTGGGGGGAGGGGTATCGTGAAAAAAGGGCCAGAGGCGACGGCGGGAATCGAACCCGCGACCGCGGGCTCTACTGGCCGAGAGTCTCTCACTCTAACCACTCGGCTACCGCCCCCCCCCCAGATGGGAAGTTAGTGCGCAAGAGGATCGAGGTTACGATCGCTCAAGTGGTAGAGCAGCGGTGTGTCAAGCCGAAGGTCGTGGGTTCGAATCCTCCTCCTGATACTGACTTTTTTTTATCTCAACTAAAAACCTTAATTAATTTTAAGATATTAATTGGTCAAGTGGACCACAAAATTAGTCAATTTTAAAGTTTTCAATTATGTTTCATTCTAGCTTGACCAGGTCGTACAAACATTTTATATTTTATAAAAGTGCCTATAGGTTTGCTCTGTTTTTAGTGATGATTTACGGCGGTTGTAAACACCATAGTGTGATTAATTATAAGGTGATCAGATTTGCTGTTAAAATTTTCAATCTCGTTTTGAATCCCGAACACATGTATAATCAAATTACACCCAATTAATACGTAAATAGTGAAATTTAGCCGTATTTGACGTCGGTCATTTTTTATTTTTAGTTGGTATTTTCTATTCTGTTTTATCCACCTAACAAAAATTTAACGGTTAATTTAATTAAAATTAATAGAATAAGAATAAATTACCAATATGGTTCCGTTTCTAATGTAGACCTTTTGTCTATTTAAACTACAGTGAATTACACGGTATAAATATAAAATAATAAAAATGTCTTTTGGCGTGGCTTAAAAATAAAGTAGAGCCCGGAGGGAATAAAAGGTTGTCGCCTTTTACCCGGGAAATCTCATATAAATCCCCAGACTTTACTAACGTTGCTTTAATTAGGCAACAAATTAACGTGTCAGTCATTATTACATAAAAGAAAGACTCCAAAATTAAAAGAAGGTGATGAGGGAGCGGAAAATAAGAGAAAACGTGGCTCAGTTTAAATTCTAGCAATTTAGTTATAAACGTGCTCGACCTTTGACCATAATTTCATATAAAGCTTTGGGAGTTGAAGACTTTAATCGGTACAACAGCCTTAATCTACCAGCCGAAATGAAGAATAGGGGGGGGATTATAGAAATAACGCCAGTTTTCCGATTGTACCCAGGATGAACCAAACTTTACCAAGTACTGGTTCTACTTCACGCATTCGGAACATATTCGTACGTTGCGTAAATTTGAAGTTTAACTCTTTATTTAGTCACGCGTTACATTCCACACCTTAGAAAATAATAAATTATAAAAAAAGTTTGTTTGTTTGTTTCTCTCTCTCTATCTATCTATCTCTCTCTTTCTCTCTCTCTCTCTCTCTCTCTCTCTCTCTCTCTCTCTCTCTTTCTCTATGTCCTCTACCTCTCCCTCCCTACCTACCTTTCTCTCATCTCGTTGAGAAGCCTATAGGCATTCAGTTTAAAGTGTAGATATTGTTAGGGCTTACAGACGTAGCGTATAATCATAGATATTTTATATTAGAAAACAATTGCTACCTATCAAATCATGATTTTTTGTCATAATCAGTGTATTATTATGATAGATAACAATTGGCAAATAAATTATTTTCAGTATCAACCATGTTTATTTAAAAACAAAAATCGTGTTTTTTATTATTAGAGCATCATGTTAATGTTGAAAGAAATATTTGAAATAATAATACCTCTTTATCACAGTGATTAAATTAATTCTTTAAATAAACGACATAAGTAAATGACATGAAATTAAATTATTTTATAAACAAACATCTAGTTGGGATAATATGATAGTGTTAATACTTCCTTAGCCAATATGTATAAATGAAGTATGAATTATGAATAAGTACTGGACCGGATTTTTCCACCCTTGAGATTCAAGGACTGGCCCAAGAGGTATTTATGATTTGATGTCCTCCTAGGAGCGGGGTGGCTGCCCATCTCATGTATATTTCATATTTTTCGAGACCAATAGAAATTTCCTTTTGCGTGAAGGGCGGAAATATTCTGATGAATTAAAAATGGGCACAATTCTTATCCTTATAAAAGTTAGAATAGTGATAATCAAAGTATGACGCTATTCCCAATTTTTTTTTCTTTATGCAAGATTTTCAGTGATGTTTTCTCATATACTACACAACCTAAAAAACAGAGCAATGTAGAGAAAAAAATTTCAGCACAAGGAAATACATGACTCCTACAGAAATTACGTAACTTTCAGATTGATCTCTTTATCACTTGAAACCTAAGATGTTCTACGTAATTTGTTTCACGAATTGTGTTATCGCCATTGAAGGTTAAAGAGTCCTGACATTTTCGACTGTCGTAATGGTTGAGCGATCCGGACATGAAACATCTCATGTGTGCACGTGAACAACGCCATAAAATCACGGTATACTTTGTCTTTTCCATTATAAATTTACATACGTTTCTATACCTGCATTATTTAAAAACATCTTTGTTTGTCACATATATGGTATGCTATGTAAATAGTAAAGCTAGATACTAAATGTTCACCCTATTATGTAATTTTTAACATACTACATATGCTATACATTATTTTAGTAGTCTATTGACCAAATTATTTCTTTAAATTATTTAATCTATTGTGTAAGGTTTTGTTTGAAATGAAAAGGTTAGTGTCACGAGCGGGATTCGAACCCACGACCTTTGGCTTAATACGGCGCAAGCTCTAACCACTTGAGCTATCGTGACTTCGATCCTCTCGGACACCAGCTCTCAACCTACAACCTTTTGAATTTTCCCTCTCTTTGCCACTGTTCAAATGTGTATCAGGATTCGATTCTCGGCGACATATGAAGTAGCCACGAGGAGCTGTTAGTGGAGCTATACTTCGATTTATATATTAAATCCATTATGTTTAGTGTTCTATTGACCAAATTGCTTTTTTCAATTACTTAATCTTTTTAAGTAATGTTTTTGGATAAAACGGAAAGTGTAGTGTTACGCGCGGGATTCGAACCCACCACCTGCGACTAAATACGTCGCTGCTCTATCCCATAACTACAACTACTCATCTGATTTACAGCTATTAATTTCGAATACAGTGAAAGGAGAATAGAAAAAGTGTAAAAATAGAAATAATCCAGACAAGCTCTGGCATGTTAAGAAATACGTTGACCTCTGGTCTACGGGGAATAAGTCGAAAAGGGAAACTGCCATACGAACAACGCATAGGTCGTACAAGAATAACGCACGGGCAACCTTTCGCTGGTAAACGACCAACTCGTCGCCCGTCATGCAAGGATAAAATAACTATCGAGCACGTTTGCAATATTATTATACATTTATAGGTAATATTTTGATGCGTTGTCGAACTTGTAGTCTTGGGGCACGGCGGAGGGCACAGTTCACTGTTCCGGAACTTCAGAGTTCTAGGGATTATCACAACATTCGCAGACATGAACGAATTGTTTCTCTTCGGTCTATCATCGCGTTTGACGCGCGAAACACCGTTGCAAGGTTTGGTCATATCTCCCTCAGTCCCTGCAGGGAGGGTAAGAGTGTGGCCGGGAAGTGTAACCGAAGGAATCTTGGTGCGCAGAATTTCCCGCTTGAGTGAACTGTGGAGGATGTCATATCGCCTAGATCCGCTAGGTGCCCTATTCTCTCTAAAGAAGAGAGAAATAGAAATGCTACAAATAATAGATAGAATGAGCTTTCTGTGTGTGTGTGGGGGGGGGGGTTACTGCAGGTACATAAGCACATGAGGCGCATTACTTTCCTGGAGCAAACCCTAGACGCTGCTCATCAGAAAGGAAAATTCGCCAAAGCCCCACCTCCGTTAATGGCGGGGGCAAAAGAAAGGGTAGATATGGCAGTAGCCACCCACCCCCAAAAGAGTATGGTGGTGTCCTATTCCCACACGTTCCCGGCACTGGGTGTCTCTCCTAGCCGCGAGAGGAAGCCCGAAAAGCCAGGGACGAACATACCCCCGCCAAAGCTGCTGCCACCATCGGCCGGTCCGGCACACCTTAATTTAGTGACCGAAATAAAGTGGCGTGTAGGTAGGAAACTTCATCGGCAGGACTGATCCTCCCGTTATACCTCTATAAAGCTAAGTTCCTTGAACTTAGAAATAGATAAGCCGGTTTTCGTCTGATTTTTACAGAAGAGTCAAGACATGCGGGAATGGCCACATTCAAATCGATCCCTCCCCCTATTGAAGCGTATACACGGCAGAGCTGTATGTGATATGGCACTCTCTCGACGGCACTCTAGGGCTGTCTAAGCTATACGAGACAACTTATTTGTGGACTCTCTCTTTGTACTTGTTAAAGTAATACGCCGAACTGGAGCCTGCCAAAACTGTGGTTGTTGTCTGGGTTCTCGGAAATGTCGTCCTGAAGGGTAAGGAAAGTGCGGACGAAGCGGAAAAAGCCGGGACGTCCCACATCCAAACGAGACCGTCGCCTTCAGGGCCTCTGTCGCTAAGCACGCTAAGCATGTGAGAAACACAAAAGATAGATGGCAGTAAAAGTGGGCGGGGTCGTCGGAGAGGCTCTTGCGAGTCAGCAATGACCAAGCTGTTGGATGCCTAAAAAAAATATAAAAAGATAAAAAAATAACAAAAAAATGTTTTGATTTTTTAAATTATATTAATTAAATTATAACATAAACATAAATTGTTGGACATGTCGATGGAACACCTTCTAATAGTTCCAATGGTTGATAGTCTAATTCGTTCAGTATGTGATTTATTAGATCTTGGGTGTATTTTAATTAATTTTTTTAGTACATCTAAGTCGATTACGTGTTGATTCTACAATATTTATAAAAACGAAATTTTCAGGTCCTAAAATATTAGAGCACTCTTGATTAACAACTATAATTTGGTCTAATGTATAATCCAAGTGAGAAGGAACAGAGAATTAGTAGTGAAGAAGGTTTGGCTCACATTACACATTCCAAACAACCAATGCACCGCTTGAACACAATAGTCAACAGTTATAAGCAACATAAGCATTGGAACAAGCTCTTGAATTGTCAGAGAACGCTATATTTTAATCTATTATAAAAGAAACATTGTCTGCCTTACTTGACAATTCACCAAAAAAATATATAAAGAGATATACAAGCTAATGTTAAAACGATCATACGTAAAAGCATTGAAACAACAACTTCCCTCTCTGAACAAACCATAAAAAAGTGCCGTTTTTAAAATTGATAAGAACCCTAGTAATTCTACTAGAGAAAATGAAGCTTTAAAAGAAAACGAAATATTTGAGGTAAAAGAAGCAATAAACTTTTGAATCAACATTTTTCTGTTAAAGACGGAGAAGACAGTCTTCAACAGATCAAATTAATGATACTAACCATCCCTGAATTTGCCCAGAATTTCGAGTCGCCACTGAGGCGACTTCAACTGGTGAATGTACTTCGTGCACCCTATCTGCAATCGTGGCTAACTTGTTTAAATCTGAATATTCAGTTGCCTGCAAAATCGCTTGCGTACTATTAGCCAGCGATCGCATCCACAACGTTTTGAGCATTTCATCAGATGCGACAGAATCACCTGCCTCATATGTTTTAGTAGCTGCGAGGGTTTTTCATCGCCCAGCTGTTTCCCTTCTAACAATTGTAAAATCCTCCTATTTTCCGACTCTGTGTAAGTTTCAGTAAGACGTATTTTAAGTGCCTCATACGGCTGATCGCCAGGATTCTTAATAATATCTGCTTCTTGACGAAGCACGTCAAATTCTAAAGCAGAAGTTATGGTTGTGAATTTGGTCAGACTGCTAGTGATCCGATTTCTCTTAAAAATCGCCTCAATCTGGCAGAACCATAAGGCCGGGTCCGGTTTCGAGAATGGAGGGACCTTGCAGGAGGAATCGAGAGCCTCGATAGGGTCCTTGGCTTCTTGTATCCCTTTTTCATTCATGCTAGTATTCATATTCTACAATTAGGCAGTTACTTACGTCCCAACTATCAACCTATCCGGCTCGAACTCCCACGTGGCGAACTCGTGCCGGCCGGGATGACATTTGAAATAAATCATCACTTAATAATATGTTGGGATAAACAAGCAACAGTTGATAGACCACCAGATAGGTCACCAGATGTGGTGGTTTTTGGTAACTTCAGGAAACAACACGGTTCACTCTGAATTATTTTATTCGCACGTTATACATTTACAACTCAATCGCAAAATACACAAAAACAAAACTCGTCTGAACTCGTGCCGCTTCACCGCCAACTCGAATTTTCGATCTTGGAATATCGATACTGGAATATGCTGTCAAGGAAAATCCATGGTGGTGGCGCTGTTATTGGAGTAATAACGTAATTCTCAATACCATATTCAGTACAAAATAGGTTGTTTAATGTCCACAAGTTCAAGTTATATAATGCCTAAGCAGTTTTGAATTTGTTAGTCGGTCTTCACCCAATATCTGGGCATTATCCAAACGGTTTTGCCGCAGTTTTACAAGGCAAGCAGGCTTACATGCAGTGGCAGCGGAAGCAATATGTTCACCAGTCGCAACACACACAAATATTACATTTCAAATTTTAGGTCGTAGTTTGTTAGGTTACCAAATAACCGAAAAACAATTACAAATTTTACATGCTAAATACTTTTTAAGAAACCAACCGGATGCCAAAACATTACGGAATTACGTAATAAAATTTTAATGGCTAAAACTTTGGGAGAAGGTAAAGGTAAACACGTAGAAGCAATTATTGAAGGAATTGACCCTAAATTTCACGCACTCTTAGATTCAAAACCAGTTATCACTTTTTTAACCGAATTATGGAATCATGTTACGTACCTAGAAATGATCTTAGCAAATCGCGTTACGCCAGAAAATATTCCTATTGCAAAAAACCCAGATATGGACTTAGAAATTCTGAACTTTCAGTAAAATTACCGGAGAATATGCATGCGCTAACGCGCTGAATCCAGATCAAGTTTTACCAAGACCAATTAAATACAATAGCCAACGAATTCAGATTTAATCAAAATAGAAATTACAATTTCAATCAGAATGAATTTAATTATCAGGGAAATTTTATACGAAATGTACCACAAAATAGGGTAATATGAAAAGTTTTATCATTAAAACCAAATTTGTAAAATAATCAAAATCGGTATATTCCTTCAGAGCAAAGCATATTAGAACAGAAATTACTCAGATCGAGAGAATACAGGATATTATGTAAAGGTTACACCAAATTGTTCTTATAATAAGGCCAGATTTAATGAAAACAGAAATAAATTCAACCGTTCAACCGTCATGATGACTATCATAAAAACAATTCACAGGAATATTACAAGAAAAACAAATACAAACAATTTACACCTTAAAAGAAATATCGGTTGATGGGTGGTTCTCCGGAATATCAGGAATCTAATAGCTTTAACGGTGCATCAAATTTTTATAATGAAAAAACTATTAACGTTGGGGGGGGGGTATCAGATGGATTTCTGAAAACCAAATAAATTTGTCAAATTATTTTAAAGAGAGCCATATTAAAAACAATCTGGTATATACAAAAGTGAAAATAAACCAAATCGACGCTATTGCCTTATTTGATTCTGGTGCAACAGTTAATTCTATAAGTTTATCATTATTTAAACTCAAAATACAGACCATTAAAATAAAAACTTGTATTTTTAATTCAAAAAATACTAGAATTACAATTATTGGGGACACAGTAACGCATATGAAATTTTATAAATTAAATAGTACACCCCAGCACCAAATTATGTAACACAGGGCAACAAATTTTGTTTAAAAATAAGAAACGAACGATAATTTTATATAATTGTAATAATATGAACCTATCTAATGTATGAAATTCGTAAAATTATAATTTCTATTAAGAATGCAACGTTATACATGAATTTTAATTTCTGTAGGGTCAAAAAGGAAAAAAAACTGAGGGTACAACTTTCTTCTCCTCCACCAATTCGACTACCATCTGAAAGGGACTCAAAACAATCTACATCTGCATCCACAGAACATAGAACGATCCCCGTCTTCAACTTCGTCATGTATGTTCGCACATTTTTTGGGGTTTACAAATTTTGTAACATACAAATCGAAATGAACGTGACGGAGGAGATGGACTTTGAAACTCGTGGGAGACGAGAGTGCAGAAAGGCGGAGGACAGGATTCATTCCATTGGGGGACGGCGAGCAAACCACCTCGAACTTGGCTGCTTCAACTTTGCTTGTGAAGAATCATCTCATCAGAAAATATCAAGAAAACACCGTTCATCTTGTGAATTTTCCCATTTCCATATTTCCTTAATTTTATCCCTTGGGGATTACGCACACATAAATTTTAATTCATTTATTTTTAACACTAGTTTAAATGATTGTTTATTATATTGTAATTTTTTACATTGCTTCAAGGGGGTAGGTTTTATTTTTTTTTGTAAATTTTAAGTTCGAAGATGACAGTTAAAAAGGAAATATGGTGTAAATCTCATTTTAAAAAGAAATAATTGGAACAAATGAATTCTATATCCCTTACAGTGCCTATTATTTATAATTTTCTTTTTTTAAATAATTATAATAGTAATAAAAATAATAATTATTATTATTGTTATTTGTATAGAGATTAGTGACCGCTAATAGATAATTATTCAGTTATCGTGAGATGCGGTCTGGTATGGTATACGGTGGTATACCATACCGCATTTCACGATGCCTGAATAATTATTGTTATTATTAAAATTGGATTTTATTTGTTCATAAAAATACCTTAAAGGTCTAACAATTGTGCCATGGCCTGCAGTAGATAGACGTAAGTTTGGTTGGTTGTTGTGTTCATTTTTTCACATCCTACATGAATTTGTATTAATTAAAACAATGTTTATAAACCCCCAGGCCCTGAAGATGATCTCAATAAAGATCGAAACGTGGCACGATAAAACAAATGCTTTTCTAAACCTACGACACCGGACCGCATCTCACGATCTTCGAATAATCATTAATTAACGGTCACTAAACACCACAAACGGTAATTGCATTTTTAATTATCAATTTGATAGGGTTTGCTTCTTTCTGTATAGAAAACGTTTTAATTTAATTAATTTTTTTTGTTCTTTATTATTAACTACGCTGTCCAAAACTTTCATTCTACAATTAACAACGTCAAGGCAAATCGTTATTTTTATTTTGAGTTTACTTCCGAAAGAATAATTGAACTATTCTGATCAATAGTGATCCTATTTATATAATTTATAGAGATGTGAACAAGATTTTATTATTTCACCCAGATCCTAGAATATAATTTTAAGGGTTCTTTCTGAGTCTTGGCATTTGCGTGTGAAGTTTTCTTTTTGCAGTATATATAAATTATTCAGCAATGATGTGTAATTGACTTGTGTACGAGGAAATTGTTGTTTTCACAATAACCAACCGATAAAACTTTCCTTATATTTGTAAAGCGTGTGAGTAAAACAAAAATTCTTTCTTTCCGGAAAGCCAAACTGATAAATAATTAAACATCAAACGTAGTTTTCTTTGGGCAGCAGTGTGTGACCAGCAACTATTAGGTGAAGGCGAATTCCAGCCACAATAAAAATGTGATCAGAGATTGGGATAACTTGGTTTCCTTCCGTCCAAGAAGTTTTGATTTCGTTATTTCCGTCCCCGGAACCGCTTTCAGTTTCCTTTTAGCTAGAATTTTTTCTCTCTCGTACGGAGTATTTTACTGGAAGAGTTTTAATGCCGGAATGTCCGATATTGGGATATTTAATTTAAAAAGTAATATATTGGAAGAATACATTAACCCTTAAGAATAACTTTCGAAATCTAAATAAATTAATGCTCTTATCGCATATTTGAAACAAGCCAACTAAATTCTTTTTCATTCTATTGGAACTTACAAAATAATGTACCAACGTAAATTATTCACTAAATAAAAGCTGCCCTATTACAAACTCATGAAAAAGTAAACGCACTGAAAACTTTAATTACATCCCTCAATGAAAATCAAATATGACACTACATGCAGATTCTAGACTATTAGAAGGCGATATCCTGCTCTAATCCTCCGATAATAGATTTCTGAAATAGATTTGCTGGATTCTCATGTTCCAGTATGCTGCGTTCTGGTGTATAAGTAGATGGGTATATTGATGTACTGTTGATAGATTGAAAAATAGTGGTAGATCATATTTAAAGCATCTTTATTAGCCAAAAACACGCCTGCCATAAGGGGTAGACGGTAACATAAAAATTTAAAATATCACCGACATTCGCCCAACTTGGATATCTCCACCTCGTGAACCATTAAATTCAAGACGCTTTACTTAACCAACGGCAACTGATATTGCTTAAAACCAGTATTAACAGAATACTATTTAATTACTAGTTATAATTTGATTTTCCTTTAGTCCTTTAAGTAGAGTTAAACTCGGAAATTTACAAGTACAATTTAATTAATTAATGTATGATGATGTTGTGGTTTTGCCAACAAACCAGCTAACTCATAAAAGCTTATCTTCTAACTGATTCTGTATTGTATTTGAGTAATTTTATTCATTTTATTTATGAAGATATATGTTAAATGATACATATCGTATATTATACTTTATATCTCAACTTCTGTCTCATTTTTTTGGTATACAGAGAGTCTTTTCACAACTTTTTCCATAAAACTCTTCTATCTCGTAAAATTTTAATTTTGCTTTAAATTTACTTATATCCGTGGAAAGGGTATTAAAAATCCTTCTGGCACTACGCTCTCTCTTTTTACTGTAAACGTAAACAAACAAAATACAAACTCTTAGTGGATAAACGTGCTTTTTTTACTAATTAAATAGTATTTTCAGTTGAGGTAAAAAAGTCAATGGTACGGGCGGGATTCGAACCGCCGATCGGCTAGATACGCCGCTGCTTGAGCTATCGTGACCTCGATCCACTCGGACATCAACTTCCCATCTCAATTGAATTGAATAAGTCCTTTTTTTTATTTAAATAAGGTTTTCTCGGTTAATGAAAATTTCTTTTCTTAATCTTATTTTTGATCAATTAAGCTTTAATTTTATTTTTATGATAATTGCCATTTGAGAAATTAGTTCCAAATGATTAAAGTTTATTACGAAGTCCTACTTTATTGTACGTGCCATACACATCAGTCTTTACAGAGCAATGAAATCTTCCTTCAACTTTAGACAAGAGTTTCATAAAATCGTAAAAATTTATGTTCTGAGTTTTTACATTGTTGGCCTAAGTTTTCAGAAAGATAAACAAATGAATCTTATAGGATTTCGTAGTAATACTGTAGTCAAATTTACATTTGTTATGGCCAAAAATTAAGAGTATGGCATGTACACCAAGGTTGCATGTTGTTTACCACTTAATGGAAGAGAGTCATTCCCCGGCTCTATATATACGGCGCACAAAATGATCCCGATATGAGGAGGTTGAACACGGCAGTGAGGATATTGGTCCCTTTTTTATTATAGGTACAGGTTATATAAAGATTTGTAGTTGAGATACAAAGTCAACGGCAGGAGCGGGATTCGAACCCACGATCTTCGGCTTGATACGCCGCTGGTCCACCGCTTGACCTATCGTGACCTCGATCCACTCGGACACCCACTTCCCATCTCAACCGGACCTTTTGAATTTCCCCTCCTTTTTGCCATTTTTCATTCAACGGCCGTATAATCGGATTGGATTCTCGGCGACTGAAATGGCCACGGAGAGCGATAGTAAAGTATACTTCATTTTAAATAATTAAATTCACTAATTTCGTGGTCCACTTGACCAATCAATATATTACAATTAATTGAGGTTTTTATTTGAGATAAAAAATCAATGGCATGAGCGGGATTCGAACACAGGATCTTCGGCTTGGTACGCTGCGGCTCTATCACTTGAGCTATCGTGACCTCGATCCACTCGGACACCATCTTCCCATCTCAACCGGAACTTTTGAATTTTCTCTCCTTTTTGCCATTTTTCAAATGCCGTGTAATCGAAAATTGTGTCGTGTAATTGAAAAATGAATACAGACGTAAGCCCGTGTTTGTCCTCTGTATACTTGTGCCATTCTTGCGTGTCGCGTTGAGAGTGCCAGGGAGATATTGCTGTTTTGTATTTATATATGTTGGATTGTGAAGGGGTGGGGAAGGAAGTCGTTATAGAAAAAAACATTTTGTTATAAGGCATATATAATTTGCATTGTATAAATTCACTTTTCCACATCCTAAATGTATATGTTAAATGTAAACTATGTTTGTAAATCCCAAGCCCTGAAGATGATCTCAACAAAGATCGAAACGTTGGCACGATGAAGAAAATGTTTTTCTGAAACTTACATCACACCAGACAGCATCACCGCACCACTAATCTCTTCACATTTTAGAAACTTTTTAACCTATGTAAACCCAAATCTAATTTTTCTCTATTTTTAGGCAATAAATGTATTACAATAGTGGTAACTGACCATTGAGTGATTAAGTACCTGTGTTTAAGGCTCGCTAACTTTTCTGTAAAACCATATCTGTCATTATTTACACAACCAATATCTTACTTAAACTTCAGACAAGAACTTTGGAAAAACGTAAAATTTTATTTATTAAGTAATATTGTATTCTGTTTGATTGTTGTTACAATAAAAAATAAATAATCCATATATAGGTTTTCAATGTTGTTTCCATTGATGTAATCAAATTTAAAGAAAGATTTGATTAAATGCAAGGGATTTATGGAAAAAGAAGTGAAAAGTATTGAATTATTAACAATTATTAACTTATTCAAGTATAATATACTATTTTTAATGTAGTTAATATTTTTCTGTCCGAAACAATTTACGAACGTTTTAATTAAATCACATTTCCCTTTCTTAATCGTTTACGAATGATATGAAAATCCTATTATTTCCTTTCAAAATTCCCGTCTCAACGGTGCCCTGTTTTTGCCCTTTCTAAATTCCACCTTACCAACCACTGTTTTCTTATAATTTTCTCATATGAATTTAAATCGAAATAATTGCTTATATAAAACTATTTATTCAAGAGTGGGGGAGGGAAAGTGAATGGAGTGGAACGGAGATTATACAGTATTATCCAGTAATCCACCAGGTGCCTGATATAAGACTAAAATATTCATAACCGGAGTTGGTAATCAACAAAGATGCTCTGAGCCAGCGAACCCTTGCCTAAACCAAATATTCCCGCACCATCTCAACTCCCCTTATAACACGCATTTAAAATGCATCTAAGACATTTCCCGGCCAGATGTTAAATTCGATAATAACTTGTAAGACATCCTTTCTAATTCATACAAACGCAATCCAATCACTTTTCATTTTAAACAATTTTTTTATAATAACTGCTCTTTACTTGCTTTATGTCAAGTAAAATAATATAGAGAGACTTGTTTTTTTAATTTTTTTTATTTTCCGTTGCGACAGTTCAACTTTGGATCTAGGTATTTGAATATACAAGGTGTCTACTTACTAGTGTACCACCTGGTTTTATCAAAAAACTAGTCAAACTTGCTTGCGCCCTTCTTCATCCTTCGCTTTTCGAAAAACCTGTATTTTAAATTTGACTGTTCATAAAAGTGATAATAATTCCAATATAAGATTATTGTCCAAAACAAGCCCTCCAGATAATTATTTAAGTACTATCAAGGAAATTAGCGTTCTTCCGGGAAGGTAAAGACGATAGTGCTATATATCAACATACAAGACTGAAAAATAAACAAGTAACGTGCAATTGTTTAATTTCGTGCAAAACTCAGTTCGAATAAGAGCTTTCGTTAGTATTTTCTGCTAGTACTCTCACCCAGCATGGTGTACACATTTCGTCCCGGTCCAAGTTATGAGTCTTAATACATCAATGAAAGGCGATTCTGGCAATTGTTTGTACAAGGACAAACCTCAAGGGTTCAATACCAGACCTTCTTTTCATAGGGGAAAAGTATTGCGCGCGCGCCGCACACATATCGGGTATTTACATTTCACGGAATGGGAAATTTTCTGAATTCACGCTGTTACGATTTTTTTATACTTTAATTAAGAATAATAAAGTTCGCTCTGGCCATTAAGGTGGTGCTGCACGGGCTGGAAAATCCGCATATTTTGTCAGTGTTAGCCGGCGTTGGATAAAGTAGATTTGTGTGAATTATTCTCTTATAATTATTTTATTCTTTGGTGGATCAAAGTTTTGCCAATATGTTGTTCTCATTAAATATAATTGCTTGTTGGTATTAATACTTGATTCTGCTTTATTTCTTTTATTACGGATAGATAATAATCGCCGTTCAATAAGTCTCATTCTTGATATATTTTCATGGGAAGGAGAAAATGTGTAGACTTATCATTTTACTACTCGCTTTGTTTTTTGGGATAATTGGCATCAGATGTTCAATTTTTTATTCAGTTACTTACATTACATGGACCTTTCATAATAGGGTCTCTCATTCCTCCATTTTTTTCTATGTGTTCCTATCGGAAATTGTTGTATTTAAATCTTATGATATTTACTTTTTATAACTTTTCCCTATAAAGATCACTACCGCTAGCAAGTGGTACGTATTATTTATAAAGCGAAGTATTTCGTCAGTTTTGGTAATAATTTGATTTTAACCGAACTGAAAACCGACCTAAGGTTAGGCTAAGTATGAATGCTTAGGTATGCATCAGTAGTACAGCCTTTACCTTACGTGTGGATGGGCAAATACCAGTAGAAATCAAGCCGCATAAGTGCCATCAGGAAGATAGCCAGGCATCCTAAGGAAGAGCCAATTCGTTTTGTCCCCCCACAAAAAAAAAGCGTGCTGAAAACGTGAGTTGCTAGCAATCGCCGGCAGGAAAAAAGTGATATTACTAGTCCGCAGATTGCCTTTTCGTTGGATTGTTTTCTATTGCATCAAAACTCTATTCTGATTTCCGTTTCTTCAATATGGTACAGAATTCAACTCAAGTGTATAAAGGTCTATATTATTTAAGAATGGCTTTTCTAGGTGCCAAAGTGGTTTCCTAGTTATTGCAAGGCATTTGCTCTGTTGTCTTTTCTAGATACAAATAATCGTGCTATTTATCAAAATTTTAGTTTTTTTTCTGTAAAATGCAATTAGTAATTATTGAGAAATCGTGAGATGCGATCTTTGGATGTAGGTTTCAGAAAAACATTGTCTTTATCGTGCCAACGTTTCGATCTTTATTGAGATCATCTTCAGGCCTGGAATTTACAAACATTGTTTAAATTTAACAAATACATATGGGATGTGGAAAAAGTGAATTTATACAATGCAAAAAAAGCTAAATTGTTGAAAAATTAAACTCGGTTTGATTTAGCATTCCTTTTCTTATTTATCCCCGTCTATATAATCGTGAAAGGATAATCTGGCGGAACTATTACCAACGTTTTTTCCCTTCGTCGTCTCTCTCTTCACCTCACAGAAGCCGACGCCTTATACAAAAATGTCTTTCTATACCGACATTCTACCTCTACCCTTCAAAACCCAATGTGTATAAACATAAAACACTCATATCTCCCTGCCACTCTCAGCAGGACACGCAAGAATGGCACACTTATACAGAAAACAAACACCTTGAGTAAGTAGAAATACTTCGATTGAGCATAAAAAAATATCTTTTTTGCATTGTATAAATTCATTTTTTCTAAATCTTACATGTATTTGTTAAATTTAAACAATGTTTGTAATTCCCAGGCTCGGAAGATGATCTCAATAAAGATCGAAACGTTGGCAAGGTAAAAAAAATGTTTTTCTGAAACCTATATCACACCAGAGCGCATCTCACGATTTCTGAATAATCATCGACTAACGGTCACTAATCGCCACACATTCTACACGCTATTAGTAATTTTAGTTTTTCTCTGTTGAGAAGTGATTTCTCTTTCTTACGTTATATATGCGCGTAGTTGCTTTGCTTGGTTCACGCCACATTTTTTTGTGTTCTCTAATAACCAAAGATTCTAATTCTTTCATAATGTTACTACTTCGGCAACAAAAGAGATTTGGGCCTGCGGTCCGATACTATTTTAGCTACATTGTCTGCTGTCTCGCCTGAAATTACTTCATGACCTGGAACCCACATTAAGACTATACTATTCGCTAAGTACTCTAAGTTTCTTAGGGTAGTTAGAAACATGTTTTATGTCACGTAGGCTAGGAGAGCCTTTAAACCTGCCTAGGTGGGGAAGAATGTTATTATTTGTGCACCTTCCGGATATTTGTTATTTACTTCTTATACATATGTTTCTATGGCAGCAATTAGGTTTTAAAGATGGTTGAACTGGGTTCATAAGCTATGTGGTTCTCATAGTTCGGCCCTTTATGTCTATTCTTGTGTTATTTTTCACCTGGTTTTTTAATATCTTGTATTTTGTTTGAAATATATAAAACTTCAAATTGGTTGGCAGTATGTTTAAAAGAATGGTTTAAATTAATGTATTACCAGTAGGCTCCATTTTATATTTGCTAATATTTTATTGTGCTATTCTTTCTATAAATATGTTTAATCTTGTTTGAAAGTTAATTTTTGTTTATTTTCTTTCTACCGACCAATAATTTTTTAGTTACTCAGTTGCTGCCATCCTTTCAATGAACATGTGTTAGAGCGGCAACTTGAGTATCAGTTCCAATGTTGTTATGGGTGCTATCCCAAGGAGAACAGAAATTGTTTCCGTTTTCTCTGATAGTTTTCAAGTTTCGATATACATTATTAAAAAACACCAAACAAAACTGGCAAGCACAGTGGTACATTTAGACAGGGGAAAACTCGGAGAAGAGTGATAACACTACCAGGCAATGGCATCTGAGAAAACACGCACACATTATCAGTATATTCAATGTGTGGTGATTAGTGACCGGTAATTGTTAATTATTTAGAAATCGTGAGTGTCGGTCTGGTGTGATGAAGGTTTCAGAAAAACATTTGATTTTCGTTTCGACCTTTATTGTGATCATCTTCAGGGCCTGGGATAACATTGTTTACATTTAACAAATACATGTAGGATGTGGACAATAATGAATTTATACAATGCAAAATATATATTTTTTATAAAGTCAAAGTATATTCAGCATTTTCACCTCAAAGAAGCCGACACCTTATACAAAAACGTCTTTTCTTTACCGACTTCCTTCCCCAACACTTCAAAATCAACGTATATAAACATAAAACAGCAATATCGCACTGGCACTCTCAACACGACACGCAAGAATAGCACAAGTACACAGAAGACAAACTCTTTGAGCCCTGAAGATGATCTCAATAAAGATCGAAACGTCGGCACGGTAAAGAAAATGTTTTTCTCAAACCTACATCACTCCAGCCCGCATCATACGATTTCGGAATAAGTATATTCAATGTTGATCCCATTTGCAGGTTGTGCAATGATAAGAAAAAACTCGCACCCATATTGTTTTTAAATGTTAAGCAACCGTTAAGTGGAGACCTAAGATATAAAGACTACCCGGGAAAATAAAGTGCCGAATGAAAATCAATGTTCTCTTTAAGGGAAGAATAATCTCTTTGTCCTCTGACTCGAATGCAATCCCCGTTATGTCAACATCGAAGGGAAAAAAAAGAAGAAAAACTACCAAAGTACATCAGCTGCAAGGTATACCGATTTCCATGCATGTCATATAATTCAGGCAATACCTAAACAGCAGATACCACACAAGACATCTTAACAAATTTGGACAATCAAATTCCAGGGCAGAAATCCGCCTTGTCCGTCAACACTAAGCTTCCTGCTACCATTTACGACATACGGAGTGGAATTATGGAGTTCTACCAAGCCATCCAACATCCAGCGTATCCAATCCTTCCAACGGAACGTCCTCAAATGGAAAGTTTTACACAAACCTTTCGATCCATTCTAACCCTACTGCTGAAGGTTCATTTCCATCCCGAAAACCCGCCACGTCTCCTTAATCGACGATGGCCTCGAGACCTCCTTGCTCCTTAATCCCTCAAAATGAGTGGTAGCATTGGCTAGTGTACTAATATGTATAACGTACAAATTAAATAATTTAGGAAATTTTTACGTTTGCTCTGCAAATTAAGTCCTTAATAAAATTTTCCCATGGCCTTCATCCAAACTAGGTTTTAGTCAGTTTCGTAGCTTTTATGACTGCCTACTATTATTATTTGTGGAATATTTGTTATTTATTTTATGCGCATATGTTTCTTTGGCGATGGAAACTATGGATGAGGCTTGAATGATGATCGAGACGGAAATTAAGAACATGTGGTGCTCGTAGTTACCATATTGGATGATGTTCTCGATTCAATCAAGTTTCATTTGGTGTTTTAGTTTTCAGCTTCATCATCCTAATGATAACTCCTCTTAAAAATTATCGCCATCCAATTGAGTCTTAATGAATTTAAGGGTGTTCAGAAAAAATTACTATTAAAACGAACAGAAAACCTTGCGTTACAATCTTATGGAATTTGCTGAAGTCAAACTGCAGGCTATTATGCCTGGTCTAAGCGTGCGGAACATGCAGATATGATTAGTGCGAACCCGGATCCGACACGGGTTTTCACATTCTGAGCTGCTCATCCAGATGGAATGAGATACTGGGGTATACAACAAAAAAGATGTTTCAATGGACTCGGCGCTTTCACTTGACTTATAAAGAAATCAACTCGAGCCGTGCGAGTTATTTCCTCTTTCGTTCTTGTTATCGCCTCAAAGATACCGATTTTATACGGCAGGATTGTTTTCAGAGAAGTTTTAAAATAAGCGGAAAATGTTCTCGAAACGCAATGAAGGAAACATATTGACAGTGACTGTGACAACTAATTACCGATACCGAGTCTCTGCGAGACTAAAATAAGTCACTTGCTATTTATGGTACGGTTTGGAACGCTGGGTGTTGAAAATGTTAACGAGAATATAAAATACGATCATAAAAGTGTGAACTCTGGACAGTTTTATATTATTGATCCACATGTGACGTACTTAAATTAATAATATCTATAAAATATTATCAAACATCCTGTATCCTTGTTTTGGATGAGGATAAAGAATTTTTCAATGTTTACTTTTTTACCGAAAATGTTTATTCATTCATTTTAATTCTGAAGCAATAAACTCTCCAGATGGGCGTGACAGAGTGTGGAGAAGGCAAAATGAATGGTATGTAGCCTGTAATTTTTCCCAGAGCCAACTGTCTCGACGTAGCTCAGTGATGGTGTGGACGGTAATTTCAATGGAGACACAGATTTGGTTGTTGTTCGTGGTGGGTCTTTGACTGCCATTCGCTATTGGATGAAAATACCTCGATGAAATCAGTGACAATTCTATTTTAATGCACGAAAATGACTGTCCACATGCTGCTCTCATACTACAACCGTACCTTAAACAGCATACAATCGGGGTCTTAGCCTGACCATCCTGTTCTTCAGAGTTAATCCTCATCGAACATTATGGGATAACCTTAAAAGACAAAAAGAGCATGTCCATTACTTCCTCATACACACCACTATCTTGAAAGGAACTTTGTGGAGAATGGGCTAACCTAAACCAAAGAAACATTTCCAAACTGGTAGAAAGTATACCGAGGCGTCTTCGAGATTTAACTAAGGCAAGAGAAGGAAATACGAAATATTGATATATTAATTAAAAATCTAAAATAAATTTTATCTATCCGCCTGTTTTTGTTTTTTTTTTCATTTTCCTTACAATTTACATTGTTTTACTTTTTTTAGGTAAAGACTCAATTACTAAACGTTAAAAAATGTGGAACTTTGATTGATATATTAAAATCAAGTGATATTACAAGTGGGTAGAATTTTTCCTGTCAATGCATATTTCTTGCGTAAAAGAAAACAACAAAAACAAATATTAAAAACTCTACCCACTTATAATGTAACTTGATTGTGCCTATATGAATCAACCATCAGTTAATCATTCAATTTTAATGTTTTAATTTTCATTAATTCTTATAGTATAAATGATTGGTTGATTCATACGTAGGATACATAGGAAATAATATAATAATATGTACCAATGTGTGATTTTCGTTGAATTTTATTATTTTCCGTGTCCCTGTCATAATCATATAAAAACAGTAGAATACAAATTCACACAAAACCAATATGACAAGACAAGAATAGGACCACACTGAGTATGAATTTCTGGGCTCAAAATTTATATTTACATCTGTATTGTTTCCAAACGACAAGCCCTGAAGATGGAATAAAGGTCGAAACGTCAGCAAAATATAAGGTGTTTCTAAACTGCCTCATTCTTGACTCTCCTCACGACTTCAACAAATTATGAAACAACCTGTCACAAAGAAACAAATTTCTGATTTTTCTAGTTCCTATCGGCCTAATAGCCTCCTATCTATCTTTGCAAATTTTTACAAAAACTACTTCTCTGGAAATTATTGCCCATAATTGAATATTCTCACAGTAATCCCGATCATCTGTTTTGGTTCCGCTCTTCTCACACGACATCGTTGCTGGATCGTGTTGCTGACAATATTGCCTCTCCTCTTGAACAAAACGGTATTATTTGGGTATTTTTCTTGATTTAGGACAGGCCTTTGATCGAGCCTACACCTGGGCTTGTTTTGTAAACTGAGGAGAATCCTCCGTCGGGCGTAATATCTCATGGTGGGATAATATCCGATGGAACGATTTTGCCGAGTCCGGCGGGGAACTGAATTTTCACTTTTGTGCGCATTAGAGTGATTGTTCTTCAGGGAAGCGTTTCTATTTTCAATATAAACTGCTACTCCCGGACAAGATGTTAAACTGCGTCCAGTACCCCTCCCGCACCTGGTTGCCCTTCCTTCACAACCCATCCCCTTACTAACCCCAACCTTACCTTTTCGTCCCGCAATCTGTCGTCCCCACACTAATCTCTTTCCTATTCCTCTCCCTGTCGTCCAGCGTTTAGAAAAGGGGTGGTGTGGTGTGCCGGTTCACCTCTAGTGGCAGCCACACTAATCGACTAGGCTTGGACGAGTACCTGCCTTATGACTTCAAAAGCATTAGTTACAAAAAGTAATGGATAGGGTCTCGCTGGTGTGGGTGAACGGAGAAATATCTCCAAGCGATTAGGAACTATAAGAAGGCTAAAAGACAATATTTTGAACTAGCGCTGTCACCGCAGCCTTTCGTGCCCACGACAAAAAAGCGCAAGAGAGAGGAACAGAAGTTGGAAGGATAGAAAGCGCAATCATAACAAAAGAAATTATTATGCAAGGTTTTGTACAATAGAAAAGCTCCAAGAGATTTTACAGAGGACTCCCTAATTCAAATACGTCAATCTATGGGAAAATAAAAAAAAATGAAAAAAATATGATTATGGTCAGGAATATTAAATATAGAGGTAACTGATTCTCTCCAGGTGACGTAAGAGAAACGAAGCACCTTAAAGACTAACTCTATAGGAAGCTGACCTCCTAGGTAATTTCAGCGAGAGACTTACAAATATGCTCCGAATAGGAAATCAAAGACGAATTAACACTTTCTCATCTTAATCTTTTCTGCTTCCCATCACCCTAGGTTTTCCTAATCAAGCCAATTAGTTTCATGTCTTGTTTATTATTACACAAAAGGAATTACCTGATTATGTTACTAGCCTCAGCGGGAATCAAATTCTGCATTCTACTATTTCGACCCAGTGATCATCCTCTCGAAATCCATAATTTGGTCCAATACAGGAATGTTATGTTCATTACCGACACGTCGTTCGGTCGCAACGTCGAAGTATCTCATGTACGTCTTTATCAATTTCAGTATTAGTTTTATTCACTAAATTGTCCTGGTTAAGATCTCTTTTTAACTGATGTAAGAGAAGCTAATTTCCGTTCCGTCTAAACTTTATAGTGCATGAACAATCCTTTCACGTTCAAGAGAATAACGTACGTCCCAGTGATTTCGCCTAAATGAAATATTTGAAATAACAAATACATGCCCGTCATCAATTGCTACAAATACAAGAATCAAATGAGCTCTGTACATACTAAACTCGACGATAGGGAAGACAAGTTGAATTCGTAGTGAATGTCCGTGTATTGTGTAGTAATTTCATGTAGTCAATGTCACATCAAATGCATTGGGTAAACAAAACAGAGAATTAAAACTAAAATTTTTGGGCATGTTTCTGATTGTAGCAAGATATACAGAACCGGACTATCAAAACATTCAATATCAAGTAGGCATAGATTTGATTTTTCGAATGTTGAAATGTTTGACATATATCCTCAATTACTCAGAAGAAAAATAAAAGAGGTTCTACCGACAGGAAAATAATAATTGTAACATGCAAACAGATACTATGAGCTTAAGTTCAATGAAAGGCTAATAGTTTTATACGTAATAGTCTCATTGATCCCTGGCGATATAACTTGGCGACCAGAAACCCAGCAACACTGATGGACATTGGAAGATTATTAATAAATGACTTTCAATACATAAAACTCTAACCAATCAACAATAATAACACCTACAAAGAAATTCAGTGACCAAAATAGCCCACCTTGCCCACAAACCGTCAACCATTACCTCAACGCCACCAACTTTACAGTCACACCAAAATCGACAACCATTGTAATGCACTAACAAAAAGACCTAGTGGCAGCAAGGAACACTCCCCAAAATCCCAATTTTGGTCAACATGCAGGAAAACAGTCAAACCCCGAACAGAACTCTTCTTGTAGAAGTAGGCCCAACTTCACAACAAAATTTCACATAATTAAAATTGAAAATCAGATCTGGAATTCGGGACAGATAACATTAATATACTCGAAGCAAAAAGTGATCTTGAAATAAAATAAGACTACGAGGGAACGAATTGTCAATTGCCCAACTTAAAACTTCGGATGATGCTGATGCTTGGTGCGAACAATTCGATTCGACTCAGAACGACATCACCCAAACCGGATTGTTAATTGAGGCAAATTTTTTGATATTTTCTTTTTAGACGGAGATAGAAACTAATCTTCATAAATCAAATTAGGACACCCGCAAATATTTAAAGATGTAGCAAATACCCAAATCGAAAAAAATGTTAAAACAAACTATAATAAGACCGTCATTTTCCCCATGCTCAGCCACAGTTTGGGTTGTCCCCAAAAAAGTGACGCCTCTGGACGAAAGAAATGAGGCTTAGTCATACCACTAACTCAATGAACAAACTATTGAAGACAAATATCCCATACTCGCTATCGAATGGGCAGTAAAATACTTCCGGTTTACCTATAAGGAAAACAAATTGTTATTGTATCTGTCCATCAAGAATGCCAAATTCCTTTTACATAAATGACATAAAGTTTAATAATAACATAAATTTTATGTTTTAATAAATTTAACCCTAAACTGTAACTGTAACTTGCAATAAAAATTTCATTGTTTCTCTAAAGCCGGGAATGCAACTGAACAACTGTCGAATGCTTAAGGTTTCACCATTTCGAAATTATCTGGAAAACTTCGCCGTGTAAGATTGAAAGGGTATTTTTTTTTCTTGGAAAGCAGAAGTTGGGTTACCAACGCCGAGAAAATGGCCGTGTTAAACGGCGGTCCGAAAATACAAGATAACCGATTGTTTATTGGTCGAACCAATTGGGAGGATTGCTCTGAATGGGGGGTGCCATTATCTTCCAAATCCACTATCGTCCCGAGGATGGAGGCGTTTCCGATAATGATCGCCTCTCTTTTCATATACGGAACACCTAGTTTAAGATCACCTAGAGACAAATTGGAAACATTTGTCTTATCCCACTTTGTGATAGTAGAAAATTTAGTAGAACTGGTGGTTTTGTAAAATTTATCATATCTGTTCTAATTTACAGCGTTTTGTATTTTTTAAATTAAAGAACAATACATTTTTCTTCTTTTAGGTTTTTTAAAATGACCACAAGTAAAGTAAAGCAACTCCTGTTAAATAAGAATATTTCTTTCAAACAAGTTCCAAACAAAGAAACAATAAGCTGCCGTGATTCGAACTAAGGAAAGCATGCGTGGCAAATATGAATCTGACGCCTTAATCATTAGGCAATGGGGGTCCCCAAATGACCTTTTATCTATTTTAAGAGTAGGATAAACAGAATGTTTTTTGAAGGAGGAGTTCAGAATTTCATATGCGACCAGGCAAATCGAGCCCACGATCTATGGGGCACACCGCATCTCACGATTTCCAAATAATCATTTAATGAAATATGCTGGACATCTTGTTACTACAGAGAAGAATTAGTATTGGAATTTAATTTTTAAAGAATCTTTTTCATATCTTTTTTAAGACAGCCCTACTATTTTATTTCACTTAGGCCGATGACACACGGAGCGGTTTTGACAGAAGCGTTTACCGCGAGAAAAATCGAGTCGGTGCGTCTTTCTTTGTAGTTGCATTGCACCTGACAGACGTAGCGGTCGTAACCGCCTGTCGGTTTTCAAACCGAGTCGGTCGGTCGTGGAGACGACCCAACGTGTCGGTTTTGAAAACGCCAGGCGGTGAGTGGTACACAAGTATTGCATCAGCCCTGACACACGTGGCGTTTATTCGAGCTGTTCGTACCTCACTTTCTTGAAGGGTTGTTTGATTGTGAATTTTCGAATTTACTTTTAAGATGCAAAAAATAGACGTGGAGAAAAAGATTTTTAATACGGCATTATATTTTACTATGGAACTCGTCAAAACTGCCCATTTACATCCTCGTAAAGTCAAAAAATTCTTCAGGGTGTTTCCTCATCTCTGAAAATGCCTTCTTTCTCTTCTCTTCTCGGCAATTGGATGAACCCACATTTTCCTGTGTTTTTTCCATTCTCTTCTTCCAACAATGGTACAACAGAGACACAAGACGAATCTCTTCATCCGATATTGAAGAACATAATCATAATATCAAGAAACGAAATTTATTATAGAAAATAAGAAAATTAAGAAAATTAACCTTTTATTTGAAAATCAATGCACGGGACATCCAGCAACCGCTGATGGTAATTTCAGTATCACATCGATGACCAAATTGCAACCTGTAGAATTGATGGTGTTGACAGTGCAACTAATTACTTCTGCAATGTCGTGTTTTGCAGCTGTCCCACTTAAAACCCTCCTGGCCGATGCCTTTATTTTAGAAAAAAGCATATTCATTTGGGTTTAACATTGGGAAATATGGAGGATTATATATTTATAAAATAATCAGCAGGTTGTACATTGTTCTGTAATTAGTAGGGCGAACTGTAGCAGTAATTTATTTTGCAATTTCCTACATGATCGTTGCAAGAAACTTAGTTAATGGAGCTGAACACTATTCTGATAATGGATAATGCAGCCATTCACAGAATGTAAGATGTATGCAATGTTGTAGAATCGTTGTCTCACACCATCAAGTACTTTGCCTCCATATTCCCCAATGTTAAACCCAGCTGAATATGTTTTTTTTCTAAAAAAAGGCATCATCCAGGAGGGAGGAACATTGCACAAGTGATTAGTTGCAGTGTCAACACCATCAATTCTACAGATTGCTCCAATTTTGACATCGATGTGAAAATGAAATTACCATCAGTGGTTGCTAGATGTCCCTTGCATTGACTTTGAAATAAAAGGTTAATTTTGTTAATTTCTTATTTTCAGTAATAAATTTCGTTTCTTGATAGTATGATTATGTTCAATATCCCCTTTACCCCACTCCATTTGAAAATTATTAAATTGCTCGGGAAACGTATTAATTTGCTTGGGAAGGGTACTAAGTTGGTTGGGAAAAAGTAGAAAAAATTTCCATGCAAGTCGAATTGCTAGGACTATGCATACCTACATAGCAGACTGACAGAGATTTGTAATGAAAACAACAGATTACATGGACAATTACGCAGATTTGTATTGTCGAAATCCGTCTTGATCGTCAACACTAACATCATACATGAATTTACTGAAACCACTTTGGACATGCGGTGTGGAACTGTAGGGTTTTGCCACGTTAACATTCAACGCATCCAATCTTTCCAATTGTAAGTCCACAAACAAATTGTGTCACAAGGACCTCAACATTCCATGTCAATGAACTGATCCATTCCCGATTCCAAAAATGTCACACCAATTCTTTACACACTCTTACCCCGAGAACCCGTCACATCGAGTTAATCGATGATGGCCTCGGGACCTCCTAACTCCTTAATCCCTCACATTTAGTGCCTGCATTAGCTGGTTTCTCATGCACGTGTTTTTCGGCTGCAGTATCTCGCTCCTCTCAGATATCGTTCAAACCTAATTTGGAATTTTTTTAAAAATCTTTATATTGGATAAATTTGTGCTATTAGGCTTTAATAATTTAATCCAAATATCGACTGTATTAAGCAATAATCATTCAGCTAATTCATAAAAGTAGATAAGAGTTACTAAGCCCTGAGGAAGGGGAAAATTTATCTCCGAAAGTCGAGAGAAGTTACTATTGTCTCATTCAATTGCCCAGCATCTGATTTTCTTCCAGCCATATTAAGTTATAACTTTAGCTATATTTCATTCTTAAGAAGCTGTATGTTAACTACCGTAAATCCTTCTTTCCAATGTATTCTAGATAATTTACCAAATTCAAAAAAATTATAAATCTACTTAGGGGTGAATTTTCACATGCTGACATTTCGTCTACATATACCTCGCTAGGCCTAAATATTCGGAGAAATGATCATTAGTTCAAACACGATTCTTAGGGAAATCAGATTAATCCAACTCTCTCGATGCAAACTAGGCCACCTTGTGATTTACAATTCTCAGTACACCGAATCTAATTCTATAACGCTACATTTCCTCGATAGTAAATTATACCTTATTGTAATAGATTTGGCCTTCTGTAATATAGAGGTTCCGGCTTCCAAACTGGAACTTTAACTAAATTAATTTTCAAGGAATAACTTGGTGTTTAATTTAGATAATCGGTTTGTGATGCGGAAATTTAATAATTCACTTCTCGATTCAGGCAAAATAAGAATTATTTTAATTTCGTGGATATGGTTAAAAGGAAACGAATTACATTTAATTATAATTGACTGGATAAGAGGGCGTACAGCACATGGAATTCAAACAAACTATAGAAATATAAAAAAAACATTATAATTAATTACAGTTATTTACAGTCATAACATCATCAAATCAGTTCTAATCAAATTTTACATACATGATCCTTATGATCAGAGGAATGACATAGACATCGTTTTGTCATGTTATTGTTGCAGTATCAAGTAAAGTACGAAATTTTGTATGTTACTCTGAATATCGTAACGCAAAGCAGTTCAGCATTGTTGGTAATTCGGGGGAGTAATAGTTGTATTCCACTGGCAACAAGAATGAGTGTAATATGTATAGGATTGAGTATATTTATTTGTGCGATTGTATTCTATGTGTTAGTTCACTCTGGATTATAAATGTTTTGCATGCGTTCGGAACTAAAATGACCTGGCTGTCGAAAACCCCTCGAACTCCGTTGATCGGGTAGCGAAGCCCCCCCCCCCTAAAATTTGATCCATGGGGAGTCGTAACCGCATAACGGGGTAGATGAACTCCCGCAAGGTAGATACCCTAGGGTCAGCACCTCAGGGAGCGATAAAAAGTTAATTAAAATAAAAAATATAATCATCAATAGAATGAATTAAGACATTTCTTAAAGCATATAGTGTTTTATTATACAATAAAAATGAATATAAATTTTATTTAAAAAAAGAAAAGAGGTCTTCTAAGGCTTAGAGGAAATTCCACCCGAGACGAATGAAATACAGTACATTATATAAAGCAAAACAATACCATAAGGCAGTAAATAAGGAATAAATACGTGTAGAGTTAATACAACTCAATAAAATTTGTTATTAGACACATTTTTAAAGAGTAAGGCCGATGACACACGGAGCGGTTTTGACCGAATATATAAACAGTGATTATTAGTACAGCATTATACAGGCATGGATCACAATCCGTCTGCCGGGGGTCGTTGTTAAGAGGAAAAGTATAAAGAAGAAAAAATAATAAGAATAAGAATTAAAGCGAGGATATAACATTGTTCGCTATATGCTAGTACTCCATCAAAAAAGATTAAAATAATACAATATAAAGGATGGGACCAAGGATGCTCCTTTGTTTCGGACTGATTTCCGTGAGAGCACTTGTTGCCACACATCACCCTGAACCAGTCGTCTGTGTTAGGTAGGATTTCCAGATAAGAAGTGTATAGGAATTGTTTAAATTTATAATGCATGATCGACTGCCAGACTCTATTAAATTCTTGTCCTACAACTAGGAATTTACCCAAGCAATAGTCGTTGTACTCAAGACCAGAGGAGATTGTGTCGACAACTCTGAAACCCCTGATCGTATAATGGTACGGATGGGCGCCGAATTGGTTGGAGCGAATTATTTTATGGGTACCTAAGATGGGGATTAACAGCCTTAAAAGGTGACTTTCGACGATTTTGGACATTGCAGGAAGAAGGTTGATGGGTTTGTAGGGGTATATGTGGTTGGGAGATTATGTGAGTTTTAGCAATGAGGATAACAGAATATTTCTATACCATGGCAATAAGAGTGTTTCTTTTATTTTTAAATTATTTTAAATTTAGTGTTTCCTCAATGAGGGTGTGGATAAAACTCATTGTATCTAGACCTAATGCGGAAAAGTACCAGTCCTCCAGGTAGCAGATAACACGCCTTTCTCCATCGGGTGCTCCTCGCCGGCCACGCCCTCCAAAATTCAGTACCAATTACCACTCCCGCCATCCCCGACAGAGCTAGGTAGGCTAGATTTTTACTTTACATTCATTACAATTCATTCCCTATATGCATATACTCGGGGAGATCAGAGATTCCAAATTGAGGAGTGGATGCCTTTGAACGAGTAAATAAATAATTTCCAAAGATCTTGCCGTAGTATGGCATGGCATTTCATTATCACATGGGCAGGCCTTCAACGAAGACACCACAGTTCGAATTGTGACCCCCGAATAGGGGTCCGTGTCTTATCCGAATCACTACATCATAATGCCGAGAGGCCTTATACCCCGTAGCCAAGGTTTCAGGCACTAGAGTTGAACCTCTGGAGATGTAATTTCATTCCTGTCACTTAATCATGTTTTACAAGCCATTTGCTATCTCAATTGGTCATTTTGTATTGGCAATGAACCTCCCACAATGCAGTTTTCTTGGGATATTATCGACCAATTAATTCCCTCGAATACCAGAATGACCCAAAGGGTGTCCGATTTTCGGCTACTCCCTAACTCCTTGCATACTGGTAGGATTTCGATATTTCGATAGTTATGTGGTCTCATCTGGAGTTACTATTTGCGTTTTCAAAGTGATCTACCATATTTTTGAATCAGTTAAGGATTGCTTGAATTTTTAAATATAGTCAAGTGTATGATGTACGTATTGCATATCCTGGAGTATTTTCCTAGATTCCTTGAAGAATATTGAAAAAAAGTCGGGTCGAATACATTTTTCATATTAAGCACTGGTCGTAGAGGGAAAAACTTACCATTCCTTGTGAGAGCGAGTGAATTGAAAATCAGTGAAGGTACTGGTCTGAGACGGAGAATGTGACATCGGCCAGAAGTACTCTGTCGGCCATCGAGTCTGGGATGTTCTAATAGTCTGTTAGATAAAGGCAAGGAAGAGTAATGAAAGCTGACTGGTATACGTTAATGTATGTGGTTTCCATTTTACTTTTATATTGTTATAATAAAATAACAAATAGTGAAGTGAAAAATCAAAATATTCAATTTGTAGAAGTTTAGAATGAATTTTAAATGGAAACAAATATTAAAGGCCACAAGGAGGAAAAACGTGAAAAACAAAAACGTTCTGGCTATATTAAATTTACGATTTGGTACAAAACTTTTAATAAGGGAAAGAGTAATAACGAAATAATAAAGGTTTTTGTATTCTAGTTAAAAAGAAATTAACTTCAATATATTAAACCTGGACGCGACCTTTTAAATCTAATATTGTAGTTGACAAGATGTGAATTTACTACTGTCAGTATTATATTTCACAATTTCCTAGTTTCTAGACAACTAGTTTGCCTACTATTTTATTTTTCTGTATATACCTTTATTGTTAAGTAGGTTTATAATGTAAAAACGTTTGACAAAAATATAGTTAATTTTCACCGAGGTCAATTTGTTTTAGGATGGATTAGCATAATTAAATGCCTCTTCGGTACGAAATTAACCGATCCTCAGACTAAAGGCTATTTAGCATTATTCATTAGCATGAAATAATACGCATGCAAAAATCGTTGGTTTTTCACGGATACTTTATGACAATTTTAAAGTTTGGTGATTGTTTTTTCTGGGGGGGGGAGTGAATCCTTGCTGGATCCAGTTTTGCTTTACTTAACGATGTAATCTCTATAATAAAATACTGGTGCAGTATATTAGAATTACCTCAAAGTTTCGGGTTAGCCTCGTATATAAATTCCTTAGATTAAATCCTGAAGTGTTAATTCTGGGTAGTTTTTGCGAGAGGGCAGGGACAATGGTGTCAGCCTGTAAACTGTAATCCTGGTATTGTTTTTGATAAAGCCGTGGAAGGGATCCGAAGAGAAAAGGAATCACCATGTTGTCTCGGTTTGTCGCTTTTTGTTTTACTCTCTCTTTCAATCTCCTCCTTCAATATAGACCTAAACCTACCATAACTCCGCTTTCTTCATTCCACATCTTCTCTCGAGAAATCCCCCAAGCCTGATTTTTTTCCCTCCGTTTTCCGTGTATAATAAGAAAGGAAAGTTCCAGTATCACTTCCACTGTCAATATTTCGACTCTGTCTTAATATTATATTTACGGAGGAGTGTCGGTGAGAGCTTAAAAATGACCTTTGGATCGGTGACCGTTAAAGTTCCACAATCGATACAAACTCGACTAATTGAAAATTATAATAGGATTGGGATTTCCCAAATTACGCAAGGAACCTCACGAAAAAATAATATTGGCCGATATTAAAACCATAAAACAAAAATAAAATATTGATAAATGACTATACGTCTGTAATTGTATTACACTAGATATCACATGCCCACAAGACAAGTGACACAACTCAACAAAAGAAAATTTTACAGAAGAAACAAATGGTGGTTTACTCTTTTTGACATATGCATTAAGCCCGTTACTGCTGTCGGCAATAGAAACTGTCATGATCCATAAACATTGTCTTACGTTTGTCCAATACCAATACGGCGAAAACACAAAACTTTAAAAATCCATCTGTAACACCCATAAAAAACTACTCCTTTTTGAGTTGTGACACTTTGCATGTATTTGCTCTCAGTAATTAAGGTCAGTTTATTTGCTCTAACGATAATGGTGTTCAACGAAGGTGTTTTTGAAATATTGAATGAAGGTGAAGGTGTTTTTTTTTTCTTTTTATAGTAACAGGGAATATAGAAACCTAACAAACAAGTTTATATATGCATGTAGAAAGTTTTACTAGGGATATTTTTCACCCAAACATCCTTTCCTCTTGGCATCATGGCTAATTAATTATTTAAAATAAAAATTTAATTATTGAAATAAAGTTTTTATTGTTTATTAAAAATAATGAAATTAAAACATTAAAAAACCGTTGAAACTATAATATAATGTAAACATTAAAAGAGAACATTGTTAAAAAACTATGAAAGAATAATATTAGAATTAACATTGTTTTTAAAATAAAATAAATGAAATTAAAACAATTCGAGAAAGCTATAGATCAAGGTGCAGACTAGAAGAGAAAAGAAAATTCAGTTGTTACTGTCAAGCTTTCGACCTATCTTCAGGTCATCATCAGGGCCGATAATAATTTCACATTACGGCAAACATATTTGTACAATATTGATTTACCAATTGTTTTTCATAATGTGAAATTAATACAGGAATTTTTAATAAGTCGAAAGCTTGCCGGTAACAACTGAATTTCCATTTTTTTTTCAAGACCGTACCTCGATCTAGAGCGAGCCTTCCCAAAATGTGTTCTTCGGCGAACCTCGAGAAAAAGTAATCGCAAGTTGTTATTTTGCAGCAGCAGTCATTGTGTTCTCCACACACATGCTGTAGCTGTGAAACAAATGACTCGCCAATAGAAAGTTTTGGATGAGTCTGCTCAAATTATTAATAAAATCAAGTCGTGCAATTTGAAGTAAGACTTTTCACAATACTATGGGTTGATATGGGAATCCTTCTTGACTCCCAGATCCAACATACCCACTGGTGGTGGCTGTCTTGTGCGAAAGCACTTTCACGATTACAGAAATTACGTTCTGAAGTTATATATCTGTTGATGAACCACAATTTCAAATTGGCCAACGTTTTATACTGTCGTATTTATAAAATATTTTTATTAAAATTAATGAGGAAGAGTATGCATCTTTCGATACTTAATGACGAAGTTCACGCCTTCAAAAGAAAAATTCAGTTTTAGGTTGAATCTGTTGTGGAGGAAGAGGCGTACTCTTTTCCCGTGTGAAATAATTTTTTAAAGAAAACAAGCTGGAGTTCATATTGATTGATGAAATATGTGAAAAACCTTCAAAGTTGAGAGATGTTCTGTGAGCAGTATTTCCTAACAATTCAATGTCAGTGCTGCAGGACTTGGGTGGTAAAACTGTTTTCAATTTCGACAAAGCAACCAGTCTATCTTCACCGGAATTCGAATATTTGATAGACATTTACTTCAAACTCCACCTTACATTTTTAAGTCAGATAGTTATCCCTAGTTTTGACTCCGTCTGGAAAGTAAAAAAAATTCAACCGCTCGGTGAAAAAGCAAAATGTGTTCTTCCATTTGTTACAACTAGCTTATCAGAATCCAATTTTGAGAAAGTTGTCGATACTACTAACGTTGTAAATTGAATTGCTTATAAAATCATTATTAATTTGCTGTTTCAATGAAGAGAAAAACGCAGCATAAGAACTAGGAGTGCTGTTAGATTCAATTAAGGGCATGCAATCTTTTTTCGCATAAAATAATTAATTTTAATTTTCATTATTCGGTATTTACAATGTTTTCATTTTCAGTAACTTTCTGCTGAAGCTGAGCATTCATACTACTTAGATGTGTACGTTAAATCAAAAGGGCCCAGAACTATCACCATTGCAGGTCATAATTTTCTTCACATTACCCATTATCAAAGTGCATCAAGAAGATCCAATATCCATAACCCCTTGCCCCAGAGTAATTGCCAAAGAGGTGGAATTTAAAAACTGACAGATTTCATTACTATTATTGATGACAGTCCTTGTTGGTTGTCAAACAATACACAATCTGTTTGTGCACGTGATGTGAAAGTCATTTTTACAGATATTTCATTTATAGGGTGTTATAGGCTTAATTGTCAATACTGCCCTCGTGGATTAAACAGAACGTAGTCCAGGGTCACGAGGGGGGAATGAGGTTTCTGTCTTGCCTTTTTCCTTTATGAGAAGAATGTATCTCAATTCCGTTAACAACTAATAAATGGTTTTATTCAAAATATGACATTTACAATGTACTCGATATCACGTTTTTCAACCATGTAATCGAAAAAAAGCCCACTTACAAATGGGCTTATTTTCAAAAACACCGGCACCCTGAGCGTTCATATGGCCTGTGCTGTTACGAACCCTTGTTTTTAAAAAAACAAAAAACAAAAAAAAACCATGTAATCGAGATTTCGCTCAGAAGAAAAGTCCCCAAAAATGTAAAACCGAGTATGTATTTGGAATATTTATAAAATTAATCAAAATTGATGAAATGTCTATGCAAAAGTAACTGCACGAGCCGCAATTGTATATTTCCAAAAAACAAGGGTTTTCCATTTGTGCGCCTACTGCTTATTCGGAGGCATCTAACTTTTCAACGGAAATGTCGTTATCTTATGAAAAATTTAATGTAATTTGCGAAATAAAAGTCAGAATTGTATTTTAATGATGCTAAAGTTGACGAATTACGATTTTATGTAAAACAATCTGCTTTTAGATTAAATTTACAGAAATGTGAATTTAACAGAAAAGAGTCAAGATATAAACTTCGTTCTGGTGCCAAACCCTGTAACACCCTGTCAATGTGTGTGTGTTTATATATAAATATATAAATTAGTGTTGTTATACAGACACATCTTTTCGATATAACGTTCCTGTAACAGTGTCAAGGGATCATTAAAGGTCATAGTAATATATTACAGGACGGAACTAACGGTTTGAACATAAAATCCTTCACTAGACAAGAAGAAAATTGACGTATCTCGAAATGTGTTACTTTTCCTGGTAAATTCTCTCACCGATGCTTCAAAGCTCGGCAGAGAACTAAGGTATGGTGACAGTTCCAGCTTTTCGCGAATTGTGACTGTATTCAAAAGTGACAGCGGTGTCTAGCACCTAGAGCCCTCCTATAGTTGTCATTTTTCAGTAGCATCACAGAACCGAATAGTAAAAAAAATCCGGTTTTTATATTTTTTTCGACTTGTCTCGCTTTTCTTGTTGGTGTGCGATATATGTGAATGAATTTAAATGGGTTAATACTTAAATGTTTTGTGTCGATCGGGTTAGGATAATAATACTTAATAACCGTCTGATTCGTGATGCAATTGAATTTTTGATTGTAATGAGACCGAGAGAGAAATTCGAATTATTGAAACGTCTTTTACTACCGCTCTTAGTGCGCACGAAATTGCAAATTTTCTTTATTATTGAAAATTGTTTGATGTTTGTTATATTTTATGCATAAAAACACATGAAGACACACAATTTTTCTAATTATCAGTAGTGAGTAAACGAATGGAACGAATTTGGTCTATAAAGCTCTTTGTCGAAGTGAAGAATTTTCGCTGTATAGAATTTTCTAATAATGTCCAATATACTTGAGACTCCTTTTAAAACGCGTAGTAGCCGTTTTAGATTTACATAATATCATTCCTTTTCACCAATGTGGTATCCGCCCTCGTCCAATGTCCCAACCTTTCTGTACCAATTGAAGCAGTTCCTACACACTCATTATTACCAAAAATTTTAACTAACACGTTACTCCTTCTCTAGTCACGTATGTCGTTTGTCAATGTTTAGTCGAAAGTGGCGGTCTTTATTAGGAGGTGAGAAAAGGATATGATTGTAGTAGATGGAGGCAGTGGATATTGTTTGGAAGGAAAAAGGTCATGTGAACCATGTTTATTGTCAATCTTCAACCAATTGAACCACGGCTCAAGTGATTGGACATGGGTTTACAGAATCTTGGTGGGAACAAAGGATCGCGGTATCATCCATACAGGTGTTCTTTCCAGAAAGAGTCTTTCAGAAATGTCTGTGTGGAGGATGGATCCTAAAATAATTCCTTGTGGTAAGGGATGGGTAGGGTTCCTTGTGGTACCATGTAGCTGTGCGAGAACTAAAATAAAAAATATGAACATGACCAAACTTTTGATAGTCGCTTCTTCTATGCTGGAAGGGTCTATAAAGAATTTTTTTAAACGGTCATCGTTGTGGGATTTTCTTTCCCAACTTCTAGACAATAATAGGCAGTGAATTAGTGTCTCGTCTGCCGTTATATCAAGGTCGTAGAGGACGTCCGCATCTGTGTAGAGAGCTGGTAGAGCATGAAGACAACAGAAAAAGTTTAATATGCCATAACGCCTTCCGGAAATTCTAAGGGATAACAACATTATACTTGGCAATTTTTTCAAAACCACTTTATTTCCAAAAATATAAACGAGTTAATCAAACAAATTAAATCAAGTATAACGGTAATACAGTGAAAATGGCTGAAATGAGGGTGGTATAAGCGGATTTCTGGGTGCTCTTCGGTCGAACGAATCTTGGGCTGGAAGGGGCGCGCTACTACGAGATCATCGTTCCTTAATAAGTCCCGGGATTGGGGAAGCATGTGGATGGCAGCATGCATTTCCTTCTGAACAATCTGCGGAGGATACGATAAAATAATTGAAAAGAAATGTGGCTCGTGGTGTACGCACCGTCCGTCCCTGTTTTCGTCCGGAGGGGGGGGGGTCCGTTGCATTCGTGCTTCGTCATCCACGTACCAGCTTAACCAACACTCTATCAACACTATTAAGGGTCGGACAATAACCCACATAGTGGCCGATTTTCTTTTAAAAAAATTATTCATGCTCGATTATTTTTATGAAAACACCCTTAAATGTTTAAATGCCTGAAGAAATTTTTAGGTTAATAGTTTATTTAATGTTAAAATATTTTTCTTGCCTGTCATTAAATAAAAAATAGTACTTAAGGAATAATTACCTATCTATAATAACCATACTCTTATAAACTAATGCACTAATTATAGTATAAATGTATGATATTGCTTGTGTAAAAGACAGTAATCTATTATATCAAAAAAATTAGCTGTTTCACAGTAAGAAACGTTTCATAAATAAACTGGAAAAAGTCATTGATGGTATATTTAATTTAAGGATATTGCGGCGATGCGGGCGCTAATCTCCGCCATTCCAAAGATATACAAAAGGAGTTTGCGTTTTCAAAAGACAAAGAGACGCGATTGTACAAAGCGAGGAGAATCTGTCAAAGGGTTCGGCATCGGGGGTAGGCGGCTGGGGGAACGGAGTAAAAAATTAATTACTTTTCTTAAAAGAAAATTTCGTAAATTGAATTATCATGGGGACAAAAGTTGCAGAACGTCTGTCGTGTCAAGAGAGATGGAAATTCATTCCCCATTCCTAAGCGACGAAAACTCATACGTGTTCCCTTTGTAACCGTTTATTGGCCACCTCATCTAAGCTTCATTTAATTTCAAAATAAACGACCTCTGTCTCTGGACGTTAAAAAACAAAGGGAAATTAAATCTTAAGAGAACGTAGTTTTTTGACGTATATAAAACGCTATAGCACACATTTAAATTGATTTAATTTAAGCCATAAGTAAATTATTGTCCACGTTTTAAATAGGAAAAATTAATTTATTCATAGTAATATATATTATTATAATATTTACGTGCCAGGCGCATTTCTGTTTTATTGGGGACGTTCTTATCTAAGGAAGGGCGTACGTGTTTATGTGTATCCAACTCTACTTTTTTGTTCAACTCTCACAACCATCTCTCAAACCTTTCTACTGAGTTTAGAATCTTTAAAAAATATGATAAAAGATAATCGAAAATCGATTACTTTGGACTGAGACCGATCTGTCCAAAAGTGCATGCCGCTTTCCATTCTTTCGTTTGTTATGTGAGATAAAAGGGAGATGGCAAAATCAATAACAACATAAATGAAGAGTCTCGGCTACCTGATGTAGGTTAGAAGTTCCAGTCCCTATGGAATTGATTTCTTATTACAATTTTATTTTCTACCCAAACAATACAAATTATTTTTTTAAACAACACTTAGTAATAAAACAGAACTACACGAAATCGTAACCGTAATATATATACACAATGATAATTCATATATACATTTTATTCCACACAAAGAAATAAAAGTTTCATAATTTTTTTGTTATGTTTTCTATTATACTGACCTATTTCTAATCAACATTGTTGAATTGGGATTTTCCAATTTATTTGCACTACATTATATACTTGTAAGACAAGATTGGCGTTAAAATCTTAGTCCAATAACTAAGGAAACCGACCTAAATTTAAAATATAAAAATGGCGCAACTCTTTTACCATTTTATCCACGTCACAATCACTTATAAAGGGCAACAAAACAATAGATTTCTCCCAAAAATTTGAGGTGAGAGGAGTTTGAACAGCGGGTACGAATGCCACCCTATATGAGAATTGTGCTTGAGTACGGCTGTAAATATTTGGCCCCCGTTCCGATTTATAGATAAAATAACAGTTTACTGTATATAATATTTTTCGTGTGATTGTATATATAGAGTCTGAATTTATTTATCAGTCGGAATGTGTAGTGTGGTGGCAGAATATTGAGTACCCCATACCCTCAATTAGATTAGTTATGTAGCTGTTCGATTGTGTCCTATACTTCCCAGCCTTGGGGTTTCCAGCGCTATGAAACAGTTGAATCCCTATAACGCTATTTTATCCGTAAAATTTATCACCTCCCTTCTTTCACGCCTAACAACATGATCTACCTTGAGACCTCAGTGGAACTTTTGTTTCAATTTACACTACAGTTACATACTTCCTTTGTCCACAGGGTCTTAAACCTTCCTAACTACCGCCTTACTAAGAATACAGCGCTGGAAAACATAAGGTCCAACATATCATGGTTCTCTTCCTGGAATATCTTGGCTCAACAATTTCAGCTGAATGACAACTTTTCCCTGGACTCTTTTCAAAGAATGGCCACGTTTACACTCAAAATTAATTAATAATATCCGCATTTCTCACACAGTGAAATGTCTCCTCCATGCACAAAATTCCTTTAGGTTTTTGCGATATAAGGACCTTAATATTAGTCAACCTTTCTTGAACATAGCGCGAGATTCTAAAATTCCGTCCATTCCGCTAGCTCGCTGGTTTTTCAAAATTAGGTGTGAGTTACTGTAACTACTGTACTATAACCCCACAAGAGTAAACAGTTCCGATAGGTGCGCTCTCTGCAACAGGCAGGCTCGAGAAGACTGTCTTCATTTCAAGCAGAATGCCCAGTTTTAGCAGAGTTCCGAGCACGGCATATAGGGTTGCCCACCTAGACAAGAGAGCACCTAATCTCTTTTATTAAATAACCCCGAGTCTTTAAATCTGGTAAAGTTTGCGAAGGAAGCCTGGAACTACAAGAAAATGCTTGTCTTTTATTTCAACTATTAAATGCTTACTGTATATATCAGAGACACCCTGGTTATTTATATGTGCCTAAATAGATATGTTATTATTTTAGTTTATTTATATAGTTTTTTTCTCCCTCTTTTGTTTATTCCTTAAGAAAAAATGTGTTCCTTGTTAACTAAAAATGTATGGTCCGACTCCGGCAGACGGTTGATAACCATTGCCGAAATGTGCTTTTTGATTATGTACAATTTTTTTAACTCTCTTTTGTTTATGTAATAAAGTACTTTTTCATTCATTTCATTCATACATTTGAATAGGGTTGGAGGAATATCAAATATTGTACGTCGCCAACTGAAGGCATGTAAATAGGGAGGTATGTATGACAAAGGGAGTGAGAGTGCGAATGGATTTGAATGAGGAAACGGATTGTGTTAGGGGCTGAAGTGATCTAGCTATTGATAGCCGCTAGATCCCCAACCAATTGGATGGACGAATGAGGTCGGGGTGTGATCCCGGATTGCCAAAGCCCAGGAGGGTGATACTTGATTGCCGGTAGGTTATTGTAAATTACAAAAGCTGGAATTTCAACTGTGTAGATGTATTTAGGTATATACATGCATGTGCAGATGTGAAATCAGTATTGAAAATAAATCAGTTAAGCATTATTTAGTTCATGATCTGTATTAAAACTAACAAATATATATCAAAGCAGTTTCTGTAAATAAAGTTGATATTAATAATATTGTTAATTCTAACAGTTGTTGGAATACGAAATATATTTTTTTTTAGAAATATGGTAGATATAAAGAATTAAAATGTCTCCATCAAAGCCCGGATTTATGTGCAATACAAATCCACAATTATGGAATATAGGTAATAATAAAACCTAAATATTCCATATAATTTGCTGAAAACTATTAAAATAAACTACATGAATGCTAGAGGGATCAGCGGAATAATACTTTTTTAGCCTGTAAGTATTGTTTTTCTTTGGACAAAAACATAGTCATTTCAAAAGAATGAGGACAGAAATATCTTTGTCTTTCAGTAATCTGTAGTAATCTGGACTTTAATACACCGCAATATTCAACATTTTATTGCAGGCCTTCTGAGGCTTATTTCCCCAACCTCTTATACACCTGTGTAATGACAATTAATTACGGCTTTTAGTTGAGATGAAAAAACGTTAACGGCACGAGAGGTATTCGAACCCACGACCTTCGCCTAGATACGCCGCTGCTCTACCACCTGAGCTATCGTGACGTGGATCCACTCGGACATTGTCCGTTGAGGTTATGATTTGAGACTTTTTTTCATCTCAACTAAAAGCCGTAATGAATTGTCATATACTAATTGGTCGAGCGGACCACGAAAACAGTGAACACCTGTGTAATGTTTGTAGATGTATTAACATCCCTTAAAATTTCAATCAAATTGATAGAGTGAGCAGCAAGCAGTGGAAGCTCGTTAAGTTGTTAACGCAAATTTCCGTTATTTTTTCACCTGAAATATGTTTTCTTGATTCCGGGGGGGTCGACCCGTATCTAATAATTTTCGATTTTGTATCAATAAATTTAAAAACTGAAAACGCTCTCCCTAAAATAATGAAGTCAACAAAGCCTCCTCACATTTTATTTTACAATACATCCCTAGTTTTACTTTATTTCGAGAGCCCGTGTTTAGCTAAGTGTAGTCGGTAGATTTCTAAGGCACAGTAAAGCCTACTGTAAATCGGGAAAGTCGTTTTAAATTTGTGATTTTCGAAAAAAAGTGAGGGGAAAAATTTGAGAAAAACTTTATTTCACGCATTACGGCCGTCCAGTCGCATTAAAACCATCTGTGCTAGCAATGATATCCTGCAATGCCCTGATGCTAGCCACCTCTATTTTTGTCTCAAACAGCCATCGGGTTCGAATGATCCTATAAATTTCACAAGCTGCGACAACATGTTCCGCTGTCTCCTCCTGTCCGCACGGGCATAATGGGCTTGGCTGCAGGTCAAATCTAAACAATTTGGCCGAAAAGTCGCCATGTCCCGACAGGAGCTGCGCGATATAATGGTCCACTTGGACGTGCTTAGCTTGGATTCTTGTTACACTCGGAAATATTTGGTACGTATACCTTCCCTCGGCCGAACTATCCCATCGGCGCTGCCACTCCTGGACCATCCATGTTTTTGCATCCAGCTCGTTGTCAATGAGAATATTAGGCTGATGTCCATTAGCCAGCTCCCATGCAGCAGTCAAAGCTCTCGCTTCCAAGTCAAGCGGAGGTCTACCAGCTATTACCTGGAGGGCGTCTGTCGATGTTGTACGATACACTCATGTGACTGCCAGTACTATTGTCGTCAGTTGCTCGCAGGCCGCGCACCTCTCAGACCGTCTGTGCCTTTGTGTTTTGCCGCTCCTAAGCCATATGGCTCTTTGCAGCTTCTAGGCTTGCGCTGCTATATAGCTAGCACCTCTCAGACCAACACATCAGCAAAGTGTGGCGGGTCCAGACACCGGCCCCTCATTTTAATCAGCATTTCTTTAAAATACTAGAAAAACCCTCATCCCCAAAAATATCCTTGCCCTGTCGGTTTAAACTTAAACATTGTACGACTTTGACAACAAAGTTAAGTGATATATGTTGAACAAAACTTTAAATGATACCTTTGACGATGATAATAGCGTTAAATTTGGGTCAAATCTAAAGGAGTCATTATAAGATAAGATACCCTTCAACAGTAGTCCTCGGAGAAGACAAAATTTCCCATTTGTTGGATAATCGAGCACAAAGATTTCCATATTTTGTGTGCTAAGGTCGTTGGATCACCGAAAAAAAACTGTTTTAAAGAAATGCTGATTAAGATGAAGGGGGGCGCCTGGACCCTCCAGACCTAACTGATGTGTTGGTCTGAGGGGCATTTGGTTACCCCATAACTTAAACAAAGAGTAGAAATTATGTCAATAAAGTAAAAAAAATATAAGGATGAAATCAGCCAAACCTCTTCAAAAGTATTATTTGACATCTGCAGTTTTCATATATTTATGGCACTAAGTTTGTGGCAACTAATTTATAGGGATCTGTGGGCAGATGAAGGACTTTTAAAGATATTACTATTTTTGGCATTTAAAAAAATCAGAAGGCTTACAATTTAGGATTACTTCCTAAATACGTTTGCAAGTTATTTTATTGTGTGGAATCTAACCTAATTAGCTACGTCAATACAGCAATATTTCCCCCCCCCCAGGTCTCACTAAAAAAATTTCATTGAAATCGGTGACAGAACGACCGTTTCCTTCTCTCGCAACTAGTAAATAAGAGGACGGAGACAGAATCTTTTTTTTTACAATTGAGGCCCACGTTTACACAAAACCGTTTAATTCAGAAAAGTAACTGTTGTGGAAATTCAAAACTGTACCTAGAGGTTTTGGATGTAGGGATCGCAAAAATAGTATTCCGATTATTTCAATTATTGTGCCAGCGTTTTATTCTTTATTCTAGGAATGTTACTTGAAATTTAGGCTATTGTTTTATTCTCCTTTTGTCATTTGCTTTATTTAATTTTTTCGATGGAGCAGTTGGCTATTTATTTGCCGGAATCTATCATTGAATCGAATACAATACAAAAAGAGCAGTAGTAATTTATGATTTTTTTAACTAAAGAAAGATGTTTCATGTTCGCAAAATTTTTTCAAATATGCAGAAAATCAAGGAGGTATGATTCTGATTTCTTCTGATAAATATCTGATCACAATGATAGTAAACGTTAGAAAAAAGAATTCGAGTTTTCATACAAATCCGGCTTGTTGTAAAAACTAGGATTTTTTGAAAGTATAAGTTTTTATTATGAATATGAGGTGTATTGTTCCAAAGAGCAGAACCCATAGCAATCGTGGTTTCAGACGAACTTTAACAAACACGGCAAAATATTCCAACGGAACGAAAGTATTAACGGTATGACAAAATCTCCAGGCAGAATTGGTCAAAATCTAACTAATTCAATCATGATTAAGAATTCTGATTGAAGTTTAATCATGATTGAAAGTAGTCATGAGTCAATTAATCATTTTATCATTTATTCATACCTCGCGATTGAATTAATCATGACTAAATCATATAACGATTCATTTAATCATGACTAATTCAATCATGATTAAAGTTCAATCAAAATTCTTAATCAGGATTGAATTAGTTAGATTTTGTCCGACTCTGGCTACAATGACCAACTTATCAAAATTCAGCAGAAAGGATAAAAATTTCGAGATGAGAGTCGTTCTCAAGGCCGACCTTGAAAAAGTGTTATCATAAACGAAATCCAAATTTACATAATGATTCTACATGTCTATTTTATAACCCCTAGATGATGTATTCTCCAAGTAATGTAGAAATCTCTCCTTTCAGGTGGAATAAATTTTCATTCAAAGAAATAGTTTTTACCATCGATCGGCTATGTAAACATATTTACTTTTCAAAGTTTTCAAAGTGTAGCTTGTTCTAAGATGTTTAAATTTAATTTAATTTTAAACTTAGTTTTACTATTATCATTATTTTTGGCTTTTCCTAACGACGTAGTTTTACTTATAATTAGAAGATTGATTTTTGTTAAATAGGGTGTTGAAGGATTTTCGTTTTCATGAAATAAATTTCTGTTAGATTTTTTTTTAAAGTGACGAAGTTGTGTATTTTTCATTTTTTGAGCCCCCATTTGAACATGATTTATAGAAATTTAGTGATGGCTAATTATATTTTGACTAAATTAGTCATGTTTCCTATTTAATTACTAGTCATGACTAATCTAGCCGTCAATCACATTCATTAGTCACTACCAGTCTTGACTAACTGTCTGAGTGATCAATCATTAACCATTAGACTAATTTTTGCCCAACACTGTCTCCAGGTACGGATTGATCTCCCGGTAATATTTCCATTCACAAGTTAAAAATCGCTTCTACCGGAATTACATTGTTATCTTAAATATGCCAGTGGAACAACAAGGGGTTGGAGGATTGCCCGGAGTCCCCTTACAGCTGCCTTTAGAGCACTCTTTCACTCATTGTCCCACACACAACGTCCTTTTGTTCTTGTTCGTGCTGAGAGCAGCAATGAAGGGGTGGAGAGAGAAAGAGAGAGTGAGGGAGAGAGAGTGTGAGTGAGAAGGACGGGAATAATAAGCTGAACCGTAAAACACTCTTTCTAGGAAGAAAAGCGGATTGTACAACCTTCCACGGAGATAAATTCACTTATTTCTCAATTTTTGTGAATTTCTATACCGACTTAACTTTATTTGGTTTAACTGAAATAAACATCAGTTACTACCCATTAGTATAATTATGGAAATAACAGTTTTTCAATTTTTGATTATTTCATGCATTTTTTGACATGAATAGAGCACAAAGTAGAATAAATTATGAAAAATTGACATCGCTATCGATTAATTATGTTTCATTTTACAGGAAAATAAACTTAGCGTTGGATGTAGTTATGAGAAGTTTGAGAAATATGTTATGAGGTCAAACCATCTCGGTTGAAACTTGGATATTGTGAGAAACTTACAGGCTGATTTAATATTCCAGGTTATGAGTTGAATTGGTATGTTGTAACAATTTAAAGAAACATTGTTGTATTTATTTTGTCCTATTTTTTGGATGTGTCAAAAATAACAACAAAAAAGCAGGCCTGATCCACCCTATTTTCTATACAAAGTCTGACGTGGCAATCAGAAACGTTTTTTTATTTTTTAACATTTATTTAGGGGTCATGTATAAAGAATCTAGAGAGATCAAACTACCAAATGTAATAATTGATCATACTCTCGATAGATGTAGTGGAAATAAAAATGAAATGTCAGATTCAATATTAATTTTGGTTTAAAATTGTTTTTTTACCTCTGCGTATGAATTTTTTGATTTCTTGTATTCAATTTTGTAACTTCAACGTTCTGAATTAAAACCTAGACTCATCATTGGTATCGGGTAGAATCTCAGCAGTCTTGAATCAAACATACTTACCAAATGTGATTTTTTTTTAATACGGGAGGTTAATATGTTTTCATAGCTGAAACACCTCCTCAAAGACAGCTTACGTCCCGCATGTTCGTGTGAGTTGGCTCTATTTAGAGAGCGAGCAGGAACCTGGCCCCCGATAGAAGAATTGTTTTTTGAGCCTTGATTTTGGGCGACAACATTGTGTATTTTTGTATGTGTAAATACTAATGTAATAAAAATAAATCGTTAGTAAAAATAAAAGCAATTTCTATGTAGTATTCAATTTCGATTTACTAGAAATAAAAAGTGATGCATAAAAAGTATACAGAAACAAAAAAAAATAAAAAGAGTAATGTAATAGACAAATAAAAAATAGAGCTGTTTAAAGGAGAGGAAACGGTAACAATTTCTACACTTCAGTGTACACAGTATAAAAAGACGAAAAGATTTTTGTAAACAGCCAATGATTTTGCATTTTCGACTAAGAGCAGTTAAAAAAATGTATTATGTGACGAATAAAGATTTTCGGAAAAGTATGTTTTGTATTTAGGAGAATAGACATGTAAGATTTGAGTCCGATCTTCGAGATGGCTATTTGAACAAAAGGCTGAGATGAGATAGAATTTTCATTTTTTCAGTCAGCCTAACAGCCACCGTCAGATTATATTGTGGCGTTTGGCATGGAATAAATTAAAAATAAAAGTTAGTAATAAGAATGTTCATTGTTGCAATTTTGAATAGTTGTAATGGTAAAGGAAAAAAAACCAATGGAACATAAGTCTAAATGTAGAAAGAATTTAGAAAGATAGAAAGACGGTTTGTTTTGAATTTGAGTTGGAATAAAATATGGTTACATTTTTTTATAAATTCGTATCCTTATCCCATCCTAAATCATTTTGATAGGTTAAGCTTAAGGTGGAAGTTAGATTAGAAAATGAATTTTTTTTAGGAATTTTATTTTACTTTATAAACTACTGTGTGGTCAATGTTGTTCAGTTTTCTTCTACGTTCAGGTGTGTTGATTTAGGCCTTATCACTTCACCGACAATTTGGTTGGAGGACATTTACAGAGAGAGCCTGCTATGTGTCAAATGTGATTGTAAAAGTAATAAAAATATTAAAGCCAGATGGAGACTTACCCCAGGTTTCAAAATTAGTATGACCCATGAATTTTTCCAGCGATGAGGATCCATGAATTATGATGATCTAGTTAAAATGTTAAGAGTCTATGGTTTTATAATGTTTTTTACATATTTTGTTGGCTGTATAAGTGGGATGTTTTGAGGGTGTTATTAATTTAAAAAAAAATAGTGAGTGTAGGTTGATAAATGCATTACTTCCTTAAACGTTTAGATTTTAAAGGACTTTTCACGTTGAACAAAATACTACATCGTAAGCCGTTTATGTAATCTGTAATAAAGGGAAGGATTAGAATAAAAGGTTGTCTTGTGTGTAATTCAATTTTGTTAATAAGTGAACCAACATAGTTCGTCGTGATGACAGTGGCAAATTTAAATTTCATTGCTTCTAAATAAAAATGTGACACAATTCGAGGTCCGTGGAAGGAAACGGCTACACATGCCACCCTAGACTTTGTTGTAATCGGAATAAAACGTCTGGTCTTGTTCTGTAGAAACAATGAACCTTACAGCGACCCTCCGACGTGACTTACATGGCAGAACTCAAGACATGCGACAATTGACTAAACCCCACCGCACCTTGAAACCCCCTTCAGGCTTCGTCCTGTTTTTGAACACGAGTTCAATAAACCAGAAATATTTATCATGTGTCTCTATGAACAGAACTTCTTCCTCAGAGTCTTAGTTCTAACATCACTAAATTTATTATTTAAGTAGAGTCATAATGCAAGGATCAGGTGATAAACGTAAATTATATGGGAAGTTTACACGAAAAAAGTCCTTAAATTTTAACCACCGCTAGAATGTGTTAATGGATCAAAAAGATTCATATTTTGTTTTCATTGTACTTAAAACATTATGTGTAAAAAGCTGAGTTTTCTCTGCATAATAATGTTTTACTCCTTGGCTGCGTACAGTGAGCGTACACTAACGTCAAACGAGAATTACGCTTGTGCCCGGCAACTAGGATTTGGAGTATATATGGTTTTTGTTTCCCTTTGTGCATACTAAGAACGAATGTATTTATTATCGTATATGTGTACAACAGAGTCGGACAAAATCTAACTAATTCAATCCTGATTAAGATTTTTGATTGAAGTTTAATCATGATTGAATTAGTCATTATTAAATGAATCATTATATGATTTAGTCATGATTAATTCAATCACGAGGTATGACTAAATCATACAATGGTTAATTTACTCATGACTTATTCAATCATCATTAAACTTCAATCAAAAATCTTAATCATGATTGAATTAGTTAGATTTTGCCCAACTCTGGCTAAAATGACCACCTACCAAAATCCAATAGACTCAGGATAAAAATTTTGAGATGAGAGTCGTGCTTAAGGCCAACCTCAAAAAATGTTATCCCAAACGAAAACCTTAGAATTTTTTTACATGTGATGAAATTTTGTATTTTTCATCTTTTGTGCACCCATACGAATATGATTTATCGAAATTTAGTCATGACTAACTATATTATGACTAAATTAGTCATGCCTCGTATTTAATGTTAGTATATCGTGACTAACGACTAAATTAGTCACTTACTACCAATCATGACTAACGTTCTGAGTGATCAATCATTAATCATTAGACATGACTAATTTTTGCCCAACACTGGTCTACAATGCGTAAGCAAAACTGACCTTTCTCCTAAAAGAAACAGAAGACGAATTATTAATTGTAATATACAATATAACAACCCTATTTCTTTCTGAAATCGGAGCAGAGTACACAAATATTACAGACCACAACTTCCGGTTGGCATGCCTACTCTGTGTGGAGCCAAGGGATGACATTCTTGCGTTAACATGGACGCATCAAGCTCCTTTCTCTACATGCCCGACACTTACTTTCGTCCTAAAGCCTGCGTATGTTTCCGGCATGTACAGAAAGGTTGTTCGATGTGCCCATCACTGTAAGGTTCCACGGGATGGTTTTTGTTTTATTTTTTTATTTGAGAGAGAGAGAGAGAGAGAGAGAGAGAGAGAGAGAGAGAGAGAGCGAATGGGAGAGAGCTTTGGGTCCACTATTCAGGTTTATACTAGAAAACATGCAGGTTTATTGTCCAAAATACGTCTCGTTTGTGTTTCTTTTATTGTTTATTTATAACGAATGTATTTATTAGCGTGAATGTGTAGTTGAGTATAGAGTACCTCATCGACTCTTCATTAGACTATACCTAATGTGGTAAGAATTTATTTAAAAATGAATAAGTGTGTTATCTACCTTCAAATTTTCGTGCTTGCCAAATTGCTTAAAAACTAACAAACGAATAATTAAGTCGAAAAAATGTGGCTGTGGCATAGAAGTAAATGTCTGTGTAAACCTCACATGATTCGTAGTTCGATGAGTGGCTTTTTCTAATTCTGATTCTCCGTAGGGGTAGTAGTTTAGCATTTTATATTCCGTTCAGTATTATATATGAGCCCACTGGAATTTGTTTTGTTAAAAAAAAATTTGAACTAACTGCAACGCGAATTGAGGCTAAACATTTTGAAAAAAAAAATATTGTAAATAAATGTAATCAATTGATTGTTTTCTCTATCTCTAATCGAAAAAAACTGAAAGAAAAAATTCTGAAGCTGGGCGAAATGATAAATTAGAACGTTATGTTTTCTTTGCCTTTGGCTAGAATGCGCGCGTTTTTTGTTTATATGAATTTTAATCTTGGAAAGGCCGAAGGCAAAAACTACGGGCGGCAACCATTTTCGTGCAGCTTATCGGGCGAAATATCTCCATGTGCTGATTACAACAAGTATGTAAATCCATCTTAAGCTAAATTATTACTCAAGGGGAAACTGGCCTGTAGGCCAAAATGGAAATTTTCGTATGATATTATAAAAAAATGTGAGGGGGGAAACAATTTTAAATACACATTTTGCCAAGGGGTTAAATTGACATATTTTTATATCGTCTCATCCGTAACTCAAAATCAGATTACTGCAAGTAATAATAACTATGATTAATCTTGTATTAAACCTTTTACCTTCTTTTTCCCCCCGTGGATTCTCAACAGCAGAGATCATATAAACCCTCAGGATGCCGGTGTTTAAAAAAAAAACATTTGTAAGTATGTCGGGTTCGAATGCAGGGCCGCTGGATTCGAACCCGGGACCTTTTACCTTACATTGTTGAGCGCCGTGTCAAAGGCTGAACCTTGCTGCCACCGGCGCCCCTCTCTTTATTTCTTACATTCTTTTTTTTAAATATTATTGACCATATAGACCATAAGGTTAAACCAGAAGAATTAGGGCCCATTTTGTTTCTTCACTGTATACAATTTTACGAAAAAATTGTACATTTAATATAAATTATATTGACATTCTAATGGGGTCAAGAATAAATTTAAACGAAAATATAACGACAGAAGAATAAAGTTAAATTCTTTTAACACAAATGATAGCATGTCTGAAATTTTAACTGCAGCAGAATCGATTTCCATAATTAATTTCCTTGGTCTAAAAATGTTCCATAATTAAAAAAAAATATGGAAAAGAACTAGGGCACGACTTTGAAATAGCATTTATTGTTACGAATTATTCAAAAATGTAAACGTTTCTGAATGCTTGGGGGAAAAACAGAATTGCCAAGGAAGTGATGAGCTACTCCACATTAATGTTCGTTAAAAATGTTCTTTCATTAAACATACAGGGTTGTGTAAAGACGAAAAACCTCCATGCGGGATGTGGTAAAGAGAAAATAATATTATAAACTGAATTTACAATTGTACCCGGATTCAAAACCCCAGGTTAGCGAATTTTGAATTATTGATCAAATAGAAAAGTAAAAACTGGTCAGGATTGGCCCTTTGCGCTACCCCTCTCGGGGGCGAGTTCATCCCAACCTATTTACTCGTTTTTTTTAAATATTTTTTATGCAATTTAGAATAGTTCACAGGTTAAAAATAAACTAAAGATTTATTGCTAATTTAACATACATAATCATAAAAACTTAAGATCTCGTCCATTGTTACAACCTCATTGCATGGTTTTTATCCTACAGCAAATTGATATTGATAATAAGACTGATTTAATGTTATGCAGGGTGTCCATTGACGAAATGTTAATACTTCACAGGTTATCCGCGTGTCAAATGGAACTAAAATGTCCCGATTATCCAAAGTTTAGTCTCAATTGAATTCTTGCTATTTCAACCTTTCCCTACTTATTTCCGCAACGCATCCGCGTCCAATAGAATACTAATTCCGCTGTAAATATGATTATTACAATGAAAGGAATAATTGATAATTAAAAAAGGAAAATCTTAGTTAAGAAAACAAGAACTTTGTAGACTTGTCAAAATTCTTCTTCACCGTAATTTTGCATTGTGTTTCAGATTAGAATAAAACACAGATATATTTCATAGGGTGTTCATTGCTGTTTTCATTGTTGAAGACTAATTTTCAGACGGATTAATATTTTATGGGATTCGAGGGATTTTTGGGAATAAAGTTGAAGTATCCCGAAAAGTGAAATATCTCGGATACAAGACATTAAAGAAGATATATTTTTAGTCTAATTTGACATGTTTGATAATGTCCTGAAGTATTAACTTTTAAGATAGATCCTGCATATAAATTTAACCCTGCACATATATAGGCGCTCATCAGGGTTGCCGGCCTCTCAGTAGAGATGAGTCTGGGTTATGGGACCCCCCAGGAGTAAGAGGGTCATGATATATAAGTTTGAGTTTTATTAAATACAATAAGACAACAGTAATCATCAGCCTGCAGGTGAAATGAAAACTAATAACTGAACGGTTAAAACTAGATATATTAATTCAATCCAATATTATAAAGTACATGTCATAAAGTCTAACGCTTTAAGAAGAGAAAAATTACGACTAAACTCCAGTGCTATAGAGTAAACAAAAGAAAAAAAAGCCATTGGCTTTTTACACCCGCTGCGGTTGCACCCAACTCTACATTCAGTCCACAACGGACTTGTTGACTCCTTGAATCACTTGCCACGTCGACGGTTCAACTTTTGTTTCTCTCTTATCCCTTGCCTCGTCACTTTCTTTCTCTCACTTTCACTCACAACAATGAAAGCCTCCCTTCCTTTAATGAGCGATGGCTTCCTTATCTCGGTTGCCACGGTCCGCGCCGGTTGGGCTGGCAGTGACAGTAGAGCCGACCTCTTTTTGGTATTTTCTTTTTGTTTTGTTCTTTGTATGTGAGTGTATAAATTATTTTAATAAAGTAACAATTACAGTAAACCTTGAGGTCGCCTACGTGCCAGACCCCAGCTGATCACTTGCTGTCAAGAGTTTCTAGCTCGTAGGTCAATCCTACGACACTTTTGAAAACAACCTTAGCCCCTGGCAAGGTGAAGAGGGGATTTTAGTAATAGGTTCATTTAATTTTAGAACAACAGTTTAACTTCATTTTGTCACCTGACAAAAGTTGGTACACGAGCCAAGCTTAAATCACCAAATGTCGTGATTTCAGTTTTGTGAAAATATCACTTGTCACTTTTCTTATGAGGTAGAGAAAACAGATTTAAAAAATACTTCGAGATAAAATTTTTATGACCAATTAAACTTTTTCACCTATTGGCCTGAATGTAGCTAGTTAACCAGTTTGTACTCTGACACACTATATACACGAAACTCGGTCAATCTTCATGAAATTTGGGGAAAATATCACTTGTCACTGTTCTTATGAGGTAGAGAAAACAGATTTAAAAAATACTTCGAAATAAAATTTTTATGACCAATTAAACTTTTTCACCTATTGGCCTGAATGTAGCTAGTTAACCAGTTTGTACTCTGACACACTGTACACACGAAACTCCGTCAATCTTCATGAAATTTGGTGAAAATATAGTCTGTCACTTTTGCTATAACGTCCAGAAAAAAGATTGAAAAAATACCTCGCAAATAAAGTTTTTATGACCAACCAAACGTTTCACCTTTTTGGCTGAAAGTACCCACCTTGTACTCTGACCCATTGTGTAGGCGACACTGGGTCAATCTTCATGAAATTTGGGGAAAATATCACTTGTCACTTTTCTTATGAGGTAGAGAAAACAGATTTAAAAAATACCTCGAAATAAAGTTACCACCAGTTTAATTAACAATTCATTTTTTACAGCCAGTGAAACAATAACATCAAACAGTTACTGCCAAGAAGCGCACAATTTGTACGAATATTTGCAGTAAAAATGAAGCTTTTGTAAGTCGAAAATGGTTTTTTTCATGACTTCGTTTCCCCGTGCTAAATGCGTTTACAAGATAAAGAAATCTGGAAATTGTTCTTCCACACTGTTCATGATCACCTTTTTCTGAGTTGTTTAATTACGGTTTAAAGAAATATATTCACGCACAAAATTCGTTTTTTTGAACAATTGTCTCATCGTCGATAATTTATTTCGAGATGAGTTATACTGATTATATATGATTGATTATATAACATATATCTTACATGTCATACTTTTTAATGCATTATTTTTCATGATAAAAACAATATTTACCACTAGAGGTGATGAACATTAGGATTTATGTTTTTTACATCCACACTGAGTCCGTTCCAATAATAATTTTTTTTTGCAATGAACAAATAGTTAAAAATTAACGTATATTTTTAGAGACTATTTGGGAATTTAGGAAAAAATGTTTTGTAAACATTTCCTCCACATTTTCTTTACAAATGGCGCTCTTAGCGTGCAGAAATAGCCTGTTCTCTCAGGAGATCTTGATAAAACTGTTGCGTTTCAAAATGGAATGGGCCTCGAGATGATACACTTTTTATTAACAGAACCTTTTAGTATGATTATAATTTTTAAAATACCTGTTTTTAAGCTAACATTTATATTTAAAAAATCGGCATAGGGGAGATACTGTAAGTGCTGAAATTTTAAACAATTTCACCCCCTGATTTAAAAATTTTTCAATATATTCAAGAAATAGAAATTAAATTATAATTTGTATTCAGAAATGGACAAAGCAAGGGCGCTTTGTTACTGCAATTTCACTTTTGATAAGTTACTGGAAAGAAGTAGAAACAGTGGAGAAGGGGTTGTGAGACTTGGACCGTGGATGAGCTCTTCAAAACAATTACCTCTCGGGCTTTTATACGGAAAGTTTCTAAGAAATATCATTAGAGTGAGGAAGGTTACGAGGTGGTTACGAGGGAAAGAAGAGCGAGAGGGTCACTGAGCCGAAGGAACGTTAATCCGGGCGTACAGGTGATGAGGAAATTGTTAGCCTCAAGATTAAGCCTGTGAGAAAATCATTACTCTTCAGGTATACCATACATATTTCAATGTGGCTCGATGATTAGTTTACCGACCTGAAGCCTTATTTAATCATCAAGTTCAATTTTCCAGTTGGTTATATCCTCTATATTGGTTTAATCGCTTTGGAATTTAATTGTTATTTATAACCTTACAAATTTTCCATTTTTATATGACAATCGACAAAGGTAAGAGTTCATCGGTTGCGTTCTGAATGTGTTCAAATATATATTCGTTATGAAAGGATAAATTGCACGTCAAACTCAGGAAACATGGAAGGAGAAAGGTTCCTACAGGAGGTCAAAAGCTCCTCAAAAACTACTTACCTAGAAAACTAATTTAAACATGTATTTGTTTTTCCAAATTCCATGAATATGGAAACAGACATGGCGCTCTCTGAAGCAGCAGGTGAAGCACTTGACTTTAGTTTTACCCTAATTTTTCAACAAGCTACATAAAAATTAAGTCCCGAAATTGGTAGATTATCATTAGTCCAATCTCTATAAGAAGTATGTATATCCAAATTTCCAGGAAAAGCACGTACATATTTTAGCATGGCATAAAACAATTAATGTCAATGAACAAACCGACAGGCAAGAGAAGGATCGGCGAGAAGAACTATACGCCCAGAACCTACATAGTAACTACAATAAATGTTTGCTCTTAATAATTCTGCAACGGACGAAAATCCTGATAAGATCAACAAGCCCGTTCTTAAAGCATTAGAGCACGTCAAAATGTCACATCCAAAATAACTGTTAATTACATCCAAAACCTTCCAGAATCTGGTAAAGACAATATTTTACCTGGGTAAAAAATAATTATTGTTTATAAACAATCGGACTGGTCAGAAGATCGCAAAACAAACTATACACCCAGAATCTGTTTTCCCAAGTTTTAAATATTTTTTTTATTGGGGCTTTTCTGGGAACCAAAGTCACGTAAGCTTTTATTTTTTTTTATCATTTCTAATGAGACAAAAGTTTTGATCTCGCGAGTTTGGAAGTACAGAAAGAAACAGGAACTTTACTATTTCAATAGACAAGATTAACGTACATTTTTTTAAATATCTACGTTTTGTACGACGAGGCATTTTCATGATATGCACAGTAAGCTGAACAAAGTAATTAAAGATTATTTGGAGATCATAAAATTCGTTCTGGTGTGACGTAGGTTTTAGAAAACCATCTCTTTTTATTCTGCACGTTTCAATCTTCATTGGGATCATCTTCAGGGCTTGGGATTTATAAACATAGTTGCAATCATACAAACACATATAGGAGATCAAAAAATTAATTTATACAAAGTTAGAACTTTTAGACTCACTCAAAGTTCTGTGTTGTGTGTGTACATGTGTCATTACTGTGTGTCGTGTTGGTTGTACTGCCAGTGAGATATGGATTTTTTTCTTCCTTTTTTTGGGGGGGGGGATCAGTTACTGGTCTAACAATCGTCGCATAATCTTTGATATATTTGCGGAAGTATACGGGTAATACCAAAAAACTGACAATTTTTTTCTTATTAGTTGGCACTGGAAACCTCGTGATAGCGGGGATTTTTGCATCTTGAGTAATTGTGTTATTTTCTATTATATGGCCTAAGTATTCTACTTTATGATAGAATAATTCAGGTTTCAGTACATTCTCAGCTTGGTAATAAGGTTTTATTCGCCGAATTAGGGAATAATAACGTCGTCTGTACAGAGCATCATGGTGTCATTATCGAATAAATCTTTAACGCTATTGACAAAACGAACAAAAGCAGCAGGTGAATGCCGAGTCCAAACGGTTCTTTCATTAATTCATATTGTCCATTCGCAACAACCAAAGAATTTTCTTCTCGACTGTTTTGATTTTAAAGTCATAAATATTCTTGCGCCGTTTAATTTGTTTAAGACCATTCCGTATCTATTTTTCGAAATGGCCGTTAACGATTTTCTTCTCCGCCGGTGCTAGTCGTCGAGGAGACTGTCGAATTGGTACATCATCAGACGAGCAAATATTAAGTTTAGCATTTGAAGATTCTTCGCTACTGGGTTGTAATTAGTTTTCAATTGGGTTACGTAATCGGTAAATCTTGGTAAACAAAATACATATCGTTTAATACCATATTGTTTTATCGAAAAGATTTTCCGTGAAGAAGCTATCCGTTTTAGGGAAATTATTTGAGAATTTCGTAAAATTATTTCTACATGATTGAGAAATAATTTTGATAAAATAATATCATGATCGATAAACTCGTCCTCAACAACATGAAATTCAGAATCATTATCATTGGCAATAATAGCACTTTCCGAAAACCACCCTTTACTACCAAATTCGTTCTTTGCAATACTTGTAAATAAAAATGTTTCGTTTAAACAATCGATTTCTAGCAATCGAAAACAAGATTGACTGTTAAATTAAGGTCGGAACCACAATCCAAAAAGCCTGAGAACACGATATTGTGAATTTTAACTGGAGTGAGAATAGGGTTTGATGGAGGGCTAATCGATACTTTTAAATTGTCGGCCGGAGTTGTTTGAAGTTGATTCGTCGTTGGAATGGAAGACTTTCCATCGTTGTTCAGTACAAACGAAGGAAGAGTGAAACTACGCGATGCGGGTTTGGGCGCAAAAAGCTAATTCGGGGTTGGTAACTATGGCAACCAATACGACTAATTTATCAAAATTTACCGAAAATGCCGAAACTTGCCTCATCTGATGCATTTTGGTATTTCTGCACGAAAATGGCAATTCGCTGATTCGTGATTTAATTCCCCACAATTAAAGGGGGCCGCGGTAGCCGAGTGGTTAAGGCGTCAGACTCTCGGCTAGTAGACCCCGCGGTCATAGGTTCGATGGGTTCCCCACGTCGCCTCTGGAATTTTTCTGACGCCTAAGGGGACCGGTGGCCGAAAATAAAAGAAATTGACACGGCACTCATCAATGGAATCGAGGGGTTGGTTAGGGATCCCAGCGACCCTGATTCTGGTCCCAACCCCCTTCAAAAATGAGTTTCTTCGATGGAAGAACACTGGTACAACGGGGGCTCAAGTTCACTTTGTGTTGTGAGCCCTCTCCCAAAAATGGAGCCAGGGTATAGTACAATAAGCTGTACAGCTGCAGTGCTCAGGAGGGAACAACTCCTCCAGTCCCTGGTATCAATTGTATCCATCCATCCCCACAATTAAAACAACGTTGAGATGAACCGGGCTAGACTGGTTGTTTATCTGGCATTTTGCGTCTTTCCAAATAATATTAGGTTTTGCGAGCTTCTTCATATTTTCTCACATTTTTAGTTTTTGACCCAAATCTTTACAATCTGTGGCTCCAAACAAAATAAATTTATGTTCTCTTTTGTACGGTATATTCTCTACAATGTACTCAAATGTGCATTCTAATAAAATAGCGTTACGTCTGGATGTCGTCTGAACCAATTCCTAGTGTACAGCTTTCAAATTAAACTCCGGCGAATTTAATAGTGAGTTTTATTCTTTTCCGATCGGTACCACACCCCGAGTACCTCAAACGTTTCGCTGAACATTTAGCGAACAAGAGTTTTTGTCGATCGGTTAAATTACATATTTCCGCAATTTCTTCGCCTTTCATTACCACATAAACTCATCTACTTAACGCGTCTTAACTTAGGATAACCTTGATTCTTCTCTGTCGTTTTTCTCGTCCCGATCTCTTGGCACGCCATCATTGGTTATTCCCACATATATGCAGGGTCACTAGCAATAATTGTCGAAGATTTCAGAAGGTGTTTCTATTCTCCACATGCAACAAAAAACTTCCTATAAACTCCTATCCAAATCTGAACGGTACAGAAGTCTTCTTTTTTACTTAGGTCCACTAAATTGCTTATCAACTTCAGAATTACTTATTGCAGAAAAATGGCTTGTGCCACCTGAAAGAACGTTCGATTTGTTGTAAGAAAACTTATTTACATTGTAAAATTGATGGAAACGTTCTGCACCTAAAAATCCGAAAAAATGTTGAAATTGCCAATTTTCTAAAAACATTGGATTGGTAACTGTTAACAACGACAAACTGCTGGAGCTTTCCTCTCTCTTAAACGTTCACCGTTCCACTAGCGTCCAGCGGTATACCCAACTTTATATATACCATAATATAGAATGTATATAGAATATATGGTATAGAAATATGGAGTTAGACCAAACCACTACACAGATTCCATAACTTAAATCCTCCTCAACTTCTAAAACGATGGCGCCCGTGCCCTGCTCTCAAGAGTGATGAACATTCCGTGATGATTTGTAATTTAGAAGCGCTATCATTGGATAGCATCTCCACTTGATATTTTGTTTTTCTTTTAGTTTGAATTATCCCAATATCTGTGTAACTTAAAATGTATAATGTGTCAAGCAAAGAAAATTATTTTAAACATAAATAAAATTGTACGAAATAATAAAAAAATGTGTATTACTACTCGAGAATATTTTCGATGTAATCATTTAAAGAACAAAAACATTTATATTTGCCTTGGGTTTTTGTTTTGTTATTTTTTCATTTTCAGCGTTTTAAGATTACCGTTGTTGCCTGCAAGATAAACGATGTAAGCGATACGCTGGGGCGGAAAAATCGTGATAATTGCTTTTTTCCGTTTTGGCTTCTATTTACTGTCTAAGCTTTCGATAGAGAGTATATTTTTGAAAACAGGTGTTTCTACTTTAGTTGATTGAGGCGTTTATTTATAAAAATATATTGTAATATAATTTTTTTTAAACAGAAAATTTAAATTAACCATTCAATCTTAAAGTACTGCTAAAATATAATTTAGTACTTTAATACTTAAAAAAATACTGTTCTAAAAATAGATTTGAAGTTACAGTAAAATTTAGTTATAGTTGCTTGTTGAATAAACAAATTGTTTTAAAAAAATTAAACAATATGATGAATTAATGTTTGCTATGCGATCAACCAGCCTTCACTACGATAATTATTCAGATATCGTGAGATGCGGTGTGGTGTGATGTAGGTTTCAGAGAAACATTTTCTTTGTTCTGCCAACGTTTCGATCTTTTATTCAGAACATCTTCAGGGATCAAAGTGTTTATCTTCTGTGTAATTGTGCCATTCTTACGTGTCGTGTTGTGAGAGTGCCAGTGAGATTTTGCTGGTATTTTGGCAAGATAAAGAAAATGTTTTTCTGAAACTTATATCACACCAGACCGCATCTCACGATATCTGAATAATTATCTATAAACGGTCACTAATCTCTACACACTTCACTACGATGTTGATGAGGATACGGGTTGTGGTTTCCAAACATACAATGTGTTCGCGCCAAAAATCCCGAATTATAATTGTTTACTTGTTTCCGGAATGTCGCTAATCTAAAATTTATCCTAGCTCTGCTCCCTCCCCGCAATCCTGTCCTGCATCTGTCCTGATTTTGTCCGTTTTGCTTCCGTCTCGCTTCCCTACAGTCCAGGATTAATTAGCCACCAAATGTGATTTTCTTTTAATTTTCTCTTATTTTCAAGAAGCATTTTTTTTCTTCCGTTTTGTTAATTATCGCGTTCAAAATAATGAGAGTGTCTCCTCCAGCATCCTTAATACGACACATCATACAGGGTTCGGACGGAGCCCCGAAGGTAATTAATAGACTAGGATTCTATTTTAAATTTGGCCAGAGTTATTGCAAGTTCTAGATATTAAACGGCTCTCCTCCCTGATTGTCGAGAAAATCAAGCCACAGTTAACAAGTTAGTATTCTATTTATTTTGTATTTTATTTTATTTTGTATTTATTTTATCAAATTTTATAACGACCGACCAGCGCGTGCACACAATGTTATTACAGAAATGACCATGCTTTCGGAAAGTTTTATTGTCTACTTCAGGCGATGTACAGATACATAGGAACATAGGTGGTAGTTACAAATGATTTTGTCAATTTCTTGCTACGTATAGATACAGTCACAACTTAAACGTATTCCAATTTGTATATATACATAAAAACGTCTTCTTCTGATATGAAATATAACAATTATTTCAAATTAATAAACTCTTCAGGTACATACGTATCACAGGTGTTTGATTAGAAAATGTACTTATCACGTTATCAGGTGAGAGGTTTTCCAACAGTGTCACCTACTGATAATAACCCATCTGATAAAATTTTTTAAAAACATCTTAATTCCTACTATATTAGTAATGTCTGTTATAATAAATAAAAAATACGTATGCTTGTATTGCTACCATTTTCGAAGGGGGGGGGGCTTGCCTTTTTCTAGAATCCCACTGCATATCACACTCAAATTATTCGTTTTTAAATTACATTCCATGTTATCTTGATGAATACATATCAGTTCTCTTAAAAGCCTACGACGTTTGTTTTGTTCTGAAACCATAATTTTGTCTCCGTCGAAGTCAAAATTATGGTTCATAGCGTGTTTATGCTTGGCAGTGCTATTCACGGCCTCTCTTCATCACTGCGATCATTCTTATGTTGCCGCACACGTTCAGATAAATATTGTTTCGTTTGGCCGTAATATACAGTGGGACATTGTGCACATTTGATACAATACACTACATTAGATTTCTGTTATAGAGGTTCTTTATATTTTAGTCTTGTGAAATAATTTTTATCCACTTTATTATTAAATTTGTAAACAACTGGTACATTCTCTGTTTTTCTTTTCAACTGTTTTTTTTTTAACTCATTTGATGTTCCAACTACGTTTGTGACCGGTTGATAAAATGTTTTCTCGACAGGTATGTTCTCATTTCTTGTTGCTCTTGATCTGTTTTCCATTAATCTATTTATTAAAGATCTTGTGTATCCATCATATATTAAGATAGAGAGCAACTTTTTCTTGTTCTCACTGCGGAAACGATCATCACTCAGTTTCACGGCCCTATCAATGAGGTTGAAAACTATGTTTACTTTCATTTCAAAAGAATGGATGAATGAGAAATGTAACGCCCTGTCTGAGCTGGTTGCTTTCAAATACCAGTTGGTTATTAATTTTACATTTTACCATTGTATAATAACACTGCATGTTTGAAGACTACAACCCGCATCCTAATCAACATCGTGAGAGAAGTTGTTCCATAATAAATAAATAAAAACATTATTTTAATAATGTTGCAAGTGTCGTGAGATGTTTTTCTCTTGAGGTATTAACGATTTTAAGAAAAAATTTCTCTACGCAGGGATTTTTTCGTGATGATCAGTAAGGAAGAAGGTGGCTCGGGTGAAACGTTTTAAAGCCATCTCGGGTCAAAACATCAGTTCGACGTTCTGTATCACTGTGTCAACAAAGCATTAGTGTCGACGTTATTCTCCCTCCAGCTCTAAAACCTGATTTTACAGCTTTCCCTAAGCCCTCTTAATACCCTACTCAGGAAAAACGGTCCGGCCGGAAATACAAATAGTCAACTTTAAATCATTTTTATTGCATCATAAAAAATTCTAGGTACCTCACGGTTAAATTCTCTATTACTATCGTATTACATATTCATTTTTTGTGTGGAATCAAAAGAAGGTTGTATTACTGAAAGAGTAAAGTCATCATTGTATTCTGTGATATTTTACATATGCAATGAGCATTTTTGGACAGAATGACATCATACTATGTCACTTATAGGTTTTTCAAAAACTACTCAACCTAGAGTTCTAAACGTAGCAAGAATTAATATTCAATTATTTAACATACTATTTTAATTAATGATTTTCTGAACCAGATGAATTTGCAACTTGAAATGCAGGTCACTTTAAGAAAATGTTACTGGTTAAGTGGTATAAAAGGCTTGAACCATGGGGTAAAGATGGGGTTAAACTGTGAAAAACGAATCGTATGGTCGTTGTAGATGTGAACTTGTAAGGACTTTTGACTAGAATTCATGGGTCCTCCTTATGCCTAGATAGGTCGAAGTATTTAGGTCCTAGTTGTCTTCGTAGTTTCGAATTATACAGATTAATTAAGTAGCTCATTGAACTGAATTTCACACCTATTAGACGAGGAAGAGCCCATTATTACCGGTTTTATGCGGGCAGCAAGAGCATGTAACTGACAATATAGCAAAAAGTATCCAACTTAACAAAAATACGGGACAGCTCAGATGCCAACTTGGTCCTAAATGCTGAATGAAATTGTTAGAGCAATTTATGGAGAGGAGCTTTGGAACTGGGATTGGCTTACCAACTCCCAAAGGATCCAATCCTTCAATCCTTAGTCTTCAGAAGTGTCAGGATCGCTCCCTTCTATAAAAAGAAAGAAGTCCCATTCGTGATTGGCCTTATCCGAACGAGAGTCCAGCACTTCACTACCAAACCTATCAAAACGTCATTTTTTCTTCACGTCGCCTATGCGCTCTTAAAATAATCCTTTAAGAACCGTCCTAAAAGCTGAGAATTCCAGAAATGCCCTGCTCCTCCCACCGTCTGATTCTTGCCTCGTTGTTACTGTTGCACATCACAGTACTAATTATATGGATTTTGTTTTTACAAAAACCTAAAAAATAGCATTGGCGTAATAACTTTTATTCTTGAAAAATTAAAATAAACTGTGTAATGAGTCTGTGGAAGTTACATTGTTTTGATTTGCTTTATACGTTCTTCAACATGCAGTTCACTGAAGTATAAATCAAAATTTAATTTGCATTAAAACGTGTCTTCGAAATTGTTTGTATTGCACATATTTGGAAGTAACGATAACTTCTGCAACGCTTTATTTGCCTAGAATTATTTCAAGCTCTCAATCAAATTAACTTATTTGATGGCTTTTCACAGATAACAGACTATTATATTAATTTGGCCCTTAATTTCCCAGCTAGCTCTCACTTTGTAGATAAATAATATTTAAGCGCAATTTATAGTACTGTGGTCCAATAAATTCGCCCAAAGGATAAATAATGGTAGCGTGTTATAGGGAATTTACATAATTTAGCAGTTTTTCATTCTGTCTTCAGAGATATGCATTGGCTCCTATAATTTGAGAGAATAAGCCAGGAGAATTCACTTACGGTACTAAGACCCCGATTACATGTTGCACTGGTGTGCCGTACCGTGCTTTACACAATCTGAGTATATTTATATATACAGGGGTGTAATTCATTCCAGAACGATTTATTCTTTAAACAGCCTTCGTGTATGTTTGTTTACGTTTTAAATATAATTAATCCGATGATGTATTACTGATGGACTGATAGTTAAAAACGCAAACTCGAAATCAATGGCAAATCCCGTCCCAAGGAAAGGGAACAGAATCAGCTTTGCTCACTCAGCTAACTGCCTGAATTAAGAAAGAACCATTTAATTGTTTTTTTGGTATATTTACTACTGCTTTAAAAAATTAAATTGGGGGCGTTGGTGGCCGCAACAGTTTAGGCGTTGACACGGCGCTCCCAGGTTGGAATTCAGCGGCTCTGCATTTGAACCCAAGGTAGTTACAAATAGACTTTTTTTCAAAAACAACAAGACCCCGAGGAGGCGTCGCTGGCCTCAATGGTTTCGGCGCTGACACGGCGCTCATCCCTGCAAGGTAAAGGTCCCGGGTTCGAATTAAGCAGCCATGCATTCCAACCGTATATACTTAGAAATGAGCTTTTTTTTCAAAAGCACCGGCACCCAGAGGGTTGATATACTTCTGCTGTTCGAACCCTCGTTTAAAAAATGGTATCGGCTAGATGATCTCGTGAAAAATGTGAAACACGTTTTGTCGTATGACGGGAACATTTGCTTACAGACTTAACAAACATATCAACTAATAAATTGGTAAACTAACAAAATAGTTAAATTTTTTTTTAAATTAAAATTATTTGTATGATGATACAACAAAAATTTAAACATTAAGCATGACTTGAACAATATTCAAAAAGTCCAATTTAGGAGTTACAAGATCATGTACCTATCATGTACACATGGTATCTACTACTTCGTGTGATTCATGTTTTTTTTTTCAAAAATCATACAACCCAGAATAAAAGACATTAAATAGGACAAACTGGTAGAGAATTAAAACGAGAGTTAAAGAATACTTGCCTAAATCTACCAAATTTTAGGAATTTATGGACTATCTAAAAGAAACAAAGCACAATTTAAATACGTCAGCGATAACAAAGGGACGGAACTAGATTAGGTTGAAAAATCTAAATTAAAAAATGTAAAATCGATCATGGAGATTTATAATATAATAGGTTTTTGTTTACCTCCTATTTTTAGAATGTACGTAAATAATATTAGACGTACAAAATAATCAAATTTATTAATTTCATTTTTATTAATTTTATCATTAATTTCCTAATATATTGTTAAAGTATCATTTTAATTTCAAATAATTCATAAATGCCCCAATCGCAATTTAAACAAGAAAGATAGCTCCATCCGAAAAATAAGATGAAGAAAAGAAAGTATGGTTCTTTTTTTTGGTTTTTGCTGGGGCATCCGACATCTAGGTCATTTCAGCCCCACACCAAGTCTATATTCTATACCCGTTCAAAAACAACATTCTTACAAATAAATACGCTCATACACTTAAATGCATGCAACAGTACACTCATTCCGTTTGGTCGGTGGAGTACACGATATTCCTCCACCGACCTATACTTAAACTAAGCTAGATAGGGGTCGATGAGGTACTTTTATTAATATTCCGCCATCGACGACCCCAAACACACTCACGCGCTTTCATCGTTCGAGGGACGATGATGACGTCATATCCACCCTCACCCCTCGTCATTCACGCCAATAGATACATGCACATAGACAGAACACGAAGACACATAACACATAAGACATACTGTATACAATTTAAAAAAAAAACTATTTCCCCTAAAAAGAGGAACAGTGGACTCTGAAAATCGCTACCGTGCTCGAGGAGTCTTATTAAATCCGGCGCATACCTGCACGCTCCCTATAAGGAGCCAAGGCATGGCACCCCACTATTATGTGGGACACATCGAGCAACCTTTCTCTGCACGAGGGGCACCTGCGCGGGCTGAGGACGATCCCTTGTCTTCTGCTCAGATTCTCTAATCGCCATCTACTGGTCGTGCTCTTAACTCGCAAGGCCCTCTCCGACGACGCCGCCCTCTTATTATTGTTACGTACCAGTACTTTAGTTATCATATATAGAAGAATAAAAGATAAAGATGAGCCAATACTCACGCTGAGACAGTTGCTAGTCTGAGTCCATTCTTTAATAATTATTATTGGGCATACAAGCCTATGAAAAATCGTCATCAGTTTCAAAACTCCGCAATTCTAATTAAAGAATAGGAATACATGTTATAAATTAAAATGGTTTTTTGCATACTTTTAGCCTTCCAAATTAAAAATTATAAAAGTATAAATTAAAGCTTTGGATGGCAATAGGATAGGTAATTTATGAGTGAATCTTTTGTCGTCATAGCTTTATATAACTAACCAGAGGCTAAAAAAACCTGAAAAGAGGTTGTTAGGGCGTGAAATGACCTCAGCCGTTAAAACGCCATTAAAATTAATAAAAATAATTAATAGTAATCAATAATTTTAAACAGTCATTTTTGCAATACCTAAGAGTTTTCTGTACCAATGTTTAAATAGTTTCAATAGTTTTTAAAAATATAAAACCGAATTAATTTGACTAACCTGCAAATAAAAATATTGGCCACCAGTTAAGAAACATATAGGACATTAACGAAAACTTGAATTTGCGTAACTCTGAAAAAAAGGCTACACTAAGCAAATAATTTTTTACTACTAAGTTACGTAGTTTTTTATACAATTTAGATGTTGACAGCGTGTAGATATATAATTTTTTTCGTAGTTGTCAGGAATTTCAATCGTAGTATCAACGTGCTAGCTGTGAAAACGAATTGTCACAAACATTGTCGATTAATTCTTATTAAAGGAATCGAAATGAATTGAGAGTTGTGTTATAAAAATGTCATCACATTTATCTTAGAGCGACTATTATGGTGAGTAATAGCCTCATTTGCATGTCTATCCACTGGTGCATTTTTAATCGGCCGATAAACTATAGCCGCTCCGGTGCCGTTCGATAAACTCCCATCTCCGATATGAACCGGATAATCTATGCCTGGAAATAATACGCGCGTGATTCAATTTACATAGACTTACCGATAACGGTTAGGTTGAGCTTGTAATTTCTCGTAGGTGAGGTCTTGAAATCGACTCGACACTTATAAATAGCTTCGTCCGTTTCCTGTACATTGTCTATCGAGAGAGTCGCAGGTTCAGTCACGGTTCTGAAATAGGCCCTCTCTTCAAGCACGTCTTTATCTTTCCAGTGGGATCCCATCTCGGCACCTTTTCCCCGGCCGTCCAAGCTGTAAAAGAAAGAAAAAGCTAATTAAAATCTGACTAGACTCAAGCGAGATAAAACTGAAACGTGCTAAATGAGATAAAACGCTGTACATCCGCGATACAAAACTGAGCTAGGAGACTTTTACCCAATTCAGTTGATCTCATCTTTCTCGAAAAAAAAAATCAATCAAATCTAATTAAATAAACGAACTGTATACAATTTAATACTAAATAAATTTGTCGTCTATTTTAAATTTAGCAAGCCAATTTTACTCAACGGAATAAAAAAAAATTCAATGAAGGCAATCACATACAGTATCTAGAATAAATATTTTTCTCACAAACCCACTTAACAATTATGTTTTTTTACACACAGTTCCTTCCATTATAAACGCTAGGAGATACACTTGGTGGTAAAATATTCGAATCATAAAAAACATAAGCACGACATGATTAGCCTTATATTATTACTTTTTTACAGATTTTTATCTGTCGCAAATGTTTAGATAGGTTTATTGATGGCAACTCAATATTTTTCTCGGAAAAAAGTTAAAAATTACATATTGTTTTCTTATCTTCCTTTGTGTTTCATTTATTTCGATATTCCGGGTTGGTAGTCAAATATTGAAGTCACAAAAACTTAAAATTGCTAAGATCAGCCATGAGTTTTGTTTATTACTTTTCTGTAACTCTTCGGTCCTGCTGGGAGATATAATCTTCAACTAAAATATTATTTTCCCCTCCTTTGCTTTTAAACTTGTGTGATACACGTACGAGGTTGTTGGTAAGGCGTTGAATTAATAAAACATAATTAAGATAAGCCGAGAGATTTATTTATTAGCATCTACAATCCCTCATTCGGGGCTGCTGGGACATAGTCACATTTAGCTTGTAATATTCTGTGCCGACTGACGATCTTGTAAAAAATGTGAAAGGAGTTTTGTCATATATCGTGGATTCAAAACAAAATCTAAGTTCCTAATTGAGAGGCAAATTCAAACTGCCTTTTTCTGATTTGGTGAAACTAGTGAACAACACCATATGACCTCTACTGCTCGAACCCCGGTTTTAAAAAATAGTGCCGACTCACGATCCCCTGAAAAATGTGAAGGGAGTATTGTGAATACAAAACAAAATCTAAGCTCCGAATTGAGAGGCAAAATCGTGAATAAAAAGAAGGTTGTATTTCGAAAAGAATAAAGTCATCTTTGTATTCTGTGATATTTTACATATGCGTTGAGCATTTTTGGTCCGAATGACATCACACTGTGTCACTTATGATTCTTTTTCGAAAACTACTCAACCTAGAGTTCTAAACATAGAAAGAATTAATATTCAATTATTTACCATACTATTTTTAAAGTAATTAACGATTTTCTGAACCTGATGAATTTGCAAATTGAAATGTAGGCCACTGTACGAAAATGTTACTTTTTCAACAGGCTTAAGAAATTTATTTATTTTGCTTATATCTTTTAGGAAGAGCTCTACTTTCGAACATTGGCTTTTTCCGTCAGACTAACCCTTTTTTACTTTTTTAATTTGAAGTGAACCCATTCAATGAAGCATTGGAAACGTTAGGAGGTATGCAGTATGAAATATAAACATGTATAGTAAAATTCATTTATATTTTTAAAAAAAATTTAAATGCAAAGAATAATTGCTTTTAGAAGAAAATGTGGTTTTCAAGAGTACAATTTTTTATTGTTTTATAAATCTCCGATCATAGCTTTCTTCCGTGAAATAATAAATTAACGTTTATTGCTTTCAAATGAACCATTTTTTAACTTCAAATTAACTTTTCTTACATTCAAACTTTCTTTTTTTGAAAGGACAAAAACCCGGGGAGTAGGCAGCTGCAACGGTTTCGGCTTGACACGGCGTTCCCAGGTTCGAATGCATGGCCACTGCATACTTACAACTCGACATACTTACAAATGGACTTTTCGTCGAGAACGACAACACTTGGGGAGTTGATATGACCTCTACTGTTGGAACCCTCGTTTAAAAAATGGTGCCGACTGACGATCTCGTGAAAAATGTGAAGGGAGTTTTGTGAGTTCAAAAGAAAATCCGAAGAAAAGTTCCGAATTGAGAGGTAAAATCAAACTGCCTTTCTCTGATTTGGTGAAATTGGTGAACGAGTTACACAGTTTTTTTCAATAACACCGGCCTCCCAAGAGTTCATGAAATTTCTTAGTTGAAATACCCTCATTAAAAATAATAAGCTATTATTAAACAAACATTTCTCCAAAAAGTATATCGAAACATAATTTTTAAAAAATATTTATTTGTACCTTGCTCATAAATATATAAATAATTGACCCAGGACACCACCCGTCACCGTTTTCAATGCGGCCCCCGGATTAATATTGTGTTTGCATGGAAAAATTGCATAAATGTAAATCCAATAGAATGGCATTGAGCAAAGAATTAGCCAACAGACGTACATTTGGGAGTACGTATTTATATAAGTTTTCCAAAATTCCTCGTCCTTTTCCTTACGTTATTACTGCAATTTTTAATGCTGTGATAAAAACATTATTTATCATATAATTAGATCAAAAATCGTTAAGAGAAAGGGTTATATAGGTGTCTTTGCGTTTCTGATGAGGTGGAGATGTGTGAGCTGAGAATTCCAGAAATGCCCGGCTCCTCCCACCGTCTGATTCTTGCCACGTTATTACTATTGCACATCATTATGCCAATTTTAATGATTTGGTACAGAACCACGAAAAAAATAGAAATGATGTATCAACTTTTATTTTGGAAAAATTAAAATAAACTGAGTAATACTGGTTATAGAGAAAATGGACGAGCATTAATATTATGTGTATATAAACAACCTTATCGGCATACGCTGGATTTATAGAAGGAATATCAAAAGAGGGAGAAAAGAGAAAAGTTCTATTATCCAAATGGGACAGACAAAAAAAAACGTCTTCAGCAGAAATATGACAAAACAAACTTTACCAAGCCCTGGAAAGAGGGGAGGCTCGCGGCATTGTGTGCAATGCGATATTCCGTTGAACACCGTCAAGGTTGAACAAAACACAAATGTAGGATGTAAAGCCTGTGTCACATTGGCCCTCGTAATATTTCACAAGATAAGTAACTCCAGGTCCATATAAAGGGAAGTCGTAAACAAAAGGGTTTTAACGTGACAAAAAAATGCTTGTGTATTGTAGACCACATTCCGCTGTAACTGTATGAAAAGCGCAATTTCTCCTTTAATACTCAGCCTCCGGGCCAAAAGTAAATCAACATTTGAAAAGAGACAAATATTACATCATTAGCAGAATTATGCTTTAATGTCTAATTTTTATATCTTAGTTTAACTTCGATGGTTTCTGTTGTTCAAGGGGAATAAAAGAGTTATTAAACAAATTTGATGAGCCAATAACGAGATAATAAAATTATCGTATTTACCAAGTGTTGACAAACCGAAGTTTATAACTTCTATTGATGGAAATATGGAAAACCGATACGTGGGATTACTGGATCCTTATCGGACCGAGTTAATGCAAACATTAGGTATATTTACGATCTTTGTAAGATGTGAACTCGTGTTAACTCGAATAGAGAAATGTCCAGTAACATTGTGAATGCCCCCTTTTTTTCCTTAGCATGTTAAACATTAATTTTTCTGCAATGCTGCCCGTGGCGAGTGGTAGAACCAAATTTTTGGTTTGGTTTTCTTTTGTGTTAAATGATAATATGCCAGACGTCAATAAAAAAGAAAAATTAATCAATTTTATCATTCAAAATATCATCTACCCACTCGAACAGTACAAACAAACGACTCGCTTCAATTTGTGCCGACATACCTACCTTGTATCCTAACTTCCAACAGCCTACCAATTTATAGTATATAACTGATAGACGTGTATGTTATGAATGAGAGTATAAGGACGGGCCAAAAAACAACAAAAGAAATGTATTGGTCTGATTTAATTAAGGCGTATTTAAGAATAAAAATACGTGTAAACAAAAAACAGCCGTTAAATTCATGGCTGCTATGTTGGTTACCTCCACTCGACCAGCTAGTCGTGTGACTACACCGCCATTCGATTCTCATTAACATCTAACATTGGCCCTACCCTGTTAGATGGAGCAATGTTAACTTGCCGATTCTTACTAATCTACGTCATCATTTTTCTCGATCTAACCCTGTCACCTGTGTGGGCGGAGGCGAGGTAGTGAGGGTGGTAAGAAAAACAATAAACTCCAACAGGCACATGTAATCTAGACCTGATGGGCAAACAACGGTCGAAACCGTTTTACAGGGCTGGGCAATTTATTTTCATTTTTATTAATTTTGAGTTTGATTTTTATAGAAGGTTATTTTAATTTGTTTTTACTTTTTTCTTAATAAGTTTATGGTGAGGGCATTCTTGTTTTCTTTTATTCGATTTTTGGCTCTTGTTATCTTTTAATTTGTCGAGTGATAAATAGCCCCATTAAACCGAAAGGAATATGGGTCGGAGGCCCGTGAAACCCGGTAGCAGAACGAAAAATAATCGAAAAACTGAGTGATCCTCTTTTTTTTTGTTACTAACGGCTCAAAAAATTGACAATTTGTTTTGTATATTTTTTCTTTATTCAATCTTTTGTGCGTATTGCATGCTCATATTGTTTTCAAGCAATAAATATATAAAAAAATAAATTAGAGAAAATAGATTTTCTCAAAAAAACAAGAACCTAATAGAACGAACTACGCAAAACACGATTATTTCCTGATACAAACTATGTTCAGACCGGAGTTCATAAATAATCCTTTACATAGAGCTTCATTCAGTACATAACAATTATTTCCCTTGAAATCAAGTATTGCGTGTATTTACTTTTGCCAGGAAATTAAATCATTTAAAAAGAAAATTTACAAAAAGAAAATAAACAAATAAGAAAAAAAGGGAAATCAAGCGACTATATCGTTATTCGATTCTCCTTAACATCTAACATTGGCCCTACTCTGTTAGATCGAGCAATGTTAAGGTGCGGATCCTTACAAATCTACGTCATTTTTTAGATCTAACAGAACCTAATAGAGTTAACACAATATCGTGAATACTCGCACTTTTCATCTTCCCTTAGTTTCAGTCTTTAATAATAGTCATTGAGCCGCTTTCGCGCTCATCCGGATATAAAACCCATTTTTTATACGGTTTAAGAAAAGACTCAAGGTTTGAGGTTTTTTACTGTATTAACAGTTTATTTGATTTAAAAAAATATTTTTGTGTTCAAGCAAATAATTAACATCAAAGTTAATGAAAAATGGGATGAACTAATCAGCAATTCAGCTTTGTTATTTCACGCACTATCCACTTGAAACACTGATGTAAAATATTCTAAAGGAAACAGTATCGCTATCAGAAAAAATCCTGTTATCTACATTGTTCATTGTTTCACGATAAAAAAAGACGAAATAAATCTGACAGAAATTTGCGAAGGTCTTTTATATTTATAATTGGAGCAGACTACGGGAAAGGCCCGAGGCGTTGTAAAGTTAACTTTTGTTTACAATAAAATACGCATTTAAAATTAAAGCCATGGTGAATTTTAAATTCCACTTTCATTCTGACAGCCATTCCTAACGAGAACACCATTTAGACTTATTAAAAAGGAAAAAAATGGGACTCTTATAAATTGTTAGAATGCCAATTTTCACCGCCCTGCAGAGACAATTTATGCTTCCTTCAATTTACGAACAAAATGAACCGGAACGGGATTTTACAAATTAATATTGACCAATTTATTCAATCCAGAAACGTCATTTTTCATCAGGGAAGGTTAGTTTTCAAGCCTTTAATTTTTACCCGGCAAAATAGTCATTGAGACAAAGGTTTAAATTAATGTAATTTAATATGCCTTCATCATCATTATTATTATTATCATTATTATTCATTCTGTGTTTAGTGTTCTACATCATAAAATTCCTAACTCATCTATATTTAAAAAACATTCCACGCTATTATAATCATAACATACTCTCTACATCTAGCTTATTTTTGAACTAGGTTTAAATGTTAACAGCCTACTAAATTAATCCATATTTGCTTAGTGGTCATAATTGTACAAATTAATTATTCAAATTGATTATTTTTTTAATCTAAGGTGTTGAGAGGAAAAATTAGTGTTACGAGTGGGATTCGAACCCACGATCTTCGGCTAACTAAGCCGCTGCTCTTACCACTATCATGACGTCTTACTAAAAACCCAACCCGTCTAAACTTAAATAAAAGGAATAATTAAATTTTATATCTAGTTATGTGGTAAAAGTAAAGCTCAAATCAACAAAACTTCCACAAACGTTTCATTTTCATATCCGGTTTCTAATTTTCTTACAGTGACCAATTTTGTGCCATTTAGCGTAGATTATGGTCCTTTGGAAGACAAATGTTCACTATAAATTGGTGGGGGACTTTTCAAAATTTTCACATCTTATGTTGATTTCCCAAAAACATGATGTCGTTTCGAAGGCAAAAATATCAGTGAAAGTAACAATAGAAATTCTGATTATAAGACATAATTCAGGGCTTGGTTTGGGGAAAAACAAATACCTACTTCGTTTCTTGCAGAAAAACATTTAATCTTACTTTCTATCGTCGCACATTTAAAATTTTGTATGGACTAGCTAGTATGGGTATCGTGAAGATTTAACCACATAATTAGCATTTTTTGAAAACCTAGAAAAATGGATTATTAGTAAAACGTTTGAACGTTACATTATACAATCCATTGACTCTGAAATATCAAAATACTCGTTTATTTAAAAACAATCAGAAATGAGGACAATTCGAAAGAAAACACATTTTTTTCTGGAAATATATCTCTTTAATACAATGAAACCGTAATAACTGTTTTATAAGATGAAGATAAACAACTTCAACAAAGATTGATTTCTGATGATGATACAAATTTTGAAATCTATTCGGATGAATGGTGTATATGACGCTGTTAGGATTTTCTTTCTAATCCATCCGATCGTCTTTTTTTTAAATCAAATTCTCATGGAAAAAGAGGGTCAGAATATTTTATGAAGATAAATAAATTTATCCTAACGCATGGCCAATAAGAATCATTACTTCTCTATTATATCAACTGGGGAAGACACATTTCAAAAAAGGACATTGGATATTCTGAGTTTTTCTGAATATTTATGAAATTCATAGGAACGATCAATTTTATCATTTGTGGTAGAACGTGATCTAAGCATCTAGGCACTATAGCTAATTTGAACTTGTTAAATTTCTTTGAATCTACATAGTAGCAATTACACTTCACCAACTTTCTCGAATAGTTAAGACGACCAATTATAACTTGACTAAGTGCATTATGATATTTAAGTCCTATTCATTACTAAAATGTGAAGCGATTTTGTACATATAACAATTACTGGATTAAATTACTACCTTCCTAATTTTCTTCATATATCATCTTCACAAAAAAAAGTTTTTGTTTAACTTTAACAACAAAAACAATGAATCCATTTTACAGTAAATTACTTGAAAAAATGGCTATTTCTCGTTTTATTGTAGATAACATAACATGCTTGACTTTTGTTCTAGTTTATTCTAGAATATCATGTTTGTGTTTAATGGAAAATGCATATATATATATATATATTTGTGGGGGTACATGAACCCCCGGAGTGCTGGTGTTTTTGAACAAAGCCCATTTGTGGGTATGTCGGGTTCGAATGCAGGGCCGTTAGATTCGAACCCGGGACCTTGACCTTACAGTGATGAGCGCCGTGTCAAAGACTGTCTTGCGGACACCGACTGAAACGATTCCACCAATTTACAGGGAACAATGTTCTCTCAAAATACCTCATTCTACTTTAAATGACCCCTGTACATAAATTAGAACCGGAGTTGAAAATGAAATGAAAATAAATCTTTACTTTTATCACATAAATAGGTTAATAAAGGTTATAATAGGTTATCAAATAAATAATTATTCCTTTTAATTAAGGTTTTAGACGAATTTAGTTTATAGTACATGATGGCCCAAGTGGTTAGAGCAGCAGGGTATTGTGCCGAAAGTCCGAGGGCTCGAATCCCGCTCGTACCATTAATTTTTCATCTCAACGCCTTAGACAAAAAGAACAATTAATATGATCTATTTTGACCATTAAGCAAATAAGGATTAACGTAGCTGGTATAATATTTAAACCTTGTCGTAACAAGTTAGATATAGACCACTTATGAATTTTTATGAAATGGAACACAGATCATAGAAGAAAAGTTGCCCCAATTGTTGATTGAGCCCAAAAGTATTATATACTATTGGTATGTAATAAATTTTTAAATTTTGTGTGGAATATATATTTTGCCAACTTTACTGATAGCGTGGTTCGTTTTTTTTTCAAAATGTATTTTTTTTTTTTTTTAATTTCGCCTTCAAGCTTTCGATGTTTTTCAGGAATCACAAAATATGAAAATTTTGAATCAGCTCCACCAATTTGCCGAAACCTTTAATCTTTCAAAGCACTCAATTTACATTAAATGGCACAGATTTGCCCCTGTAAATAAATTAGCACCGGAGATGAAAATGAAACGTACGTGGAGGTTTTGTTGATTTAATTCGTATTTTTCTCAAGTAAATTCGTGCACATTCAAATCAAGTTAAAGTATGCTAAAAAAATAAGAGATTATGTTGTCTACAGATTGTACTAACTTGAAATTTGTTTAAAATGCGGAGAAGTTACGAATTTTTAAGTGGAACACTGGACATACAGCCCCTGACTGTTAATTTGGTCTAGATTGTCTATATTTTGTTTATAACGTTATATGTTTATTAGAACGCATGGTTTGTTATGGGTGTGAATGTATTTATTAGCGTGAATAGAAGCAGGATATAGGGGTGAAAATAGCATTGCCGGTCTCCCAAAGGTTTGACTGTACATAATTTTACCGTAGTTTTGTTGTGGGGCAGTACATCGAGAACCCTCGAGACTCGACAAGCTTAGGTTAGACAAACCTTAAATCAGCACGAATGTTTTAAATTTTAAATTTAATCATGAAAAATATTTTGAATGGGGTGACATGTCTTTCAAATTCAAAGGATTTATACATTTTTAAGTGGAACACTGGAAACCGGAGCAAAACAATTTCTCCGTCAGATAATCGAGTCCAAAAATGATTTTTTAGGTGTATTTAAAATAAATCCGAATATGTTTTTTATTCTTTTTTTAAACCTACCTTTGTGATAGTGTCTTTTCATTTTTTTTTCGATTTTTCTATATATCTAATCTCTTTAAATACTATCCTGCTTATTATTTTTTCGTATTACGAAAAACCTAAACAAAAGCAACTGTACTTAATGCGCAGTATGTTTGAAATGCATGGAGTACACAGGTAGAAAACCGGAATTAAAAAATGTGTAAATTACATAATAATTCAGTAGTTATTAGTTTTTATGAGACGCCCGTTTAATATTTATTAGTGGTGTAAACCAAAATACTACATGTTGGCAACTCCACTGAAAAAAATAATAAACGCTTTCATCCGGCTCAGTGAAAAAACATACAGAAGCTTGTTGTATGTAGATTTAATACAAAAAAAATACTGTCGACACGAGGATTGAACTGGAGATCATAAACGGCGTAAGAGTGCCACTAGGGTAACACTTGCAAGGGCTAATCAATTTGTGTAGAGTGTTGTGTATGATACATTGTCGGAGGGGATGGTGGTATGGCGGAAACAGGCTATTTCCAACGGTCCCTTGTCCAGTTTCCGCTTATTTTCCCAACTGTCCGGCGGTACAAATATTAATATCTTCCTCCCACAGGTGCTCCTGCTTGATACATAATGTATTATTTGGTCTCTACTTTCTGAATTATACATTGCAGGTTCTATTGTGATCCACTCGTTGTCAACCCTAGGCCCTTTAAGTAAAATTCATCAGGATTTTTTTACGCTACTGCTCGGAAAAATGTTTCACAATGAGGGCTCTTTTAGCCCTCCTAGCAATAGGCGGTAGTACTCTTTTGAAAATATACGCCTCTATTTATGCGCACTCTGTCCTCTGAATTAGACTCTCTTAGTTGGTTAGAATGTTTAATTTAACCACTCATAAAAAATGTTTCCTTCAAAAAATTCGTACTTAATTAGAAATGCTCATACTCATATCCAGTTTTTCCTTCTATAAAAATTCCTTTTAAAATACCTTCCATATAATTATTGATAAGACAATTAATTACGGTTTTTAGTTGAGATGAAAAAAAGCTAATGGCACGAGAGGGATTCGAACCCACGACCTTCGGCTAGATACGACGCTGCTCTACCACCTGAGCTATCGTGACCTCGATCCCCTCGGACATCAACTCCCCATCCCAACCTCACCTTACGAGTTTTGCCTCCTTTAGCTCAGGTGGTAGAGCAGCGGCGTATCTAGCCGATCTATCTATTTGAAATATGGCGAAAGGAGGCAAAACTCGTAAGGTGAGGTTGGGATGGGGAGTTGATGTCCGAGGGGATCGAGGTCACGATAGCTCAGGTGGTAGAGCAGCGGCGTATCTAGCCGAAGGTCGTGGGTTCGAATCCCTCTCGTGCCATTAGCTTTTTTTCATCTCAACTAAAAACCGTAATTAATTGTGTTATATTAATTGGTCGAACGGACCACGAAACCAGTGAATTAATTATTGATAAGCGTTCTACGTTATGATTATACACTAAAAAAACTTTGTTTTCATTTGTTAAAATTAGGCCACGATTGTTTTTTGTTACTTGATATGTGATTGGCTTGCTTTGTGGCAGAGGAATAGGTTTCACGTTGGTTGAGGAAGGATTTCGGAGAGATTTTCTCAAAATTCTTCTCCGATCACAGCTTCATTACATTCAGAAGTCCACCACGGTACTGGTTGCTTAAGGGAGTTGTGTTTGGATTTAAGGATGAAAATTTCCGCAGCTTTTAGTATCTTACTATTCAAATTCTCAATTAACATACCAACATTTGTTTCGTCTAGTACGAGGTCTTCATGTTGGACATTGTTTGGAAGTTTTTCCCAGCTAGTTTTGTGGACCTAGTAACAAGGTCTAAAGAAAGAATTAATTTTTCAGAGAGGGTTTGATAATGATGGGAAAATGATCACTGCCATGGGAATCAGTGAGATTATACCGGCTGACTGATGATGATGAGGTTGATTTGAAAATTTACCTGAGCGGGCACAAAAATGCGTGTATTTAGAATGTTAAGGTTATTCCGATCAATACAGATTTCAATTCTCATAGTGATTGATGTGGTCTCCATACCAAAGGAAATTCACTGTGCTGAAATCTCCAAGCAACTATATTGGTGAAGAGAGTTGTCGAAAGAGATTTTCCACTCCATCAATTGTTTCGTCATGGTGTGGTCGGATGTAGATGGTGTATATGGTGAATGGTTTTGTGGATAGAATTCTAGCAGCAACAACTTGAAGAGGGCTGGACAAATACAAGGTTTGTTGGACAAGGGGATTTTTACATAAAAGGCAAACACCTACCATAGGCATTTTGACTTAATACCCACAATCGTTTCGAGCTATTTTATAGTCGTGTTGTAAAATTAACACTGACTTTTTGATGTTAATTAAGGAAAGCGTCTGTTTGAATTGGTTTTAGGTGTTTTGACTTGGAGCTTTGGCAGAATTGGAGGTGTTTCAGCCTAGTGAAATCTGACGTGTAGAGCTAATTTTGTCCAGATTTAGAGATGATTTGGATTTATTTGTGAGAGTGGGCGTTGCTTTCGTGATGTTCTCATGACTGTTATTACTTACATTTTGGGAGGGTAAATTAGTTGGTAAAGTATTTGAATTGGAGGGGTAGATATCATGAGTTCATTTTGTGGGGGAAGGTAGGTTGAAATTTTGATGGCGATCGTGTGAGGCACTTTCCTCCAAGGAAATGAACAAGTTTTGTAAGGTTGGCGATCTCTTCTGTAAGGGACTCAATTTTATGATTTTGTGAGATGAGATTGGTGAGGGGAGTAAGGATGTTAGATTGGTGGAAGATGTAGGATCGGTAATCTGATTTGGTGTACAACGGTGATTTCGTATGTAGTCTGAGGCCACTTGAGAATAAAGTGGCATGTGTAGTAGTTCCTGTGGAAAGAAATTCTGTTTGTACAGAGTTTCAGCTTGCTTGAAATCCGTTTTTACGGTTTTCCTTATTTCTTTACAACAATGTATAGTGAAGGCCGGATGAGAGCCAGAGAGGTTTATGCAATGTGGCTCATTCCACCACAGTTTCCACAGTTATTAAGTGTGATGGGGCGTACTGTGATTTGTAAAGGTGAGAAATAATGTTGGGTTGGGGCAGAGTTTCCATTTGCGCTTTTCTTCAGCCTTTCGAGTTTTACTACGCTCGTGAGTCTCGTTTGGTTAATGGTTTGATTAATCTCTGTTTCAGAACAGTTTATCAGTTCAGGAACGCTCACGACACCTTTTGAAAAATTTAGAGCGATGAAGAGTAATAATCACGTTGGAATTTTCGTATGTTTTGATGGTTTGTACGTTTGGGTAATCATTTTCAGAGTTAATATTAATTGAAATTAATTAAGGTTATTAGTCAGTGGCATGAGTGGGATTCGAACGCCGCTGCTCTACCAGTTGAGCAATCGTGACCTAGACCACTCGGACATCAACTTCCTATCTCAACCCCACCTTATGAGTTTTCTCTCCTTTTGCAATTTTTCATCCCTGTATTAATTGGTCAAGCGGACCACGAAATTAGTGAAGTTTATGTTAATGAGGATAGATCGATTTCGGAGAAATTTCACAGCTACTTTTGGAGCATCACTCTTTGTAAACCTACATACTTTAAAAGGGCTGAACTGTTAAAGGAACATGTGTGACATAACTAGACATTTTCTGCAACGTTTTGATGGTTTTTTTTTAAATTTAGAAATAGTGTCAAGTGGTTTAGCGGTGAAGGATAAATCCATTCCAGGCATGGGCAGCTTAAGGTACTCAAATTTAGCTTTAAAATGTACAAAATATAATAAAGAAAAAGAGATAATACGAAAAGAAAAATGGTGAAAAAAGAGAAAGACAAAAATATAAAATAGAAACGGATACTCCCGGAGAGAAAAATAGCTGTAGATTAGATAGTTGAGTTAAACCTTCGCGGAAGAGAAAATGTGAAGTTGACTGTTCGAAGGTTCAGACACAAATGAATATAAAACCCTTAGACTTTCGCGGAAATCGGTGTAAATTAAATTAATTAGTATCAACATCTAACTCATTTTTCTCAAAACCTGGTAGACTGTTTTTCTCGGTTGATAATTTGTTTGAAAGAAATTGTCAATTGTATTTTATAATTGTATCAAAAAATGAACTGTTATTTCCATTAAAATGAAAAAACTAGTTTAATTTAATACAACTAATTTTCCCATATATATATATAAAGTGAGTGAGAGGTTTATGGGCCGACAAACAGCTGAGTCATCGCCGACCCTCCGCGTGTGTTCCTTCTCATCTCTGTCTTTCTCGCGCATTTCGTATTGAACTGCAGCCATTTGAGCATCTCGATCCTATTAGAGACTCTCTGCTTTTACTTATATTTTAAAATGCTAGTCTCTTGTTTGTACTTCAAATTGTCAATTTAAGAACAGATACACAAAATACAATTCATAACAAATATATCGCCACAAACATAGAAGTCCGGTCACATTCATTCCCCCAGAGTGCTCGATATTCCTCGGGCCGGGGTTTGAACCCACTCCATTCACTCTGATAACTTAGCACTCTCCAAGCGTATTTTCTCATAAAAATCTTTTATATATTTTCACGGGGCATATATCGTTTGAAATTATACGTTAATTTATTAATAATTATATAATTGTATGACGTTAAAATGGTTTTAGAGATGATTGAATTATAACCGTTGTAAATCAGATATTCCGATAACACTTCTTAAAAATCGGAATATTTTTAGGGGCATAAAATTGATATACTTAATTTGAAACAAAAATTTTAAATATAAATTCTCTGTCTCCATAGGTACTAAAAAAAATTCATATTAGTTTCGCTAAAAAATGTATGATCTAGTCTACTTGAAAAACTTTTGGTTCTTAGAAATTTGTTAGTTATTGATAACCTAACCTTTGAAAGCTTTTATTTTATTATTATTAAAACAATATAAAAAATGTTATGAAATGATATATCCCCATAGGGATACGTGTCCGATGTTTTGGAGAATAGAATCACTAAAAAATGTTTAGTCCAAATTGGCGACACATCATCCTGGTCGTCTAGGGGATAATGTTAATAATGGATTTCTGTGTTGTCGTCATTATCTGATAATGGAGGGGAATTTAATCCTGTTAGTTTCTTCACGCCAGATGTGGGACATGTTCTCATGGATCCAGTTGTACAAACTAATGCGAGTCTCTCTATTTTCGTGAGTACTTTCTATTTTGGTTTATCGGCCCAAGAAATCGAGCCATACGTAAGGAAAGGTGTCACAATTTATGGGGTACATAAAGTGCAGGGTTTCTGCGACTCCAGTTTATTCCTGCTATCCTCCTATACACCAGTAATGTTCGTATCTTTTTTTTAATGGTGTAGCTAATATTTTTCTTGAATGCCAGTGAGTTGTCTAGTGTAACGGCAAGTTATTAGGCTTCACTTTTCATTTCTATCAAAACACTGAGTTTTATTTGTCTCATTTGTCAGATTTTTCTTTTCCGTATAAAAGCAACTATTTGGTATTTTGGTAGGGGTAATCCATATACTAGCGGTTTTATACTATTCTTCTGATATTAAGTCCTTTTTGGATTATGTCACAATGTCTCTTTTCGAAGTTTACTCTAGCTGTCAGAAGTATATTACCCGAATAGCCCTCGTATGTTAGCTGTTGTTAGGCTCCATAGTACAACTGATTGTACCCTTCACTGAGGGCATTGTTGGGTTATACTAACTTGAATAGACTCTTTTCTTACGTTTGTCTTAGCTTTCTGTTTTTTAACATTTCTCCAATGGTGTGTGTTTACGCCGTAAGGATTACGGGGATAAGATTTCGAAAAACCCCACGCCATGCTTCCGGCCTCGTCGTCGATCAAGGCTTGAATTCGTCGTGTCGTCGTGTTTAGCAGTTGTAATTTTTTATAAAGTCGTGATCCAGCTTAAAGTTTCTTTTATTTTGTTCATTGTCTACGCTTTTATCGTTCCCATCGCTCCGGTTGGTGAAGTTCCTGAGACATCAGCGTGGTGAAGGTCCTCGTCCATCCAAACTTTTCCTCTCTTTTCCGACCATTTTTTCCCTTACATCCCCCTTTATCTCAGCTGAGGTGGTAGCTGGACAATCGTCACCGGAGGTGAGACTTTTCTCCTTTATATTATAATTCATTTTGTTTTATTTTAATTTTAAATCTATACAGTCCCCTTGATCAGACAGTGTGATCGCTTTTCTGAAGAGAAGCTTTGATAGACGCATGAGATACGTTATCAAAAGATCTTTCAATATCGAGCAACCCGAACATTGCTATTTCTAAGGTAATGGTTTAACTCCGCCTAATTGTTGAGCTGTTGCAGCAGTTGAAATGGGCAGAAAATGAATGAATTAAATTGGATAAAGCAATCACAGTCATAACACAAAAAAGCAAGATGGTATTAGAAATGGAATCACGCGAATGTTTATGGAAAAAAGGAAGGATGCATTATCATACGTTGCACGGATACTTTGGAAAAATTATTCAGTAATAAGAACCACGAAGCAACTTTTAATAACGAGATGATGGGGCGTCGGTGTCCGCAAGGCTCAGTCTTTGACACGGCGCTCATCACTGTAAGGTAAAGGTCTCGGGTTCGAATCCAGCGGCCCTGCATTCGAACCCGACATACTTACAAATGGGCTGATTTTCAAAAACACCGGCACCCAGAGGGTTTATATGATCTCTGCTGTTGCGAACCCTCGTAAAAAAAATTTAAAAAAAAGAGATGATTTTGTCTTTCTTTGTTTGATACGAATTCGTAATAAAATCTGTGGATTTAGAGTTTAAAGGTTTTTCAAGGAAAATGATAAAACATTTTTCAACCAAACTTTCGACGCTTCATTTCATTAATTGAGTAATATATTGTTTTATTGTACTTTATACATTTTTTCATGTTGGATTTAACTTGGCATAAAGTTAATTTTTTTTAATTCCTCGCGGTTTCTATCGGATGGAATTGGCCTGAAGCCAATGGTTGTTGTTTCTTTGGTGCTTTTGAAAATATTGGAATGATATTTAAACAAACTTAAAACGTTGTAAAATGATTGCTTCTTTTTATACAATAAAAAATAAAATAAATGGCAATAATTCAATGTATTAGCGACGTGTACAGGACAATTTATCTAGATCTCAACTTTCCTAAGTCCGACGGTGTGTAAGAGGGATGCTAGATGTCGGCAATTGACTTCGTGAAAGTTTTACAACGGCTATGAAACATTTGACGGATGGGTGTTACACTTTGTAAGTCAAAACTTTATATTGATGAAAACAGACCTGTAATTTTGAAGACGGATGGAAGCCATAAAGCAGGAACAAAATAAGACCTTAAATAGCCAGAGATAGCCAGCCCCTCGTCAAATTCCGCACCTAGGATGGACTAAACGCAGCCCGTACATTTCACAGCTTTTTTTTCTCTGAAATAAATTTCACCCTTTGTTTTCTGTTTGTACCCGTCTTTTTGATGTGCCTCGTTAATCAAAAATGGTTTTTTAATCTTTTAGTAAAATAATGTATTTATAAATTAATATAATAAAAAACGTTTATTAGGTTTCGTGGTTCGCTTGACCAAATAAATTCTTTTCAATCAATTAAGATTTTAGTTGAGGTAAGAAATTCAGTGTCACAAGCGGGATTCGAACCCATTACGTTCGGCTAAATGCGCTGCTGCTCTACTACTTCAGTTATCGCGACTTCGATCCACTCCACCAACTTCCTACAAATTTCTCGCCTTTGTAATACGGCTTGATTTGTATATAGTGTTATATATTACTCAAAGTCTCACTTTTTTACGTTTAATAATTGAGTCTTTATCTAAAAAAGTTTTAATAAAATTTGTTTATTACAATAGATCCATTATATTTAGTGGTCCGGTTGACCAAATAACTTCTTTTCAATTAATTAATCTTTTTATGTAAGTTATTGGTTGAAATAAAAAAGTTTGTGTATGTTATCGATATTGAATTTATATATATATGAATATTAGCGTATTTTTAGAAATGGTTTCCATAAAAAGGGTTAAACACAGCATCAATTACCGAAGAGGCAGATGTAAATTCAGTCGCAGCTACGCTAATATCTTAAATCAAATGCAATATCGATAACAGGGGGCGTCGGTGGCCGCAAGGTTCAGTCTTTGACACGGCGCTCATCACTGTAAGGTAAAGGTCCCGGGTAGGAATCCAGCGGCCCTGCATTCGATCACGACATACTTACAAATGGTCTTTTTTTTTTTTTTTTTTTCAAAAACACCAGGGTTTATATGACCTCTGCTGTTGCGAACCCTCGTAAAAAAAAATATCGATAACATACATACATCATCATCACACAAAACATAACATATAACACATCATGCATGATTGGAAAAAAAAGCCAAGCAAAATCCTTCAGCACTTCCTACCCGCAATTTTGAACACGAACACAATTTCGACAATCCAAAAATATAAAAAACATAAACGTATCTTTTTAGAAATGGTTTACATCAACCGAGATAAACACAGCATCAATAAAAGAAGACACATGTAAAATCAGTCGCAGCTGCGCCAATATCCATCATCAGATTCAATATCGATAACACACATATATCTACACATCACACAAACATAATATAACATATAAAATATTCATCACATTCCAAACATCAAATATTTTTACATAGTCTAATTTTTCAACAATTTAGCTTTCCTTTTCCTATTTATCCCCGTCTATATAATCGTTAAAGGATAATCTGGCCGAGCTATTATCAACGGTTTTTTCCCCTCGTCGGCTCTTTTCACCTCAAAGACGCCGACTCCTTATACAAAAATGTCTTTCTATACCGACTTTCTTCCTTATCCATTCAAAATCCAACATATATAAACATAAAACAACAATATTTCACTGGCACTGTCAATACGACACTCAACAATGGCACACTTACGCACAAAACAAACACTTAGTGAGTAGAACTTCTTTATTGAATATAAAAAAATATAAACATTGCATTGTACAAATCCACTTTTTCCACATCCTACATGTATTTGTTAAACATAACCAGTGTTTGTAAATCCTAGGCTCTGAGGATAGATCAACGTTGGCAAAGAAAATGTTTTTCTCAAACCTACATCACACCAAACCGCATCTCACGATTTCTGAATAATTAGTCTAAAGACATTGGAACTTTTTTATATTTACATTATCTTACAGGTAAATAATATTTACAAATAACAGTGAGTGTGTAAAGAATAAATAACTAAACCCGACTGAGGATTGGTCATACCCGGTTGTGCCAAAGCCCGCGTAGGTGCCCCGTATGCAGAGAAAGGTTGCTCTATGTGTCCCAAATAACAGAGGCGTGTCATGCCTTTGTTCCATACAGAGAGCGTGTAGGCATGCCGCCGGACTTACGAAGGCATGGTAGCGAGTTTTAGAGTCCCCTGTACCGCTGTTTAGGGCAAATTGGGGTGTTTTATTGTATATAGTATGTCTTATGTATCGTGTCTGTATGCTTTGTCTGAGTGCATGTATTTATTAGCGTGAATGGCGAGGGGTGAGGGTGAATTTATATCGCCATTCATCGCCCCCCGAATGATGAAAGCGAGTGCATGTATGTTCGAGGTCGATGGCGGAATATTTATAAATGTACCCCCCCCCCCCCATCGACCCCAATCTAGATTAGTTTAAGTATAGATCGTTCGGAAATATCAAGTACATCACACACCAAACGGAATGAGTGTACTGTATAAATGAATTTAAGTGTATGAATGTATTTATTTGTATGAATGAAGTGTTTGAATGGGTATACAATATATAAATTTAGTTATGGGCTGAAATGAACTAGATGTCGGAAGCCACAGCACAAAAAAATAAAAAAATAAAAGTGCAAAAATTACCTGTAGGCACTACTGCTACGGGTCCTAGATGTGAGAGTTACAGGGAATTCGACGGTATGGTAGTTTTAGTATTCGAAGATTTACGGTGGTTGGGAGGTTGGTATGAAGTTTGTGGTACCAGAAGCGTTTACATTAGCCATTACCTTTTGGGCAATAGGAATATTTATATATGTATCGGAAGTCTCGCTGGACACATAAAAGGGAGCATCAAGAATTTTCCTGAAGATTGGGCTCTTCGGATTCAGAGATCTATGAATGTTTTGCTGACCCCCTAAAATTCTACTCTGTAAGTCCATTATCATCTTCAATAAAGCAGCCTTTTGTTTAAGAGGGATTGGTCAGAGCGTTTATCAAGAAGCCATGTAAGAAGTCAATAACGTTTCATAATTTCTTGTTGTTTAAGAACGGATGAGGATTTCAAATCATACGTTTTTCAGTATTTCTCTGTATAGAATTTTATTCTTTTCTATACACCATGACACCATTAATTTGAGGTGTCTTTGAAGGTTTCTAGTCCAAATGACTGGATCGGGATTACTTGAGAGAGTGGCTATCTCGTCTGCAAAAGTTAGAGTGATGGTTTGAGGATGGAATGGGAGGTCAGGTGTAGCCTTGTACAGGGGCTTGAACAAGTTACACAGCAAAGGTTGGGTAGCTTGGAGATGACTCCGACCCATCAATAATTAAATGAACTCCGAATAAAAATTAGAACTGCTCAGACGGGGCTTACAGCAGAGAATGATTAAAATTACGTTAATAAGTGCATAGCAATGGAAGGGGTTTTAGATTAGATGTCAGGAGACATATTGTCAGCAGTGTCGGATTTCAGTTTCCTTTCCTGTGACCAATGACCCGAAAGTACCAGTCAGTGAGGAAGGTTCGAAGGGAAGAATGGTCCTTAAGGAAGAACAGTAAGCCCAGATGCCAAACTCGATCAAAACCTTTACATTTTTTCCCTAATAATATTTTACAATCAATATGTATACTATTTGGACATTGAAGAGTTCTATTTTTCTGTTTGTAATTGTAATTCTGTATATTTGTTGTTTACATTTTGCATAATTTCTTATGGGAGGTATTTATAGTATTTTATCAGTTTTCATGTTTAATAATTCTAATTGGTTTACAATGATCGATTTCGATAGAAAATATAACCTGCTGATACTTGTGAAATAGTTTACTCTATCTATACTCGCTTCTACATGCGCAATGAAAGCTGAATTTGATCATTTTTATAAAATATATATTTTCAATGCTCACAAATTTCTTTTAAAAAGCTGAATGAAGAAAACGCTGGAATAAATTAAACTCATTTTATTTTTTTTAATGTTGTCTTCCCTTAAGTCCGAACGAACTCATATTCAATACTGTTACGTATTAATAGGTAAATCAATGTAAGTTTTAAAGATTGAGGTTGATTGAGATTTATAAAAAGTCCTCCCCTCCATTGCAACCAAAACATATCTATTTTTGAACCATTATACAGAAAAATCCAAACTTATGGCCATACCTAGGAAAGTGCACTTTTTCTAAAAAGTAAATATTTTCTTTGGTACCTGTCCGCGAACCCTTTTTGTGTGAGAATTGCTTTATCGACCAAGCTGTACCATAACGGAGCTAATGCTTCACATTTACAAAGGATGAGTGCCGACGTATCTAGTTCCCCAGACAGAGTCGGCATGTTTGCCTGCCCAGTCCATTTTCCTAAGATAGCAAATTACAGAGAAATGGACGATGTAAAGGGTTATAATTTTCTTTAAATCCCGCCTTCTGTGAGAGAGGAGTTTAGAGGAGAACTTCGCCTTCTTTTTTGAGAGATTTATTAATTTGCACTCAAATTGGCACTGAAAAAATGGTTTAAGGAAGAAAAACTCAGACACTGGTCAAAAGTCAAAAGCAGCAGGTATGAGGTAAACTGAGAGATTAATACTGCTGACTGCTGTGTCTGAGTTTTTCTTTCTTAAGCCTTTTTTTCAGTGCCAATTTGAGTGCACATTCCAGTTCACCCTTTATTGGTTCTGGTCCCATGGGTAAGAGGGTTGCCCTTAGGAATAAATTGCAATTAACAATAATGCATTCCTGATATTGTTTTACTTTTTGAGAAGCCGTCTAGGCAACGGAGAATGAAATTGTGTCATAATTAGTGTATTAAAACGGGTAGCTTACTAAAAATTCATGTTCGTTTAGGAACCCTCGGTCCGAGCAATAATTATTCACTTTATCCCGACCTTCTTTTGAGCCGGCAATTCATCGACGGCACGCTTCACCGCTTAACTTTACCCATTATCCGCAGCATAACAATTCCCCAAAGCGAAAACGTATTTAATTTCTTACAAAAACAACAAGTTGGGTGAAATATTATACGACTTAGTAACTGGAGGCACCCTGGTGATTTTAATTACGAAACTTACATAACGGAGAAGGATTAACACTCACTATATCAAAACGACGGTCCCTACTACAGTGGGCCTACATGTGATCTTATGATCGCCTGCATTTACATATATACATCTGTATGTGGGGTTTGAGATGATCTGACGATCATCAAAGTTCCTTCCATCGTGCGGTACCGGATTAAATAAACGGGCTTCAATTATAAATAAAGTGTAGCTATTCGTCGTTCCGACATTACCTCATTGTTGAACGTGAAAGGCTCAGAATTACAACTTTAGCAAAGTGGTATAATTTGTTATTTCTTTTCGATCTAACTGGATTATATTTTTATTTATTAATTATATTTTATGTTTTTCATGTTAGCCATGCTGGTACATTTGTAAACGGATTTTTTGGGGGGAGGGGGTAGGAACCAGAAACTTCAGAGGTGACGTTGGCCCTTAGGCTAAGACCGTAACCACAGACAGCTATTAGATCACTCCAAATACGTGCTCTATGACTGCAGAAACCGTTGGCAGTGTATTTGAACGATCCTTTATATCTTTGATATTGCAGTCGTCCCGAATATAGCTTGAACATTTCTTACCGATACTTTGCCGATCATCCAGAAGTTAGCTGACTCAGATCCTACAGATAATAAATGGCGATAAGTAAAAGCAACTGATATGTCACATATGCTTCCGGAAAATAAGGTCTTGGTTGAGATGAAAAAGTCAGTCCCATGAGCGGTATTTCAACCCACGAGCTTCTGCTCAATACGCCGCTGATCTAACATGAGCTAGCTTCGATCTACTACTCACCGTGTCACCACCTCATAATTCAAAAATTACCCATATCTTAATATTACCCATAACTTCTATCATATACAAGTGTATTTTTAAATATTATAGTTTTATAAGGAATGTTTGCGATCAGAGCGCTTACATCTAATGATACTAATCTATACCCTTCCAGTATTTTTATATTCATAATTTTTTGTTTAAATTTGTAGGAACTGTCAGTAGTATATGGATTATCTAATTTGAATCTATTCAGGAAATGTACTACCCATTTTGATAGATTATATGTAGGGTATCCTATGGAGCATGATGGTCAGCACTTTAAACAAACATATAGGGTGGCAATGGGAAACCAGCTAAGCCCAATTGTCGCTGATTTATTTGAAAGTTGTTGAGAAATTTATTGAATTCCATGTCCGCTTTTTGTTCTTGTATGTTGAATGGTCATTGAAAAATTAATAGTTTCCACCCTAGGCTAAAATTCACTTCTAAAGTGGAAAATGACAGACCTATTCCTTTTCTAGATGTGAGGTACACAGAAAGGAAGATGGCACAATCGCAACAAATTGGTTTTCGAAATCAGTTGCCTCAAGTCGATTAATTAATTTCCATTCAGCCCACTCAGGGCATCAAAAGGAGAATGTAGAATCCGGCCTAATTAAGAGGGTATTTAACTTAAACTCCCAGGGGGTAACCAGGAAAGGAAAGCAAAAGATCTTAGGATACAACGAATATCTAAAAAGATTTGTAAATAAACTTATAAATGGTAATTACCTATGGAAAATACAAGAACAACAAAACCAGTACAATGTTACAACAGGGAAAGATGACCCCCCCCCCCCAATAAAGTGTCACTCCCTTACGTAAAAGGCCTATCACACAACATAAAAAAAACTTGTGAACAATACGTTCAATGATACAAAGGTGGGTTTTAGGAATAAACGTTTGCTAAAATCGTGCTAGTCTAATCTAGAAGGTGTAATAACAGATACCACCCAATCAAGCGTAGTTTAAAAAATGCCCCGTGATAATTGTGAAGGAGTTTATTACGGAGAGACATTCGTTCCCAATCTTGCTGGATATCGTGAAAAGACCATATCGGTCCCCTGTGCAAGTATAGAATCGTTTCTCAAGAAGGGAGGCGACACGTTTCCGTCTACGGTGGAGTGTGCAATACCGTAAATTTTCATGTACAGTTTTGAAAAAGGCTCTTCCTCGCTTGGCCTTTCTGAGGACTGCCCGTCGCAGCTGAAGCTACTCCAGATCGATAAAGAAGGCAGCGCTATCGAAACCCCGAGTGGAGGCACTTCCGACAGACAGGCCGGCACTGGTTTTTATTTAAGTGGAATGCTAACCACCGTCCAGAAAGCACGATGTACCCTGGGCTACTCTCAAGGAGCGTCACTACGTACCTCTACGAGTCCGACCGCAATTGCAAACAGTAGACTTGTAACATCCTTGCGGCCGTAGTTCAGTAATTCTTGCTCTCATATACGGCTGTCCGCGATGTGTAACTGATCTCACACCCGAGGCTAATTATTGGCAAATGTCTCTGCAGAAATTCGCCAAACCTTCGACTGATTTAGAATGCATGCCAGGCACTCAAGGCTCCAATTACGGAGAGTCAGGGCAATACCTACACTGGAGGGTGTATCAACATAAATACAGAAATCAACATAATGCGTTAAAAAATAAGAACCTAAATCACACCGTAGTCTCAACAAGCCCTACTTCGGGATATGAAATAAATTTTGGTAATATAAAAGTTATGAATAAAGAATAAACGACAAGAAACGCAAATTCCTAAAGGCCTTTTTTATAAAAAAAAATATTCATGCGCTACCAATTACAAACAAGATTCCCAATTCATAAACAATTGCTACCATAAATGCTCATAAACCTACAATGTTAAAAAATACCCTCATATATGAAAAAAGTTATGGGCAATATTAAGATATAGGTAATTTTTGAATTATGAGGTGGTGACACGGTGAGAGGGACAACCCCGGAAGAGGTTAAACTTGCTCCCGACGCCGGAGTTCCCCTCGTGGTAACAACCCATGGAATAGAAAAATAACATGGAATATATGCCAATTAGTAGCAATAAATAAAACATAAACAAAGAGGACAGTGAAACATCAAGCGGTTAGTTAGGTTTCTGCATTCGTGTATATAGAAAATATATGTAATTCTGTAAACATACAAATGTAATAATATACAATGTATGTACAGACAGCATTGAAAAAGATTTAAAATTAAATCGAAACCTCGGCCAGGATGCAAAGTCGTCTCCTTTATACCAACACCCAACCACCAACATTTCCGTCACTCACCGATATTTCCATCACAATCACAATTAAAAAACAGTCTAGGAAAAAACTTCCAAATAAATAGACATTTTTACATCCCTTCCCATATGATTGAAATTATTCATAAACAACTTTCTTGACTGAGTATTAAAGAGGAGACAAATGAAAGAAATCTAATCTTTCCAACATGAGATGACATCCCAAGAATGAGCTGGATATTATGAATTCAAATCGCAGTTCAGTGCTCAGAGCTGCTTTTCTTTCTTACTCTGTACATCAGTTACAACCAGCCAGAATTAATGTCTTAAAGAAAGCAATATCTCTTGCAATTTAGAATCACTTATGTAAATTTTACCTACAACGTGTGGAAAAGTAATTGTTGTGTTGAGTATAATAAATTAGGTCAAAACTGATTTAAATGCTGTCTTGCTGATATAGAATTATGTGGCTAAAGAGAAATCAACAATCCATTTTCTCTTACATTGAACGATCATTTTTTTGTTAGATTATAGTATAATTAGTTATAACGACCGGCAGATTAGTTAAAACTGATAAATCATCCACTTGGACATTATTGATTAATGACTAATTGTTAACTATCTATCAATCAAATCTGTTTTTCATCCTGAAGGAAGTTTGATAATTTAACCACAAGGAGAGTGAAATGGACTCTGGTAGGCACAAGACCAACCCCGACTTCCAAGCAATGCCCCCTAAGAAACACCTGGATGTTGCCCCCCGCACAGAGTGGACCGGAACATTGAGGCAGCCTAAAAGGGCCATGGTGACCCTAATCCAAGCTGTAAAGCGACCCGCGTGGAAGGACGAACGGCCACACTGGGGTGTTAAAAAATAATGTGTCAAGCCAAAGGGAACCGACCAACACCCAATTGTATCCAGGCTTACCCGAGCATAATGGCTCTGCTGGAGCTGACATCTTATATTTCCAGTTACAGAACTGTATGGATCTTATAAAACATAAAAAACCGAATATCCGCTATTGCTATTTTTTTTAAATTTTTTATGCTTGCCTCGAAAATCAATATAATATTTTAAATATTTCTGCCATGAATGCGATTTTACGTAAAATTCCTTTAAATATGCGACAATGTTGAAATATGCAATTTTATGAGATATCAAATATGCCAAATATTCTCTATAAAATTTAACCTACGGCTTCCTAGATACATGTTTCGGACAGATTGATTTCCTCGGTCGTATGTGTTGGCAAACAAAATATGCAACTGCATAAAAATCCGGTTTCGTCTATGCGTATCAAATCGATAGAAGGAAAATTTTGTAGAAAAATTAATTTCCTGCCGTGTTGAACCAATTTCTTCTTACAGAAGAATAAACTTGAACTTTTGGAAGGTCTAATTTTAGCTATCATTTCTTTGTTATAAAATCTGTTTGACTGGTATCTAACAACGCTAGTAAAACGTACGCATTACCATTCTTATCATATGTAAGGATTGAGAAGGTAGACAATAATAACTATAACTATTTATCTAGAAGTAGAGCACTGGACGGTTGCCGTATTAGCGGGATGACAAGTAGAGTTCACTGGGCAACTGAACTTTAACGTGGACGTTTATGACAAACACTACAGGGCATTTTAGACTTACAGCTTCATGTTTGATGACATTGCAATTGATACACAACGTTTTAACTTTTGCTAAGGTAAATAATTCCTCAGGAGTAAGATTAGAACAGTGCGGCATAAATAAACGTGATGTTGTTTTGTAGAAATGTTACAGAAAAGTGTGCCGTTTATGTCTTTGCGTACAAGGAATGGGTGCGAAGGATTAACCTTGGAGCCTTATCGCCTTTTAGTCACCTTCCTCTTTTTTCGACTAGATCAAACTAGCAATTCAAACTTTTCAACTTTTCTTTTTCAAATTGAAAAAGAGAATCGAAAGTGCGGATATATTTCTGCACAGACATTTGAAGGATTGTTAACTATTTCAGTATCGAGTTTTTGAAGAATGAGGTGTAAAGATTGGAAGCCAGAAACTAGGGCTGATGTTTTTTTCTCTAGCTTGCCTTTGTGGTAGTATTCCGGGAACGGCCTGTTCTATGGGCCGGGCTTCCTGTTATAGAATACAAATAATCAATAAATTAGGCGAGCGTTTCTTTAATCTTTTAGGCGATAAATCTCTTACCACTGAATATTGTAATCTAAGAGGAAGCCGGGGGTTAAGGTGTCAGACTCTCGGCTAGTACATTCCTCGGTCGTGGGTTCGATCTCCACCGTTCTCTCGGGACTTTTTCTGACGTGTAAGGGGAACGGTGGTCGCAATTGAAAGTAATTGACTCGGCAATCATCAATGGAAGGGGCGATATCAGATCTCAGCGACCCTGAATCTGGTCCCGACCCCCTTCAAAAATGAGTTTCTTCGATGGAAGAACACCGGCACACTTGGGGTTCAAATTTACACTTTCGTTGCGAGCCCCCAAAAATGGAGCCAGTAATAAAGTACAATAAGCTGTACAGCTTCATTGCTCAGGAGGGAACTCCTTCAGTTCCTGGTATCCATTGTATAAATAATAAAGGGGAAGCCTGAGCAACAGTTCATCAGCAACATCAATAACCATGGATGACCAACTGCAAAGATAGGCCATGACAATGGACACTGAGAGAGGAAATGCGGACAGATGCCATATTTGGCATGGGAGCTGGAATCTTCGGGATGAATCCAGAGACAAACGACTCTAAAGTAGGTAAATACGCTACAATTTCCAGTCTAAAATCATAGCGATTGAACACGACGTCAGGGAAATAGAAAGGCTACGAATATATCCCGCACACTTCTGTGACAGTCAGGCAACACTGTAGGTTTCAGCCTCAATCGACGGAAGGGAAAAAGTGTTTGGAACTGCATAGAGACCCTGGCAGAAGTCAGCGACACAAATGCCCTGCCATTCGTATGGGTCCCTGGTCACTCGGGGCTTAAGTGCAATGAAAATTTGACATGTTGGACAAAGACGTGCTTTCTAGGTCCTGAATTCTAGTTAGACCAGAGTAGTCGGAGTATCTTGCCACCAAAGAGAATATATCCTGCAATGGATCCTTAATGAATCCAAAATTTGATGAAATAATACCCCAGGCAAGAGACATGTGAGAGATTCATAGAATGATCATCCACAAAACTGACTGAAGGATTATTAGAAGGCAACAGCAACCAAGCGACATCAAATGTAATTCGAATACCAGTAGGCCGCTGTCAAAGCAGGCACATGCACTGAGTAGGAGGACGGAGGGAAGAAACACTTGAAGATACTACCAGGAAGATGAGGAGGAAGCAGAACACATTTTATGCTTTTGTGTAATTTCAAATTTTTGTTAATAGGGGCGGAAAAGCCACAAACAAGATTTGCCAATAAGGAGCCGCTGTCAAGGTGTTGTAAGTTATTCAACAGCCTAATGCTGGCCAGTGAGTTGTAAAAAATTGAAGGAGCACAATAGGCATTCACAGGACGTGGTGCCTTGGGGTCGCCTCTTTCATCCCTATCCCTTGCCTGGAATAAAAGGCTTCGTTAATTTCTTTACGGAATAAAGAAGGTTTTGAAAATCAATTAATCTATTTGCGACACTTGATGGGGGGGGGGGGTAATTTAAAACACTTTTACCGTTCTCACGTTTCTTTCAGACAAGAGGAGGGAAGCAAGTCAAATTAAACGGATCACTTGCTCAATTTCCTTCCCCCAGTCGAGCCCTATGGCAACAGTTATTCCTGTTTAATTCCCCATTCTCGCCCCGACTCGCACCTTTTCTCATCAAGCCCAGAACCGCTTGATTGAAATAGTTGTTGAACAATTTCGAACTTTTACCAAGAGGTGTAATATTGTGTCCTTTAGTCCTTGAGAGGTGGGGGGGGGCGTTGTCTTCCGGCAAAATTATTGCAGTTTAGTTGGGCAATATCGTAAGAAGTGATATATACTACTTGTGCACCCCCTCACCCCAGGCACCCCCGGGGGACATATTGGAGGAACATTGTTCATTAAATTATTCATGCTACTCTAGGCCGTCCGCTTTTCAAATAAACAGTCATTTATTTTTTGCCGTAAGCGAGGGTGGCTAAATGATTTTCGTTATCCTTATATACATCAAACACTTATTAATTATTTGCAATAACTATCTTATAGAATAGGATTTAAGCTTAAATATACCAAAAACAGTTTCTACTAAAAATAATTCAAAAGTCCAGCAAGAAAGAGAAATGTAGCTCGAATTGTCCCGATTAAGGAAAGTGTTTGCCATACCTGCCTCCATATAGCGATCATGTAGGTATGTCACCAGATATAAGAATTGTGCTGGAGGATGGATAGACCTTCCTAATTTCTATTCTACCCATATCTCTCCATATTTTTCTCTCTCTCTCTCTTCTTTGTACTCTACGTTTATCAGTTTCTCTCTGTCGATCTTAATTCCTTTCCTTCCTAATTATTTCTTTCTCCCCTTCCCTCTTTCTCTAACTCACTCACAATCTATCTATTAATCTCTATTTCTAGCTCAATTACACATATTGATAACCTACCAAATATTTTTAAATAAGTATTTTCCGAGTAATTTTTTTTTCTCCGAGTTTTATAGACTTGCCTAGACGTTATCAGCACCCTTTTTTATACTAATTTCACACTAGATATTTTTTTAAATCGTTAACTGGTTCCCCATCACTAGTAACCTTCTGAAAATGAAAACTGTGGCAATCATTTCTTTTTACTACTCCTTCCTTATTTATCCTTGAGATTTAATGGCGTCCTACAAATTCCGCTGCTGAAATATCGCTCTAAATATCAACAGTAGACGTATATTTTTTGTCTGAGAAGAAAGCCATTTTTTAAGGAAAATTAATGATAGGATTCATATCACCTGATTATATGCATAAATTTAAATTATTGTAATTTATAAAATCTTGGCAAAAACAAAAGTATGAACTGTCGAAAACAATAATTAATCGAAGGCTACGCCACTGGTAATCACGGTGAACGTAACTTAACCACTGCATGGTTTCTCTTTCGAGTTGTTAAAATAACTGTTTAAAGAGCTCAGTGTGTTTATTACCATATAACAGGGTTTACACTGGGGTTAACTGCATAAACGGCTTTTATCACAGTGTCTGATGTGTATTCTTTGTCTCTCACGGCAAGCCCTTAAACTTCCCCTCGAGAATAATACAGGGACTAAATATCTGTCTATCTAGAGACAATCTCAGCTTGTCAGGTCAGGAATGTCGAGGGTGGCGGAGAAATGGTTGAATTTACAATTACGTATTGCTCTCTAGAATGTTTATCACAACTAATAGTGCTTTACAAATTTATTTTTGCTAGGGTAATCGCTGTTCATCTTACGTACGTTGTTGTATCGTTTTATTGTCCCGCAGAAAACTTAAAATCCACTCGGTTTAAATACGTCCGATTGAACATTTTATATAAATTCACCAATTTCGTGGTCAGCTTGACCAATTAATATATTACAATTAATTAAGGTTTTCTAGTTTGAGATAAAAAAGCCAATGGCACGATGCGGCAATGGATTCGAGCCCAAAGAAGGGAAATGTTTTTATTTTTGTCAGTTATAATCAACCAATCAACAACATCTTAAACTTAGGTTTGAGTAACCTAAAAAAAGGTGCAAAATATAAATGCAATAAAAGGTATACAATTTGTAAAAATAGTGTAGAGCTAATTCATTTTCAAGGGAAAAATAAAGTTTTCGTGTACATAACTTTTCCATTTTGCTCGTTCGCTTTTTGTAGGTTATATCTCTCCTTTTCTTTTACTCACTTAATTAATTGAGGAAATACATATAATTTAATGATTTTTCAAGTTTATTCTATATTGAAATTCGAATTCAAGAGACGAAACTTATTACCAGACAATTCACTTTATAAAACAAATAGAAACGACGAGACGCGAATCATCACTGGATAAATATATCTGAAAATGTTCTAATGCCCTTTGCATGTTGGTTCATGGGAAATAAAACGATATTCTCCACCCAAACCCTTTTTACAAAACGGGACCAAACTGGGAGGTAGGGAAAACGAACCATTTAGCCAACGCGACAACACATTCACGTCTCCCGTTTTGGTGTGAAATCCAATTCAGCCGAGCATAGCTTGTAAATATAGAAAAAGTAGATGGGTAATGATATACCATAGTAAACATGCCAGGGAGGCGCCCTCTCATATTATAACTCCGTTACATTTAGTCAGCCAATGAAATCCTATCAACTTTGACATCCTTTACATTTTTAATTAGGAATTTCGCTGCTATATCTTCTCCAGATGGGGAAAGATTTAACTGGGAGACGTAAAGAAGAAGGGAATTAACTGGCATCTCAAAGAGAAAGGATTTTGCAACAGGAGGAATTTTGCACTGAGGGATGAATTTTCACTATTTTACTTTTTGATGGAGTATAACGCACGATAAGCCTAAAAACTAGAAATGCCATCGGTTTGATTAGATTGATTCTTTGTATTATCATGACAATTTGATTTGTCACTGGCAGCAAACAAATAGTTTTTTAAATGACGAATTATAATCATAAAATATTCATCAAATCCAAACACGAAACTATAGTGAAACAAATACACCTCCAAGAAAATTATTACCTACTCATCGTACAATATTTTTTGGAAAAAAAAATTAAATGTGTACATATTCTATACATTAAAACTCACGATATGTATCATCCGTATATTTGAATTTTTTTTAATCATAATATCAATTTTCTTTCACATCTCAATAGCGCAACAATAGTCTATTAATTGATGGGTTTGAGGTCGTGTGGGAATATCAGACTAAGCGATCCAGCGAAAAAGGGAGCCTAGGAACAACTCATGTACCCCCAAATTTGAAAAACTAAAATTGTGGGTGCGAGAAAATTAGTAGCAATATTTGGATACAATCGGCGCAACGTTAATTTCACCAAGAACTAACCAATTTAGAGAGGGGGGGAGAGAGAGAGAGAGAGAGAGAGAGAGAGAGAGAGAGAGAG
>CM077100.1:23947798-23965605 GCA_039619505.1 Cimex hemipterus | reverse complement strand
TATACGAGGTGCCGGCAATAGCTCACGGAGCAAGCCGGCCGTTGAAAAAATGAAATAAATAAATAATCTATTTTTTTGTAACTATTATGGAAATGAGCAATGTTTAATGTTGTAAAAACATCATATGTCTAACTAGTACAGGAAAATTATTCATATATCGTGAGATGCGGTCTGGTGTGAGTGTTATATCTTTATCTTCTTCTGTTTTTGTGTATTTTTGGATTGCATAGTCTACATCAGTTATTAATTTAGCATTTGGAAAGTCTGTTTTGTTGTAAGGAATAGAATGTTTGGGACCAAGTGATAGGAAGTTCTGGATTTTTGAAGGGATATTAGTTTTGGTTAGGTTTAGGAACCATTTGTTTGTGCTAGCGGGAGTTGGTTTTTTGATTAAATTATTTAATCTTTTGATGTGTTTATTTTTAATTTTGTCAAAGTGTACGTTCTATGCATCTTTTTGATGTGTGTAAAATGCTTTTAAAATGTCTGTATGTATTATGTTGGCGGCACTGAGTTTTAATTTGTGCAATTTTTTGTTAATGTCTTGATATTTTTGATGTTCGTGGTGATTTCTGTGATTAAGATGTTTCGTTTGAAATGTATTGTGGCTTTATGTATGTCGTTAATTCTGGTGTTTGGTTGTGTTAGTGTGGCATTTGTGAAGTTGAATATGTTTTGGATATGAGTAGGGAATACCTTGTGTTGTCTACATTTCAGCAAAAAGGTTCTCTGATTGATGGCCGATGCGAGTTTCTTCTCACTGTTGGCGATGTCCTTCAAAATACTTTTAGCTGTGTGTCCGGGTGTAGATGAAATTTGTTCGTAGAATCCCATATTCTTCGTTCTTCTCGTGTAGAAATGTGTAGAGATTAGCGTCCACACCAGACCGCATCTCACGATATCTGAATAATTATTTATTAACGGTCACTAATCTCTACACACTAGTACAGGAATTTGGCACAAATGCCGTTTTTATAGATTTTTCATATTGACTACCTTATATTTTAAGTTTTTTATAAACTGGATTTACTTTGCTTTTCTTGTGGTAAGCCCTAGAAATAAAATTAGTTAAAAAATGCCATAAAGTTTTATAGTTTCTTGTTATTAATCATGCAGATATTGTAAGAAATAGCAGTGGGTCGGTTAAGGGACGGTTTGTCCCCGACCACAATATCCACTAACTTAATTATATGAAGTCGAGGAATGAATTTCTGAGTGAATTCCGCCCGTAAAAAACTGTTTTTATCTAGAAAGACATTTGTCTAGTTTCTTTTGCCAGCTGTCTTATCCCCAGGGTCATTTTCAAATTTTCAGCGTATGCGACCGGCAGAGCATATAGGGAGGTGGTTTTTTTTTAATGTGACATCCCATTACCTAGACTCGTGCCGCTAAAACGCCGGGGTTAATTTATACGTCCATTACCTTCCTCTTCATGTAATTAAAGCCGGGATTTATTTATTATTTTTATTAAGTCAAAAATTTACCCTTTTCCCCCTTTAGTGACGTTAATTAAAGAGGTTTCTTTAAAGGATAAACAAATAAATTTCCGTGAGAAGAAAACTGCTTTAATAATTTTTCATTTTTACTAATACTTATTTATATCATAAAAATTATTTCCAAAAATTATATAGAATTTTTGTTTAAACTAATATTTAAAAAGATATATTTTTCAAACTGACAATTACATATAAATAAAAGCAATATGTACTGGTTATTTTTCCTGATTATTCGACAATTATTGGCATAAGTTACCTCTACACTAATGACCTACCGCCGATTCCATGGATATTTTCGATTGACGGTGTGCTAGCGCGAAGTATGTTGTTATTTTGCGCATAAGGTCAGAGTAACCGTCTAACAAAACTTATTGTCTTTTTGCTTTCCAACTTGTTTAATTCTCTATTTCTCAATCCTGTCCTCGTCCATCTTTTTCCCCAGTCTTGCTCTCAATTTCATTCGCCTACGTCTTGATATTAAGTCCGTGCTCTCACGTTTTCAATTTAACTTATAATTTTATAGCGATATTTAGTAGTTTTTTTTTTTTTTTTTTTTACAAAAAGCAGTCCGTTTATTTTCATACATTTTCACAATCACAAGTGAAGAAGGATCTGCCCATAAAATGGGCGCCTGTGTGCAAAAGTGCGTATTTAGACACTCGTCCATTGTGCCCCTACATTTGCAGTGAATTTCCTGACAACCCACATAATAAACTCTCGTGCGGGCATATATGTATTCTTTAATAAGTTTTATTACTCGGTGTTTTAGATAAAGTATTTTTTTTTATTATTAGCAAAGTATATATTTTTTAATATCTCTCCCATCGAGACCATTCCCAATTAAGATGGGCGGCTGTCAGCCTCTTCCCTGAATATACTATGTAGAGAAGGAGACCTAAGAGTAAACAGAACAGTGGTACGCATCTTCCACGTTAGTGAGAAGAATATGAAATATAAGTTTTACGAAAATTCCGCGACAACTATAAAAACTTATATTTACGTATCTTTCGTGTTATCCGATATTTCAATTTGAGGGTGGTACTCGTTATTTCAGGAACCCTGTTGCAGCAGGACAGCAGCAACCCATCAGTTGGTTTCCCACCAGCCAGTAAACCCTTATTGAAACAGACCCCATCCGTTTGAAAGTGGTGGCTCAGAGCCATTCCAAATTAACCAGCACGAGTCCCACTTCATGCCACACGCAGAACACTTCCTCGACACAAACCTTGAATAACATAAACGGGAAGGTGCCGGGAGGAATGGTTTGGGAGACGAGGAAAGTGGTACATCAACAACACTGGACACATCAGCAGCGGCAAAAAAGGTTGGCCCACAGGTAAAACTCGGAAGTCACACCAGCAAGAAAGTGTGTAAAATGCCGAGGAAAAATTATAAAATGAGGACAACAGTATACACAGGGGGGGAGGACAAAATAAAGATACTCCTCCGGTGCACGGCCAGAATCTAAACTGCAGAATTGCGTATTCTTCGCGCGGAGCAAAATTGGTAACATGCCAGGCTCAAAATTTGTAAGCTGTGGTCATTCGCTCAGCGCAATCTCAGACAAGGAAAACCAATTCTTCGTGACTCATTAATTGGAAAGATTTATGAAAGCATAAAAATATAAAGAAGAGGAGTAGTGTCTCAAGGGTGCTTCTCTTTGTCGTTGCTACATTAACGGCTTTCCTAATTCCGTAAAAGATTCCTTCCACCATTTTTATGCAGAGGACTCCGAAATTTACTTTTCTTTTCCACTTATTAACTTACAAGCTGCAATTGTAAAAATTCAGGAGGTCTTAAATTCAATTAGCCCCTGGGCCAGTAAAAATGGACTTGGCCTTAATGAAGAAGCTCGTTCCTCCTCCAATCCTTACCTATTATCCCTCCGTTTACCATTAACAACTACTCTATTTCTTTCTGTCCCACTGCAAAGAGCTTTGGAATTGTATTTGAACAGTGATTACCCTAGAAAACTCTTATATCCCAGACCTCCGACCACCGCTTCTCCACCCACCATCAGCCACCTTCTTTCTATTAACGCCCGTAAACATCAGATCGACACCTCGAACTTCCTGGAACTGAAGAATCGCTTGAACCCCAGTAAGTGCAGGTTTCGCAAAATTCTGAACGTCACAAAACAGTCTGAGATTCTGTTGTGTGCTGAACCCGGCCCTGAATGGTAGGACCCAGTTTCTCGAAAACGGCGTCTGGCAGTTTCTTTAAGCTCAACACTTAGTGGCATTTTTCAGTTTGAAAATTGAAATTAAGAAAACAACGACGCAAACTAAACAGTTCGTTGCTTCAGAATTCAAATGAGACTGCATAAACATTTTAAATTCCGTATAAAGTAAAAATCATTTATCTTTTTTTGCATTAAGCATTAAGTGTGTTTTTCTCTAATTTTTGTTCCCAATTTTAAAGCATAGGATAAAAAATATTTATTGGTAATGACGATGTATGAATTTAATGGTAGAATTTACTAATTCACTATTTTCGTGGTCCACCTCGACCAACCATTAATTACGGATTTTAGTTGAAATGAAAAAAAGCTAATGGCACAGTGGGATTCGAACCCACGGCCTTCGGCTAGATACGCCGCTGCTCTACTCCTGAGCTATCGTGACCTCGATCCACTCGGACATCAACTTCCCATCTCTCCCTCACCTTACGAGTTTTCCCTCCTTTTGCCATATTTCACAAATATCGTGTAATCTGTTTGGATTCTCGACGACAATTGAAATGGCAACGGAGAGCTTTAATGAAGTGTACTTCGTTTTTAAATCATTTATTCACTATTTTCGTGGTCCGCTCGACCAATTAATATATGACAATTAGCTTTTTTTCATCTCAAGTAAAATCCGTAATTAATTGGTAGAATCTACTTTTATGGAGAAAATGAAACAAGTTCAGTTAGGAGAATTTTTTTTCCTGTCACTATATATGCTCGATCGATTCTACTTCTAAGCAGTGGCTGATTGTCTCAAGCCTACTTTTGCCAGATATTGCATGCTTACAACTTATGCTAGTTATGGTTTTGTCTAAAGCTTTGCCCACGATTTCCTTTACAGAAAAAAGGTTTTACAAAAAAAAAAGGTAGAAAAACCCGTTAAATTATTTTCCATGGATGAGCAGTTTAAAAAAAAAATCAGGGAACAGAGTAAGCTGACACCCAGTTTGTTTTGTTCCCAAGTTCAGTTACCCTAACCGCAGCTTACAGTGACTACCCCTTTTCTGAACCAATCTTAATTCGTCTTCAAAACCGGTCAGGGAAAAGTTAATCAGACGAAAGTTACAAATAGTCCAATTGGAAAGACATTTACAGTCCAGGGAGGTTGAGTTTATCTGTTTATTACTCAACTTGTTGAGTTAGATCGGGATTAATGATGATTTGAATACCGCAATGCTTAAATCGTATCGCGAAGCTCCAATAAAGAATGAATTATGTGTAACAACTAATTGCGCAAAAGCGTAGGCCCCGGCTCGGAAAATGATTTATATGTCACGGTCTTGTCCATTATTGCCATTTCGATATTGTTTAACATTTTTATCTTGGAGTATGATCGCTTGAATTCTTTCATGCGATCGAACAGAAATGTTTATAACGATTCAGCTTTCTCGAGTACAAGGTAAAACCCTAACTTATTAATCGGCTCTGTAAGGCAAGAAATATTATCAAATGAAAATAATAATTCCGTTCGTCAATGAACGTTTGAGAGAAGTATTATTACATCACCGAGGATTGTTAATTGTCCAATGTTTTGCCTTCACAAATTCACAAAAAATACAAAATGAAAAGGGAGATAAAGCAACATATTGAACACATAACAGCTTGCATACATCATTTACATTATTAAAAAAACTATACCAATTAGAAGAAATAACACAGAAAAATACAAAGAAGTCATTCTAAATAGCGAATACTGTTTATCGTGCGTGGAGGAATACGGTTGAGATATACACGAGGAAGAATTGCTCTCCGTAAAGTGAAATTGAGATACTGATATTTCTTTTCATTTACTTTAACCTTACACTTCTCTAGCCAAGGCTCAAGTTCGGTAACTGTATGGAACGAACGGCAAGGACTGGATCATTGTGAGTGGACAGGTGTGTTACAGTGTCAACTGTAAATAACAGAGAAATATTGAGATGATTAGGGATGTCAGCAGTATATGTTGCGAAGGGTTTGATCACAAACACTAGGGGTATTCAAGATGTTTGTAATATGCTAACCTGTGTTAACTCGAATAGAGAAATGTCCAGCAAGTTTGTGAAGGTGCCCTTCTTTTCTTGCCGTGTTAAACGTTAAATTTTCAACAATGCTGCGCGTGACGATTGATAGAACCAAAAATAAAGCTAAAACCGTCCTTGAAGGCTTGTCGTTATTTGTCTTGGTTTTCTTTTGGGTTAAATTGTAAGATGCCGGAAGTTCATAAAAAAGGAAAATTAATTAAATGTTTCATTCAAAACACTATCTCTGCACTGGAAAAGTACTAACAAATGACACGTTTCAATTCGTGCCGAAATACCTAATTTGTATCCTGTTATATAGAATCTGCCTGTTAGATCCAGCAATGTTAACTAGCCGATTGTTACAAGTCGACGTCATAATTGTTCTAGATCTAACAGAGTTAACAGGATCGTTAATAGGATAACACAAAGATCGTGAATACCCCTTACTATCTTGACGATTCCTGTCCGTGAATGGGAAGAAACGAATGTTATCCACAAGTAAAAGTAGGAATTTAGGATAAGGAAGTAAGTAGTTGGGAGGATGCCTGTGCGGTACAGAGCACCTCAGCATACCAGACCGAATTTACCGCTTGCGCACCTTCTACAAATACAACCGGCAGAACTGTTTTTCTCAAAGGAGGAGAAACGTGGTGGCATTGTTGAATCGTTGGGCTGATACAGGGCTAACCAAACTGATGATAAGGGATTAAATTTAAGGAATTAAATAATGGACGCTTTTCAAGGAAAATTTCCATCAATGTAGACTTATAGGATGATAGGTCAAGATATTAGAATTACTACTATTTTCAACAAGGATAAGGTATCCAGGTAATATATTTTCCATTGTATAAATCCACTTTTCCACATCCTGTATGTATTTTCTAAATGTAAACTACGTTTTTAAATCCCAGACTCTCATTCCTTTGCTAATCTGACCTTGGAAACAAAACAAATGTAGATTATTTTACAAATAGTGCATTTTTTTTATCATTGTGGAGGTCTGGACTGCTAGCGGCGGGGTGGCCGTGACGTGCGGGTTGTCCAATTACCTTGTAAAATTACTGTAGGATAAGGTTTCAAGATTACAAGAAAAATTATTAACTCTATTCTATCATTCTGAGCCAGTTTAATGTACAATATAGTTATAATAGTAATAACATCCGAGTACACGAATGTGATAAAGCCATTTTATGGCTGGAAGTTATGGAGTATCGCAATATATATTGAAATAAATATATAATTATGCAATCGTAATTCATTTTCTTTTGCAAAAGAATATATGCTCTAGAAAGATTCTGTAAAAGAGTCAGTTTTCTTATAGCAACCAAACAGTCCAAAAACTTGGATTTTTTTGTTCTTGGTACGGTAGTAGGGGGTACATTGAGCCTTTTACCCTTTTCTATTTTCGTCGCATTAGGTTTGATATTTTCCGCTGTAAGGTAAAAAAACATTATTGGCGTCAGTGGCAGCAACAGTTTAGGTTACACGGCGCCCAACACTGCAAGGTAAAGGTCCCGGGTTCGAATCCAGTGGTCCTGCATTCAAACCCGACATACTTACCAATGGCTTTTCTCCCAAAAATACCGACACTCCGAGGGTTCAAATAGCCTCGTACATGAATTACTCTCGTAAAATGAAGCTACTAATAATACAAGATTTTTAAATAGTATAAAATGACCATTTTATAGACGAATAATTTTATATTTTAAAAAAAGCGTTGGTTGCAATCATTAATTTTTTATGTTTAATTTTATATAACTTGTTGCGTAAGAAATTATGATATATAATTTTTAAATTATCCAATTAAAAGAAAAATCCTTCATTTTTATATAAAACTGTTTACGTATAATTTTTAATGTGAAGAGATTAGTGAGCGTTAATCGATATTTATTTAGAAATCGTGAGATCCGTTCTGGTGTGATGTAGGTGTCAGAAAAGCATTTTCTTTATCGTGCAAACGTTTCGATCTTTTATTGAGATCCTCTTCTCAACACGACCCGCCAAAATGGAATAATTACACAGAAGACAAATTGAAAAAAATTTGAGCAAGTAGAAATACTTTGATTGAATGTAAAATATATTTTCCATTGTATAAATCCACTTTTCCACATCCTGTTTGTATTTTCTAAATGTAAACTACGTTTCTAAATCCCAGACCCTGAAGATGATCTCAATAAAGGATAACGTTGGCACGATGAAGAAAATGTTTTTCTGAAACCTACATCACACCAGACCGCATCTCACGATAACTGAATAATAATTTTTAATGTTAATCGTAAGTAAGTTTCATTTTTAAAGAGCACAATTTAACATATTGTACAGAAGACATATTGATTGTAATAAAATGTTTTGAACTTATTCTGGCTGTCCTAATGGAAAGGTAATACCTTTTATACCAATGTTGACAGTGAGCTCATTTTCTCTGCAATATCGAGACCAGGGTGTTTTACTTCTTCTGTACATAAATCCGCAACACGATCGGTAAAAAAGTATTTTATACTGAAATTCTACAGGATGCCATGACTATTAAGGCTTGCCATATATAGGTAGATAGATTTATTAAAAAAGAAGAGAAGTGAGAGTGATAAAACTGTCCAGCTGTAGTAAGTTTCGTCCCATTCCTCACATCCTAAGTCCTGTCTAAAATAGGACAACATAAATTCGCTTAAATTCCCCTGGATGAGTTTTGAGAATTTCAACATAAAAAATCATAGCTCTTTGACGTGTGTTTTAAGATTATTATTTATTAGCCGTCGATTTATTAAAAAAATGTATTTCTTCTCAGACTGGGTATTTTACACAACCTTGTCAGGAATGAGTCAAAATAACCAAATGGTTGTGGTAAAGCACTTTACATCCGCATAAAACATCATAACAGATATTGGGTTAAAATTTCTCCTTGTATGTCTTGAGGAGCCTTTTAAGTAGAAATTCTTTTTTGGAGTAATGATAATTAAAATTAATTAAGAAAAACATCGATAAAACCTACAAAAATACGTGGAATGTTTTGTTTTTATTTATTTATTAACTTTATGGAAATTACAAATAATAAATCAGTAAATATATTTTCACTTTTCCTTAAATTTGCTTTACATATATGCACAATTAAGGAAGAAAACTACATCTCAATTATATAAAATATTTTTTCTCGGTTAGTAGGGCCTATAGGGAAGGCCATTCGGACACGTGTCCCATATTTGTGGTCTGGTATAAAAAACGGTTCCACTGGAATCGAGATTCCTCCCATCGTTAAAATAATTATGCCATTTATGGAAAGGGTTCCGTCTCCTACCAGTGACAATTCCTCCCTTGAACACACTTACCCGATGCTACGCCATGCGACGCTACCCAACGCAATCGAAACTCCCATTTTCCCGTTGTAAGGTTGCATTACTCCCGTGGAAATCTGCCAATGCTATGCCACACTAACCCAAACTTCGCTCTGCGATCCCCACTGTCCACAATTTCGTAGAGTAGCATCGAGTACAGTCGAAGACACAAGAACTGGGCACTCATATTTTTATTCAAACTATTATTGTATTATTGTCGTTACTTATTTTAATATAAACCAAAGTAACTGTGATGAAACATTAATCAGTTTTTATTTAAACAATTAATTTTAATAGTTTGGTAGAAAATCAATCAAAACACTGGAATACGATTTTTTGATATAATGAATTTAACTAACAATTTATTGTACGCGCTTCGGCGGCACATATACCAAAATTGAAACAATTTATTATACGATTTTGGTCATAAAATTGAATTAACAATTCATTTTATTGTTTTGCTAGTAAAATTACATCATTTTGTAATGTAGGGTAGCATCAGAACAAGACATTCATATTTTTTTGTAGTTTACTTCAAACTAAGTACATGTAATTTTGTCGTTATATTAATTAAAACATGTTATTTTAATGTAAATCAAATTAAACGAGATAAAAAAAATGCGTAAGTTTTTTTATAAACATTGTTGAATTATTATGGCTAGGATTCAGACACCCATTACTAGAAATGGGGACTGACTATGGTCCCGGAAACAATCTTCACAATCTCCTACAAAATCTCAACAGACTACAAAGGAGAGGAAGAACACAGGAGAACATCGGATACAATGATATGGTTTGCAGATGGCTCCAAAACAAATGAAGGGACCGGATGAGGTGTCCTCCCTCCGGTGTATCCCTCCGTTTACCATTAACAACTACTCTATTTCTTTCTATCCCACTGCAAAGAGCTTTGGAATTGTATTTGAACAGTGATTACCCTAGAAAACTCTTATATCCCAGACCTCCGACCACCGCTTCTCCACCCTCCATCAGCCACCTTCTTTCTATTAATGCCCGTAAACATCAGATCGACACCTCGAACTTCCTGGAACTGAAGAATCGCTTGACCCCCAGTTGAATCAAACTCACTAGGGAAGTACAACTCGGTCTTTCAAGCAGAAATACTTGCTATCAATGGTTGTGCCCTGGAAAATCTTAAAAGAGGTTACACTGACAAAAAAATCCTCATAAGATCAGACAGCCAAGCAGCTATTAAAACACTGCCATGCAAAAGAATTACATTAAAACTAGTCAGTGAATGCATCCAACATTTCCGAAGCCTGGGAGAACACAACAAGGTAACGGTATCCTGGGTGCAGGGCACAGGGGAATTTTGGGTAAAGAAGAAGCAGACAGACTGGCCAGAGGAGGATCCGCAAGACCATACATAGGCCCCGAGCCTATCCTTGGGATATCCAAAACAAACGTAGAATCCTCCATCGCAGAATGGATCCAAATAAAACAAAGAGAAAAATGGATAAACTCTAGCAGTGCTAGACACAGTAAACTTATGATAAAACAACCCTCATCAAAACTGGCAAAAACACTGCTACAATTGGAGAGGGCAAATCTCAGAGGAGTGGTAGGACTACTAACCGACCACTGGCACCTGAGAAAACATCTACATAACATGGGCATATACAATGAGGACCCCATCTGCAGACTATGTAATGAGAAGGAGGAAACAGCCACTCATACCATCTTCGAATGCGAATGGAGGTTCAACCTAACGTATAAAAACGACTCAGAGAACCACATTGAAGCAATAACAGTCAATGACTTGATACTTCTGAGAAAAAGGATCCAAGTCCATTGACTAAACCAAGGAACTAGGAAGGTACAATAAGCCAGAAGGCTGCAGTCCCTGGAGCACATAAACCCCGTCTCCTGTTATCCTTTCCCACCATACCATATGGTTAGGATTAAGTTTATTTAAAACAATTAAGTTTAACAAACAATTTATTAGATGGTTGTGCTTATAAAATTTAGCTAACAATTTATTACAAGGTTTTGTTCAAAATAGTGCATTAAGAACAAGAGATTGTGACAAACGCTGTCGGCTGTACGCGACGTGTACATGCGTCGGATAGATGTGCACACTCCACCAAAACGTGGCAAAGCGTCGAGTAGCGTCGTATGGCACAGCATCGAGGAAGTGTGTTTCCGGCTTTAGCGTTGTAATGCGCTGAGATCACTACCAAGCGTCTTATTAGTACTTCCAGTCTCTGGGAATCGGGCTAATGCCCGGGAGACCCGCTCTGAGAAACACCAACTGCCTCTGCGATATCCAGTGCCGGTAACCACGATGTCCCATTCTCACAATAATATTGCGAACTTCTGGATCAAGTCATAAGGATTAAAGAGAAAACAACTGGATTAAAATGGAGAAAAGACAAAAAAGGCGTTTGTTTGTTGTTGTTGAAATGGTTATGCAGTCTGTCTAAAATATGTTCCACTGAGTCTTTTTCATCCCTCGCATTTGTGTGCATGGTTTATATTTTTTAATTAAATAATTAAGCAACGGTTGTAAGAACGAGGGTGAAAATTCGACCAGCACAGATTATCCCGGCATTTTTGGGGAGAAGATTTAGCACTGTTGTGTTGTGTTTTCTGAAAATTGAAAGTAGCGATGAGCACTTTGTAGGAAAATGGCCAATGTCGAGAATGTTATCAGAATTCTTGATTGATAAAATTGTTGGTATAAAGGAATGTATTAAAAAATACAATATAATATGGATGAAGCTGGATTAATTACCATTTGTAATTGGAATTGAATTAATGAAAGTTAATTCAAGTGACTTTTAAAGGGATTTTTAAATGTGAATAGTCTGGAAAGGAAGGACAAAAAATATATATTTCAACGAGACCTATGAATACTTAAATAAGGAAACAAACGTTTATTTATTTCAATTAATTACGGTTTTTAGTTGAGATCAAAAAAAGTCAATGACACGAGATGGATTCGAACTCACGACCTTCGGCTAGATACGCCGCTGCTCGCTCTCCCACTTGAGCTGTCGTGACCTCGACCACTCGGACATCAACTCCCAATCTCAAGACAGAAAATTAGTAAGGTGAGGTTGCGATGGGGGAGTTGATGTCCGAGTGGATTGAGGTCACGATGTGGTAGAGCAGCGGCTTATCTAGCCGAAGGTCGTGGGTTCGAATTCCTCTCGTGCCATTGACTTTTTTCATCTCAACTAAAAACCGTAATTAATTGTAATATATTAATTGGTCGAGCGGACCACGAAAATAGTGAATTAATGGTTTATTTATTTATTTTACTTTTTGGTAAGCTGAATTTCACAGTCATAAAAACGCGTATGCCACCCAAAAAGCAATTAGATAATTCGTCAATATGGAATTTTCAAGATTCCAAAGCTACAAATTACCGGTGTATATACCAGTTAAAAAGTTTTGTCAGCTCTTTAGCTCTCGGAACCGACGCAATTACACGAATTCGCAATTCGATGGCCCTATTGTTGTGGCCGGGTTAATTAAATGGAGGTCTGTCCCCGGGGTTAATCACGGTTTACGAATCTGGCGATATAACATAATGGAAGAACAGAGCAAAGCTCTCGACCTCTAAGGTTTATATATTCGATACCATTTTGGCCTCACGCTAAAATAATATACTCGGTCCGTTATCCGACATAGTTTGATTATTTTATAACTCGCAGTGAAAACAAGTTTCACTATTGGAGTTATAAAAGTGATTACACTTTGTGGTTCAAATTACTCAACTAATTGTAGGATTTTTTATAGCGTAATGTATAATTAATTTTTCGTTAATCAAAAGATTAATAAAAGCCCAGGATTTATATATTTTTACTTATTGTAAAATAAACCCTCTATCGATAAGCAGAGAAAAATAATGTTATAACATGGCCACTTATGACACATTGATAAATAAATTTTTTATAAGCTCCTTGGTCGCAGCTAAAGTATGTATACAGTAAGGCCACACTCAGGCAGATTTTAATGTATATTATTTTATAGATAGATATATACATTTTTTACAAAAGTAGAATGGAAATAAAAACCTAAGATTTATATGTCTTTACTTACTGTTAAATAAACCCTCTATCATTTATATTTTCTCAGAGAAAAACAATTTTTACGATATCTCCACTGGCACGAGAAAGAATTACATCAAAACTAGTCTGTGAATGCATCCAAAATCTCCAAAACCTGGGGGAACATAACAACCTGACGGTATCCAGGGCACAGGGGAGTTTTGGGTAATGAAGAAGCAGACAGACTGGTCAGAGGAGGATCCGCAAGACCATACACAGGCCCCGAACCTATCCTTGGGATATCAAAAATAATCATAAAATCCTCCATCACAGAATGGATCCAAACAAAACAAAGAGAGAAGTGGACAATCTGTAGCAGTGCTAGACACAGAAAACTTATGATAAAAAATCCTCACCAAAACTAGAAAAAACACTGCTACAATTGGAGAGGGCAAATCTCAGAGGAGTGGTAGGACTACTAACCGGCCACTGGCATCTGAAAACATCTACATATCATGGGCATATACAATGATTTGCAGACTATATAATGAGGAGGAGGAAACAGCTACTCATATCATCTTCGAATGCGAATAGAGGTTCAACCTAACGTATAAAAAAGACTCAGAGAACCACATTGAAACAATAACAGTCAATGACTTAATACTTCTGAGAAAAGGGATCGAGTCTATTGCCTAAACCAAGGAACTGGGAAGGTACAATAAGCCAGAAGGCTGCAGTGCCTGGGGCACATAAACCCCGTCTCCTGGTATCCTTTTCCACCATACCATACCACTTAGTACAGATTGCTAAATAATTGTTTTGCTACTTTGTCATAGCTAAACGAAACCACGACGCCAGATAAAATGAAAAATTAATTGAAACAATTAATTTGGTAAATTATAGCCGCAAAACAGCTATAGATTAATACTTTCTTATTAAGATTATTTTATTAACAATTCGGATGAAGTATGAATATATATATTGTTTTCCTTTTTATTTTACACTCGTGAGTGAACGAGTTTGCTTTGTGGGAAAGGGAATTTCACACGTGCAAATGAAAAAGCATATATTATCGAAATCTTTACATTTTTATTTATTTCCAAATTTAATAATGATTTCAGTAAGAACAATATTTTTTGTTAGGCAGTTAAAATAGCTCCTCAATCACATTTACTATATTATATTATATTCATTCTCTAAAATTTCCATTTATTATTTTTTTGTCAGGCAGTAAAACTTTTACTTTGAATTATATTCATATTCTAAAATTTTCATAGGAGGAAAAAGGAAAATAAAATTTTCAATGGTTGTTAGGGAGTTAAAATTTTATTTGGTGTTACATTCATATTCTAAAATTTACATGTATTTTGGCTTTACATAGTGTAAGTATATTACAATGGGTAAAAATAAAAATAAATCATCTTACAATTATAAAATTTGCACAAAACATGAACTTCAAGAAGCTGTGGATTAAAAATTTTGTGGAGAGGATAATAAAATAGAGTTTTCTGAGGGTATAAGGAATATTTCTCAACAAAAATTTCCTACCTCTTCGGAGGGATTCAGACTTCGGTACAACCCTCATGTAGAAAATCTATATTACCTTCCTCTCCAAACATTCATGAAAAATCTTTGAGGACATCAATGGTACTAACCTAAAAATAGCCTTAAACGAATCCTCTTACAGTCAACAGAAATTCATTCAGAAATATGAAAATTTACAAACTCCAACGAACAGAACAGTAAATGAATTGCCCATAAATTCAACCATTTTAGCTAAACCAGATGTTCAGGATCCCCGATGTCAGTGCTTTTCAATCAACTGATGATGTCTCTTCCACTAGCGAATCGAGTTCTGCTTTTTATCCACTTAACCGTGCAAAAAGTAGCAAAGAGATGAAACCTTTTTATCACACACTTTAAAAAATAAGTTACGTTCTTTGCCATTTTTCAAATTATATCACCCCCTTTCCATCAAAAGATTTTCTACAAATTTCCCATAGCGGAAAGAAATCGTAATAAATTTAAATTAATATTATCTATTTTGGCCGAAAGATAATCTGACTCTATGGCTGCCAGCTTTTTACATAATGCTCTTGCTCCATAAAATACTACCTTTCAAAACTTTTCCGAATCGTTGATGAGGAACGGAATGTCGGATAAACAATATATGCAATTAAAATCAGTGAAGGGGATCCACTCAACGATCGTTATAAGATTGTTCAGCTATTTCAATGCCATACGATCAGTTATCACTGTAAACTGCATGTATGGGCGAAACTTTGCTATTGCCCACAGAACCGCGAGGCATTCGTGTGCACGCGATTGCCTTCTCTCTTTCTTCGTGCATTTGAGAGAGGATAGCTTCCTTTCCTGATGATAAAAATAGGCTCAATATCAGTATGAACGAAGGATCAGATAATTGAGGCCACCATCTCTCGTTTAGGTGTACACTTAAATTATCAGACTATGTAGGGTATCGGTATCTACTAGTTGGATGTACAGTGGTGGGCAAGTTTATTCAATGTAAATGTACGCTGGGTACGCACCTCTACTTGGGAAGTCATCCGTAGAGGATATAGAATTCTTTTTACGTATGGGACCAAGAATGGTCCTTTGTGGGAACCAGTTTTCATCTGGCGACTGAATATTCGCTACGGAATTCGCTCTGAAGGAGTGAGCAGTTAAATTTGAATCCAGGCTAAGGTAGTAAAAGGTTAGGAAGCGTTTAAGTTATTGATGCTTGACTGCTAGAATAGTTAACATTTCGATCCCTGGAATTTTTCCACCAATTGACGTGGATTCTGTTTTAATGGGAAGTGTATAAATGAAAGGTTAAATCAATGTGACGAATTAATGCTGCTATCTTTTTAATTTGTTTTAGATATTTCTTTTTTTATGTATTTTTAGGTTTTAGGAACACTAAGGCCAGCACAACTGAAACTAATGATCGGGAAGTGTACGTTTATCATGGGCAGATGTTACAAACAGGCGCTATGTAAATATAGCCCGGTGTAAAACGTTGGGTAGTAGAAATCATTTACTTGAAGCAAGTTCATAGCGATATATCACCTCTTGCTTAAAGAAAATGAAAGTACCATTTAAATAAATAATCCTTGAAGATAGAAGATACATTGAATCACATGAAAGTAAATTTGTTAAAATATGCTTTAGGTTATATAAATAACAATTTTTTGTTTGTTACTGCGTATTTACAATTTTCTAGCACGTAAATACACAGAAGAAAAATAAATAATTCAATATTAAAAACAATAGCTAAAAGATAACTTTTATCAAGGTATCAACCAACAGAAATGTTTCATCATAACGTTTATGATGTTTTTCCGGAGGGGGCTTTTTGTTGCCCGACGGTCACGGTTTATCAATCCTAAAATCGAACTTGTCAGTTAACAAATTCTCCCTTTGTGCGGCCGAGCTCCGGAGGCATTTCTTTAATTTTCTCCGACAGGAGAATTCGTAAAGTTTTTATTCTTCGAAAAGAGGAACAAGTTAAGACGTTTCTAGACAGTAATTGAAGGGAATTACTAGTCTAAAAAGGATTTCGTCGTACATTCCAATGCAAATTCGTCAGCAAGCAGATAGCCAGGGACCTTCCTTTTTTCAACCCAACAGAAAGAATTCTTTTCTCCCCCCCCACCTTGTTCGCTCGTGCAAGTCAATTTTCCAGAGGATAGTAAGCGAGCGCAATAGAACCTCAGAATGCACCTGGTTCGCGGAGTTCTTCCTAATCATGATCGTTGAAATTTATTTATATTTAGACTTTTATTTTCAATGAATCGCATTATTTCCCTTGATTAGAAATATATATTCTTCCGTCTGCAATCCAGTTTTATACTTTTAATAAAATAAATTGGCCATGAATGAGCTTTATCGTGGAGGGACAAATTCTAAGGCGTGCCCCACCAAATTAAATTTTGTATGTTTCTGATACAAATTTTCAAAGCGCGTTTATTGTTTCTTGTTAAAAGCAGACTCATTTTTCTATTACGATTATGGGTTTTGCCAAGCTCAACATGCATAATATCATGAAATAATCAAGTTATTACGTGTGTGGTAATTATTGAACGTTAATCGATATTTATTGAGTGGTGAGTTGCGGTCTGGTGTGATGTAGGTTTCAGAAAAGCATTTCTTCTTATCGTGCCAACGTTTCAATCTTTATCGAGATCATCTTCAGGGCTCAAAGTACTACAAGGGCACTCCCGACATGACACGCAAGAAGGGCACAATTACACAGAAGATAAACACTTTGAACCCTGCATATGATTGCGTGTCATGTCGGGAGTGCCCTTGTAGTACTTTGAGCCCTGAAGATGATCTCGATAAAGATCGAAACGTTGGCACGATAAAAAAAAATGTTTTACTGAAACATATATCACACCAGACCGCACCTCACAATTTCTAAATTAATATCAAATTATTACGACCAAATTAAAATCGAAATTTTTCTTTACAGGATCTAGCTGTGAAGCAAAGTATGTTATTCGTGCCATTGACTTTTTTATCTCAACTAAATTGTAATATATTAACTGGTCAAGGGGACCACGAAGTTAGTGAATTCACTGAAACGAAAATTGATTCTTTTCATAATATACATGTAATGCTTACTTATTGGTTCATAAATACATAAGTTCAAGACGTAATATATGGAACATATTTTTTTTTTAAACGAGGGTTCGCAACAGCACAGGTCATATAAACCCTCAGGGTGCCGG
>CM077100.1:23928721-23947398 GCA_039619505.1 Cimex hemipterus | reverse complement strand
CTTCAGGGCTCAAAGTACTACAAGGGCACTCCCGACATGACACGCAAGAAGGGCACAATTACACAGAAGATAAACACTTTGAACCCTGCATATGATTGCGTGTCATGTCGGGAGTGCCCTTGTAGTACTTTGAGCCCTGAAGATGATCTCGATAAAGATCGAAACGTTGGCACGATAAAAAAAAATGTTTTACTGAAACATATATCACACCAGACCGCACCTCACAATTTCTAAATTAATATCAAATTATTACGACCAAATTAAAATCGAAATTTTTCTTTACAGGATCTAGCTGTGAAGCAAAGTATGTTATTCGTGCCATTGACTTTTTTATCTCAACTAAATTGTAATATATTAACTGGTCAAGGGGACCACGAAGTTAGTGAATTCACTGAAACGAAAATTGATTCTTTTCATAATATACATGTAATGCTTACTTATTGGTTCATAAATACATAAGTTCAAGACGTAATATATGGAACATATTTTTTTTTTAAACGAGGGTTCGCAACAGCACAGGTCATATAAACCCTCAGGGTGCCGGTGTTTTTTTTTTTTTTTTTTTTTTTTTTTTTTTTTTTTTTTTTTTTAACATTTGTAAGTATGTCGGGTTCGAATGCAGGGCCGCTGGATTCGAACCCGGGACCTTGACCTTACAGTGATGAGCGCCGTGTCAAAGACGAAACCTCGCGGCCACCGACGCCCCCCATATTATATTTGTAATACACTTACTAGATAAAAAGTGATTTTAATCGCGAAGAAAAAAAATGATAAAACCTTACTTGTATGATGACGTATTTAGAGATATTTTCTTTCAGAAGGCACGTCTCTTCTGTTTATAAATTTCGCCTATTTTAAGAAATAACCCCTTTTTTTGCGTGGAATAATAATGGTTTTTATTTATATTATATGCTTATTTTTCAAGTTGCCATTAAATCAATGGATTTTCCTAAAAAATATCACACTACGGTCAGAAATCCGTTGAAATAGAAATCTGCCAGTCTTCTTATTATTTGAAAATCCCTGACAGGCTGTTCTTAAAATTTCCAAAATTGTCCCATAAATTCTATATCACGTTAAGGTCTGGACTAAGTGGTTGGTATTTTTAAAGTGTACTTTTCGGGTTTAGTCGAGCCAACAACAATCTTCTACAGTGCCAAGCTTGACGAGGGCATTCAACGATAGGTTTCCAGCCCTTATACTTGAGTATCGTAATAAACTTTTCCTTTCAAGGCTCGTTACGGTCAAGAACTTCGTTACGAAAGTCAGGGAGTTTGTAAAAAATATATGAGTTTTTTCGTCTGGATAAAACATAACATTGCATCTAAAAATAAGTATGGGGTTAAATTTTATAGATTTCAAAATATTTAAAGGAAGAAGATTCTTGAAACTTGGTCAAATTTACCGATTTCCTAGAGCAGGATGTTAAAAAATTGATGTTTTTACTAAAGAGAAATTTACTTTTGAAGAATCGCTGCAATGAAACTTTTCATTAAATCAGAACTCTACAGAAAAAATTCTTTCAATAACCCACTACATTTTAAAGAATTAGGTTCGATTTTTAAAATCATGAACGTTCTAAAAACATGGTTGCGAACTGGATCGATAATAAATTTTGAAATTAGCGAATTTACTTAATTCGAAAATTGATTTAGGATCTGGTGAAAAGGGCGTCAGATGAGAACACGATTTTTTCCTTTTGTAAATGGAGAGCGCTTTATCATTACCACAGACCACGCCTTTCCATGGTTCCAACCGGCTCATCATTCATGTCAATATAATATGCCGGAATTATCCTGCTTCCCTTTTTTTATTAAGAAACACGATAATGGAGGAGGCTGCGCGTTTAATGAATACTCCCTCGCTCTTTTCGCAAATTCATCTCGACTAATTTCCCACGGCGTAGCACTTTTTTTTGACACGCTTACGCTCTTTCTATAATTGTTAAGAGCACGACATCAACAACAATTATTAACTTCAATAAATATCAATTTTTCTTAACAAAAAAAACCCGCTAATTGTTGTAATATTTAAACGTTGAACCTATGATAAAACAATTATCAATTTTTTTCTAGTTTGAATAATTTTTATGAATACCGGGGGACACTAATAAGTCGAAACAGTCGAACCACGTATATCTAGAAATTTTCTGATCCAGTTTTCAAATGGCTTTCGTCATTTTTTACAGAATTTAACTAACTTGATGTGTAGATTCGAAAAACATAATCTATCTTTCATTTGAGCATTTATGGTTTTACGATAAAGTAATCAAACCTTTTTTGTGTGATTATTTAGAAATCGCGCGATGCGGTCTCGTGTGATGTAGGTTTAGAAAAATATTTTCTTTATCGTACCAACGTTTCGATCTTTATTAAGATCATCTTCAGAACTTGGGATTTATAAACAGTTTTAATTATACAAATACACGTAAGATGTGAATATTTATTCAATGATATATACATATACAAAATTTTAGGTTTAATCAAAACATTTGTACACTTGCAAAGTGTGTGCTTTCTGTGAAATGTGTCACTGTTGTGTATCGTGTTAAGGGAGATAGTAATGCTTGATTTGTTCGGATGGGGGAAGGAAGTAGTGATAGATATTAATTTTCCTATGACAGGGTCGCACAATGAAAAAAAATGGGTAAAATTTTCTCGCTCGGGCATGATTAGCATTTAAGAATTATTATAGACGGGATTATTAGGGAAAAGAGAGATAAATTGTTGGGGATTTAGACTATGTAGAATTGTTTGATGTGTGGAATGTAATGATTGATTTTTATGTTGTATTATGATTGTTTATACGTTTTGTGTGATACGATATTGAAACATAAATACATACATATGATTGCACATAATTTCTCAATAGTGGTTGAGGTTGACCGTGTAACTGGGACACAAACAAAAACGAGATAAAGGAATATTGGGCAATGATAGTCAATGATGCTTCTTAGGAGCTGGATGCCTTTGCAAGAAAGGTACTATTGGGTTGTCCGGAAAATAATGCAGGATTTTGGTATTAAACAAAAAAAAAAAAGAAACTAGTTACTTTAAAGCAATGTTCTTTAATCAAAATAATTTCCCATACTCTCAATACATTTCTCCCAACGTGTTGGTAACTTATTAATTCCGTCTGAGTAGAATTCAGAATTTTTAGAATTGATAAAGTCAATAAATGCATTTTCCAGTTCCGTTTGATTTTTGAATATTATGTGTTGTAAGTAGTGGTCCAGGTGTCTAAAAAAATGGTAGTCAGTAGGCGAGAGGTCCGGAGAGTAGGGTGGGTGAGGCAAAGTTTCATAGCCAAGCTCCAATAATTTTTGTGACGTTACACGTGACACATGTGGTCGAGCGTTGTCATGCAACAAAATGGGCCCTTTCCGATTGACCAAAGAGGGCTTCATTACTGCCAATTTCTGATGCATGGTATTAATTTGGTTACAGTATGATTCAGCATTGATGGTTTCGCCAGGATTTAAGAAGCTGTAGTGTATTAAACCAAATGAAGCCCACCATACCGTAACCATTACCTTTTTTTTTTCACTTTTCCAATCGCCTTGAGGTGGTCAGCGACGGTCGTTTTACTGACTTTGAGTTGCTCTGCAAGTTCTCGAACAGTTGTTTTGGGGTTTTCTTCCACCACTGATCGCAGAACATCATCATTAAGAGAGGAAGGCCTTCCACGACCTTCTTCATCTTCAAGGCTGAAATCTCCCTCCCGAAATTTTTTAAATCACCTTTGCACAGTGCACTCATTAACACAACCCTCGCCCCAGACTTGGTTAATGTTTCTAGCCGTTTGGGCTCCGCTTCGGCCGAGTTTAAACTCGAAAAGAAAATCGTACGAAATTCTCGCTTTGACATTATAAGGATGACTGAATTATTTCCAAGTAGCGGAATGCTACAGAGGTAAACAAACAATATCATTTGGAAGAGGATTAATAAGTGTTGACATTCATACAAATGAGTAATCCTGTAAACGTAAACAGAATATTTTATATAGATTTTTTTTAATGAAAACTTAAAATCCAGCATTATTTTCCGGACAACCCAATATTACACTACTGATATGCCCTGAACCATACTTGAGCTTAGGGATCTTATCAACGATCATCTTAAGAGAGAAGAACTAGTAAATGAGAAGAAGCATTTGAAATCACTTATTGGATATAAACAGTCCAAAACTTCCTGATGAGATTTGGAACAAAAGTACGGAATGCATTAAAGAGAGCAGAAAGAAATCCTTCCTGGCATTAAAAGCATGATAGCCTGATAACCACACACCGAGTGAACACTTCAGGGACACAGCAACCATGTGCAGATTCTGGCAAAAGTTAACAACAGATAAAATTGGCAAACTCAATACTGCAGTTGAGACGATTAAAATTAATGGAGTAATAGGACTATTTCCCGGTCACAGCTATCAGAGAAAACATCTACACAAAAGAGGCATATTAAATTATGATTCCATTATTCGGTTATGCAATGAGAAAAAAACAGCCACCCATATCATCATCGAATGCAACGTTACCTCTTAATGGTGGTTGAGGTTGACATTGTACCTGGGATACAAACAAAACCGAGGTAAAGGAATATTGTGGCCAACGACAATTATTGATATACAGAGAAGGATTTTGTCAATTGAACTGAAATCAGCAACTGGAGTGAACTACTTGGGAAAGAAGTACTTCCTAGTACCCATCACCATCATTATCGTCATCCAGGTGAGATTTGAAAAAAGTATAGGATGCATTAAAGGAAGCAGGCAGAAACTCGATATTCCCGTCGGCGCATTGCTTATGAATGATCATTACAGCAACAAGAAAAGCTTCGGGGAAAAAAATTAAAAACACACCAGGGACACAAACATTTATAAGCACATACGCACACAGCGACACGTTTGAGAGGCCTTTACTGAAAATCTGATCGTGCGCAAGAAGTCAGCGTGCCAAGTTTCTGTTTTTCTACGTGCCTCGTTACCGTTGACATGGCTCTTGTCTGTCAACAGAGCTCAATAACGTGCCCCCTCTGAAGTCAAGATTAAACGTTCTTTCTTTGTTGAAAAAAACAAAAAACAACTAGTATAATTTGGGGGAAAAAAAGATTTTTTTAAACTTAAAAATGCTTACTGGAATATTTCTTTAATATTGACAACTTACTGAAATTTATTATTAAACGTCAGTCAGATTCAGTGATGAAATAAGTCGACTTGAGTAGTTAGGAAAAATCGTAAATATACGAAACTGTTGATATTCCATATACTCCTCCCTCCTTTTGTAGCAATGAAAGCTAAATTTAATAATTTTTCAAAATATTTCCACTGCTTATCAAATTGTTCAAAAAAACCAATAGATCTAGAAAACATATTTTTATATCAAACTAAATGTATTTTTATCGTTTTGGTATTTACAACATATATATTTTAGTGTAAATCAAATTAAATGAGATCAGAAATTGAGTTTTAATTTTTAAAAAATTGATTATTTGAAAGAAATTCACCAAAACACCGGAAAAACATTTATTGAATTGTGCCATTCTTGCGTGTCGTGTTGAGATATTGCTGTTTTATGTTTATATACGTTCTCAACACGAGACGCGAGAATGGCACAATTACACAGAAGAAAAACACTTTGAGTTAGTAGAAATACATTGATTGAATATAAAAAATATATTTTACATTGTATAAATTCACTTTTTTCCAGATGTATTTGTTAAAATTAAACAATTTATGTAAATCTCAGGCCCTGGAGATGACCTCAGTAAAGATCGAAACATTGGCGCGATAAAGAAAATGTTTTTCTGAAACCTACACACTCCAGACCGCATCTCACGATAACTGAATAATAATTTTTAATGTTAATCGTAATTAAGTTTCATTTTTAAAGAGCATAATTGAACATATTGTATAGAAGAATTATTGATTGTAATAAAATGTTTTGAACCTTTGAATCACCACACATTTATTTATTACAATTTCAATTGTACTTTCATGTGATATTTTAGATAAAACACTGTCACCCTATAAACTCAACCTCATCTTAAAACCTTTTATGAAAGACATTCAAGACATAAAATTCCATTATTTTATAGAACACAAACGTACATCTCATCCGAACATCAGAGCAAAACTTTTAAACAATAACCTCTTTTGAAAACACCCCATGTGGATGATGTCAAGCATAAAATCTGATTTTATAGTATCTGAATATTCATAAAACTCTACCAGTAAATCTGAGCTAAGCAAAGCTTCCTCGAATTAGAGTTTAAAATTGGGAACTCGTTAATGATTCATACAGGCGCGTCGAAGATGGTCGGTAGATTCGGTTATGCCGTCGAAACCAGATAGTGTAGGTTGAATCTACCCTCGTTATATATAGTATCTTCAATGCTGAAATAATGGCCATCCATATAAAGAGTGTTAAACGAGATCTAATCGAATCATATAGATTGTTCTTTTCTGTGACAGGTACAGTGTCCTCCAAACTATTAAAGAATATCATATCAAAAACCATGGGTTGATATGGGAAGAGAGGTAGTTTATGAACTTTACTTCAGGGGAGGACCTCCATTCCAGGATCAAGTTATGGTCTTTTAGAAGAAGGCAAATTCAGTTGTTAATGCCAAGCATCCACAGGAGCTGAGTAGGTTTTCAAGGAAAATTGAGATCGCTTGTAAAATAATTAAATATACCAATCTGTAGACATATTTAAGATTGTATTGCCCTGATTGTTGAGAGTGCCCCACACAACACGCAAGAATGGCACAATCACACAGAAGACAAACACTTTGAGCCCTGAAGATGATCTCAATAAAAGATCGAAATGTTGGCACGATAAAGAAAATGTTTTTCTGATACCTACATCACACCAGACCGCATCTCACGATATTTGAATAATTATCCGTTAACGGTCACTAATCTCTACACATATCTAATACTGAAAATCTCCATTTCCTTTGAATGGAACCAAGTCATATATAAATAAGAAATAACGACCTTGCAGATGCTGACTTTAAAACCGCCCAGTGCTTACCCGAATCTGACAGATAATTTTGGTTCAAGTGTCAGAACAGAAATAATTTAAAAAAATGACAATCTGAATGGATGGATATTAGTGGGAATTAAATAAAAACGATAAAAAGCATAAAAGAATTCTGGGAAATTTCAAGCGAGGTGACGTGGTCTTCTGCTGATTCAAAATAGAACTCAAAAGAATGAAATATGAATTTCTGACCCCTCATATCTGCTAATGTGTTGATAGCCTAAACATCAAACATGTACTGTACCCCGCAGGGAATTGCCAAAGCTTTTAAATATCTCTACACCAGCCACTTAAACTATTTCAACAGGATGATATGCACACGGTTGACATTCATTGGATATTTGCCGAAAACGAAACTATAAACTGTTTATAAAAAAAACCACAACATTAACAGATAGATAACATAAGTAACAAAAATTGTAAAATCTCAGAGGGAGACGGACTAGTGAGCTGGCGCTCTTTTGCTGTTTGTGGTGGTGCTAGGCGACGGCTTTAAGGGAGGAACACGCTTACTCGATGCCACGCTACGCACAGTCAGACAGCTTGTATCACAAATCATAATCCCAACGCCTTTTTGTTTCTAAATGCATTATTTTATGCAAACTCATGTAATAAAATGTAAGTTAATTTTATGAGCACAACCATTTAACAAAATGTTAGCTATATTTCATTGTATTACAAAAAGTTATTCCTGTATTTTCATAAATCTTCTGCCTAACGATCATAATAAAAATAATTTTTATAAAAAACCCACTAATTTTTGATATATCTTAATTTGCCTTATATTAAAATAAGAACGTTGTAATTAATATAAGGACAAAATTACATGTACATAGTTTAAAATAAACCACAAAAATATGAGTGTCCTATTGTAACGCTGTTCGACGAAAATGGTCTAATGTTATGAGCAAAACCATGAAATATTTCATTAAAACATCTTTCGTTAATTAAAAAAAAAGCTAATTAATTTTTGATCTCGCTTAATTTGGTTTATATTAAAATATGTACGTTGTAATTAGTATAACGTGAATACTAGATGCAGTATGAAATAAAAATATGAGCGTCTGACTGTACTCGATGGGACCCGACGAAAATCTGGAATGTGGGGGATCGAAGAGGGTAGAGTAGAGTAGCGTTGCTTGGCATCAAGCAGATGTACACGAGGGTAATACAATCTTATAAAAAATGGACTTTGGGTAGTATCTCGTAGCGTTGCATCGGATTTGATCCCCATTTTATCTTGTTATCTTTCTCTTTTTTGGTCGGTGTCTCTCTCTTCCTCGGATTAAAATTTTGTTTTATTTTACTTCATTTATTTGTTCTCAAGAAATCAAGAAGAATAGTTGCTTGTTTTTTGTATTGTGTTAAATTATTTTGTTTTACTTTATTCTTTCCGAAAAACTACAACCCTCTCCCACAACGTAGGGGGATCAGAGGGACTTCAGTGACCAAGGACCTTCTGAGGATGTGGAATTTAACATATTGGTTTAATTGTAAATGGTTTTCAGCCTGGTTACACACGTTCTTCAGAGTTGTCACACACGCAGGCCCACACATAGATAAATATATAAGTATGTATTTATGTAACAACGTCCCGTTGTCATGATCGCTACGCTTGAGGCTACGCGTAAATGTCATGTATCTGATAATGTAATGGCAGCGTCAGACAGTGAGGAAATATGAACATTATCAGACAGAAATGATAATATCAAATAGTGAACTGTAAAAAATATAAGTTTTTTCATTCCGCTTTATTTTAAAATTCCAAAATTTCTCATAAATTCATAATCATAAATCTCATAAAAATATAAATGAATTATCCTTTATGAACAATGGACTAACATCTCATATTGTAGCAAATGAGCCAACATGTTTGGAACTGCAAATTTACTATTTTAGTAGTCGAACTGAATAAGAAACTGTACCTTTCGAACATTACAGTATAATAATTACAATTTTATTGATGTCATAAAGTTTCTTAGTGGTTGATATAAATTCCGTCTTAACTGTAGCATAGGAGATTAAACTTAGATAACATCTTCCTAACTTAGGAACGTTCACAAACAATCTATGTTCATGCTCTAGGGCTAAGCAGCTGATCGTTTATTTATGGATGGAAAGGCCGATGTAATGTCATCTAGTCGGATAAATATTGTAATCAACTATTAAGTAGGGTCTCTTTTCTCTTGCATACGATGAATGCTAACGACGGTTAACAAGCGCACTTCTTTTGAAAACCGGTGTATTAAAATATTCTAGTGCCGTAAAACCTCACCGAGCTACTTAATGGAGTCCCTTTGGCCATGGCAAATCTGTGTTAGCCTTCCATCCAGCTCACAGGGAATAATAAATTCACCAAAATCCGGCTTAACTCGATCTTCCACCCCAGACGATTACCGATAGCCACCCGATTGTCTTCACTTCACTTAAGGTGGGTGCTTTCTAATGTAAAGGAAAGACTTTATGCTTCAAAAGCTCTCGGATCGACTCAAATGAAAATCAATTGTCGATTACTTTAAAAGGATTGATTTTGCAGAAATATCATACAAATTTGATTTTTAAAAACTTTAGCTTTTAGATACAATTTCTTTTTACAAAAATTACTATTTTAACTTATTTACAAATGATTTCCACTTTATTTTAGAATTTACTGAGCTGTAAAAAGAATGAAAATTGTCATGAGATGAGTTCATTCAAAGGCCAATCAACACATAGGCGAAGATCATGTTTTAAGCACAACTTGCTCCGCGGGAGGGTTAGGTTATCAAGTAATTTCTTGATCTAGACTTGTGTTTATGCTGATAGTTCCATTTTGGTCTCTTTTTCCCTCGTAATGTATTTCTAACATTGCCTTCAGCAAATCCCCACCCAATAATACCTTACAGAAATCACCAAAATTATTAGTATTTTTTTTTTTTTTTGTTTAAAGACAGGGATAGTCAGAACACAATCAGAAACTAATGAAACATAAGCTTACTTGCTTGGACCGCTAGGCTTGTATCAATAGTAAAGGAGGTCCTGTCATAAAGGAGGGATTTTTTTTTACGAGGGTTCGCAATAGCAGAGGTCATACAAACCCTCTGGGTGCCGGTGTTTTTGATAAAAAGCCCATTTGTAAATCGGGTTCCCTGCATTCGAACCCGGGCCCTTTACATCACAGTGATGAGCGCCGTGTTAAAGACTGAACCTTGCAGCCACCGACGTCCAAGAGGGATTATTGTCCAACTACCCATTGGGTATCGACGAGGAGGAGGCAACCACAATTACAATACTCCCATTATCAAGCGGAAAATGTAGGAAAATATGGGGAACAGGGGGTAAGGTAGTGGAAGAAGCTGTGATAAGTTCCGCCCAATTACACCAGTAATTGAGGTATGTAAATATGTGTACCTTTGATATTTTTCTTTATTAACTCCCGTACATAGAGTTGTACTGCATATACCCAAGCTTAGAAAATAGATGGGATTAGTTTGAAGGGCATTGTTAAAGCGTAATTCGGCCGTTTTACCCCTTTACTTAATCTTTCTTCCTTCTTTCATCCATTCGGGCGCCATATTAAACTTGGGCACCCGAAACTCCCTTTCTTCCACAAGTCTAATTATCTCAAGAATTTTGTGCTGCCTTCTCCTTAGATCTAGGTTGATTTCCTTGTATCGCAGGAGTTTGCTGGCACTGTCAAAAGCCACCTTTTTTACATAAACATGTAAAGGTGGATCGGTTTTGGTCACCATCATAGAACTCCATAAGTTATCTGGGGTCTGACCGTTGTGGTGCATAACCAATACGCCATCCTGGTGTATATTCGCCAGTTTTTGATGCAAAACGTCTATGTGTTTTCTCGATGTGAACTTTTGTTCAAGGCTTATACGGAGGTACTGAGAAAGTTGAGTCTTCATCTTTTATAGTGAGCGCTTTTGGATTTAGCATCCTCTTCTTGTAAAAAAACATGAGATATGTTTTCTTAGGGTTTATTTAAACCCATTTTGTCGCATACCCTTCTACAATATTTAGAATTAAGAAAACAAGATTGGAGAAACTACCCACTATTCTTTACCTTTCATTTCTATTCATTCATTCTTTACCTATTCACATACTATTCTTTATTCAGTTGTCTCTGGACAGAAAATTCCGTGGCCGTCGTCCTTTAGTCGCCTAAGAGGGTTGGAAGGAATTTCTTCGGGATGAGAGGATTTGAATTGGAGGATTTATAGTGGTTGTGAGGTTTGTGAAAAATCTGTGGTAACAGGAGTGGATTAAATCTTGGACAAAAGGAATATTTAGGTCTATATGGGTAGTGACGTTGGACACATAAAAGGGAGCATTAAGGATTTTCCTGAGGATGATGGATTGGGCTCTTTGGATCCGTAGGATATTGGAATGTTCGGCTGAACCCCACTCTTCCCGTCCATATAAGTCCATATTGGTTTCACTAGGGTGATATGAAGTAGTATTTTGTTTAAGAGAGGTAAGTTAGAATGTCTGTCAAGAATTGTGACGTTTCATAACTTCTTGTCGTTTCAGTCGTGTGGGGATTCCAAGACAGACGTTTGTCAAGTTGTAGGTACCGCACCTTGTCCGCAATTGGGAAGGGCATTTGAATCATTTTGAATGATGAGGGTTTATATAACTATTAAGTTAAAAATATTAAGTTATTCAACTATTCGATTTTTATTAATTTTTGTGTCACAAAAATTAATGCAGAGTATAAAAAGAAATCGCGCAGGGAAAATGTTATTTAAAATAGAGTTTGTGACAACGTTATTTATTCTTTTTTGTCCTATTTGTAAAAAAGAAATGAGTCTTTCGGATGACGCGGTTAGAATTCCAGGGGATTGCGAAGGAAGCCGTCGGGAAAACTTTGCGTTCTTATAACTTCACGCCAAACAGGGCTCATCTTGTCCACGGCCTACGTGGGGGCTGATCCCTTTCCAAGACAATTACTAGCCGTAATGGACGAACTTGTGCCAGAACCACCTGATTTCTCGAATCAAATCTCAGGTACGATGAAAGAAAGTTTACAAATAACAGTTACAAATAACAGACGGTAAGAACTGTCTGAGCAAGGTCCATGTTCAATTTGCAGTAAAATTGTGTTATTTATTTATTTTTTAAATTTATATTGTTGATATTGTTTTTATTGTCTTTTTACGAGGGTTTGCAACAGGTCATATAAACCCTTAGGGTGCCGGTGTTTTTGAAAAAAAGCCCATTTGTAAGTATGTCGGGTTCGAATCCAGCGGCCCTGCATTCGAACCCGAGACCTTACAGTGATGAGCGCCTTGTCAAAGACTAAACCGTGCGGCCACCGACGCCCCCCTCATATTGTTGATGTTGTGGAACAAGTAATAATTGGCGTGACAAATTAGCAATAACATATTATACAATTCATAAAAGTAGATGAAACTACCCACTTCCACTGCTGGTGAGTCATAAGACATATATAGTTTTAACTTATAAGAATTTTTTATTTTCAGTTTTCACTCAATCTCGTCGTCAACGTCGACCACTAAGCCATCCCTAACCAATAATTTCTTTAGTGTGCGAGTAGAATTGAAAGGAATTTTGCGGGATGAGAGATGCACATTTCATTGAATTATAGTGATAGCAAGAATTTAATGAAATTTAAATTAAAGGTAAGGGGATCGTAGACAAGGGAACATTTAAATCTTTGGTTCTATTAGGAGACCCCTAATATTTTAAGGACATTAAATTTTTAAAAAATTATATGTAGTGTGATTCGATGGAATGGCATATTGAGAACTTTTTAAGAAGTATTGATTGCGCAACTTCTCAGGTTTTGAACATTGAAATCCTCGACGTGTTTTGTCCAGTCTTCGAGTGAAGTATAGTTTTTCCCCTTAATAGAGTTTTGCAGTGGAAGAAATAAGTGAAAATCTGAAAAAAGACATTATCATGCAAATACAGTAGGAGGGTTAGCCCATTCTGAACTATCAGCAACGATTCTGGAGCGTCTCTCAAGACACGTTGGTTTTAGGTATCCATTTGCAATTAACCAAACCTGTTCCGCTAATGGTCAATCACTGAATTTAATCTCTCTTAATTGGGTATAAAATAAAAATGACGGTTTGGCTGAAAGGAATAAGCTCTTAATAAAGAACCGCATTCCTACCCCACTCCTCCATATACGCAGTATTAAGTCCTTTGGGTGAACTCTGCCTTTTGGAGTAGAAAACTATGAGTCGCATCGTTTTTCCCAAAATTTCCTCTCAGGGTATTGTTATTTTTCATTCTCAGTTATCAATCAAAAACAATTTCTTCCTAAGAAGACTATACGGAATTCAATTAATTTAGATTATATAGGTTCTTTACGACCTGTGCACCTCAACCGGTATTCGTCTATTGCCCATCTCCAATTTTTTTATGTACAGCTGTTCGTTAAGCTTGAAGCTTTGTACCCAAGGGTTCCCCAGGGCTTTTCAAGGGCCCCAGTGTGTCTCTTTCAGGCCTTGGTGTTTTCTCTCACTAGGAATCTCAGCATACATAGATAGGCCTTCGCACCAACTGAAGCCGTGTTGCGCTGTTTCTTCTTCTTGACAATATCTGTGTAGGCTGGTTTGTGCCATTCCGCGTCTATACATATGTCTCCGGAGTCTGCAGTGTCTAGTTAGCAGTCCTACCGAGAAGTTTGTCGTGCTTTTATTTCTTCTGTTGGTATACTCATTTTGTTCCCATGGGAATCTAGAGATCTAAAGTTCGCTCGCACAGAGCCTCGCATGTAGGGGTAACGGGACTAATATACAAGGAGGTGCAACAGTTGCCTCCAGGGGAACGTTAAAGACCGCAACTTACCCCCCTGCGGCCGTTCAGCTCTTATCACGTTGCCTTACAGCTTAGGTTGGGGATGTTTTTCTGTTGGAGTTGTCTTCTGTAGCCCAGAGTTTTCCCGTTAGTGCGCCGGGAGCAGTATTCGCCCCGGCTGTACGAGGCCGAGGCCTTCATGGATGTCGTGGTAGGTCTTGAGGTTTACGTAGGAAGAAATATCCAACTAGATCATTTCTCGTTATTTACATTCCCACTAACCGAGGCAATTGTTGGGGGACACGAAGGATCATTAACCCTCGTTTACAGCCCAAACTGGATATTAATTGTAAATATAATATTTTTTTTATAGGCAAAAAACGAGCGAAGACTATCATTGCCTTTTAGAAAATTATGCTGGTGCATGTGCGTATTGATATATAACACGATAAAACTATTGTATCCATGAAAATGTTAATGTATATACAGAATTAATTTTACAATTCGTTGCTTACACTTGTTCACTATTAATCCTATCTAATAATATTTACATTTCATATCACTGGCTGACGCTGCCTCCACATTATCGGATACATGGCCACTACAACCGCGCGTAGACTCAAGCGAAGCGATCATGACAACGGGATGTTGTTCCATACATGCATAAGTTTGTCTCTCTCTCTCTCTCTCTCTCACTTTATATATATTATAAAATACATATATATATATATATATATACATATTATATACTTCATATTTTAACTTGTGAAGCATGACGTTAAAAGATTAAACTGCATGCGTTTATGCGTTTAAGAAAAAATGAATATTTTGCATGTACTGACACACCTGTCCAGCTAAATGTTTATAGACAGTCGTTAAAGTATGATTTCAGTATTTTAAAATTGCAATATTAATAAGGTATTTTTTGAGATTATATTTAATTTTTTTGAGCAAGTATTTTATCATTTGTTTGGTACACAAGTTTGACGGTCAAGGCCAAATGATAATTGATTTAGCACAATAGATATTTCAGTAGAGGATATCCGTCTGATTTCGAGGCAGCTTATGAGACGATAACCGGGCAACATCCAATCTCTATCAGAAGACTAACTAATCTGCAATTTCATGGTAGGCCACGCTTTCCAAGCAGGCTCCGTACACGATCGGCCGTAAGTAGGACCATAATTGATCAAAATTACACGATATTTACCTTCGTTTCGTCAGAGTGTTGTCATTTTGAAACTCCATTTGTTCTAGAGATACAATCAAATTCAAAACTAGCATCATCGAAAGGGAAAAACGTTTGGAAAGTACGACCCCCCCCCACTTCAAGCTTTTCTTTCCTTCCTGTGGGCGAATCTCCGGGGAACTAGCTCATTGTTAGGAAAACATCCCGTGTACTTAGTTTGCGAATCTCCTTGCCCCTTGACTGACCTCCCCTGTTCAACCCTTCTACAGACCTCTGGAAATAATTCCAAATGAGCAGAAATAACGATCCAATTTATATTTGATACAATTATATCCTATATTGAATAAATAAATTTGTAAGGAATAATTTATTGTTTTTGAACAAATATATTACATATAAATATATATCGCCGAATCTCTTAGACACATTTGGCTGAGCGTTGAACTTCCCGAAAAATTGTATATAAGAAAATATATATAATGTTTTCCCATTGGTCTATCGTAAAATATTATGTTTCAGGTGTAATCTGATTTGTTTTATCAAACTTTTTTTGTAATATTTGCTGTTTTTCAGTGGAAACAGTCATCCAATCTGAGTTACATATCTCGAAGAAATAATTTTCTTATTGTTCGAACACGGAACGACGGAAAATGTCCAAATCACGCAACATACGTTGGTTAGAATGATTTGCATTTTCTATTAAATGACGGACGTTTTGTTGAACTATTCTTGGAACACAAATGAACAATTTGAGGTAAAGTTGTAATTTTTGGGGAAAATCTAGTCTCTGCGTAATTACAGTCACGTAAATTGAATTTTTTGTATAACTTCGTTTTCTCAGGGTTTGGACGGCAAATTGTAAATTTACATGTCATTTATTGTTTTTGTATATTGAATTTTCTCAGGCATGTTGCTTTGTGAAACATATTTTTATGTTCTCAGTCCTCAAATAGCCATTTAAATATAATAACTTTTCTTATTGATGACGATTTTAAGCGGTAAAAAAACGTAAAAGGTTCGTACCCATTATACGAAGAATATCGAAAAAAATAATGAACAATAATCCCTTAACATTCGCCGGGGTTTGAAAGTTCCTGAAAATTACCGTGAATGTTAAATCCGCGAATGTTGAGTCTATTTTCCTATGTTATAAGAATTATGTTATAAGAAGGGTTACGTTCCATGACTGAAAAAATTGCGATAGGTTTTATATAAAAAGAATATTTTTTTATTTCGTTGATGAAATAGAAATGAAACCATTCATGGAATAAGGCACTAGTCACCCATGTTTTGGTCTCCACAAAACTGGGAGCTCATTTGTCCTATTTCCTTAAGGGATCTTGGGTTTTGGGATCTGTAGATCAATGTCGCCTTTAAATTGCAATCACCAGATGCATTTGCACAAAGTAATGAACGTGCGATTCGGCATCTTCTTCCAGAAAAGTCCCGTTTTGTCAGCAATGAAGACTTGCTGAGGTGAGTATCCGTTGTCTTCTATGATTTTTCGCTGGAAATTGTTCCGCTGCTTTATGACCTGCTGATGCTGCTTCTCCAACTAATTTCAAGTTGTGTAGATTGAGAAGTTTTTTTGAAATTCTCAAACCACCCTTTGCTGGCTTGGAAATCGAACTTGGAATCAGAATTTTCGTTAATCATATCATGTAATTTTTTGCCTTAGCTCTTATCAATGCTGAGCTCAAAAGCAATCTCTTTTGCGCCATGTCTTCTATCCATAGTTCTAATGCTTTTTCAGTTTCTTCCAGCCCTTTGTTTCGAATTTGGCACACTCTTTTTGCCGACGCTGAAGAAGAAGCTGCTACACTGTCCTTTATAGAGGTCTCTTTTGTCTTTATGGAACGAACAGTTGATTCAATTTTTTTTGTTTACTCAAGTGTTATTTTTTCCGCGAATACACAAGTCCGACCTTCCGTGAATGTTAAATCTTACCTCATTTTTTCATACGCGAATAGTGAAAACCGTAAAAGTCAAACCCGCGAATGTTAAGGGATTACTGTATTCACTATTTGGAGCATTTTTGCCCATCTCATTAAAGAAGGCTACCTCAAACATATACAGAAACTGATTCTAATGATATCTGGTATATGTCTTTGCGCATGCATTTTAAAGTTATAATGTCATTCAGCCTCAGCAAAGCAGATTAAATGAATAACAAGAAAAAAGTCGATATCAGTTTTTATACCCCTAGAACCTTTGGAATAAAAAAATTAAAACGTTTTACATATTTGTACGAAAATTTCTTAAAAAAAAGCGATTTACAACTAAATTCGCAAAAATGTAAAACGTTTAAATGAACATATATTAAATATAATGATCACAAAATTTTTGAAAAAATAATTTTAGATGTGATGCTTTCATTTATTTTAAAGTATGCCTCAAGATAAAAAATTGATACGTTAGGATACAAATTTTGTGGAAAAAAATTTTCTTCAAATTTTTGTGCCTCCATTTGCAAAATTGCAATCTTTTTTGTTCGAAAAAACACACAAAAAACAGTGATATCGTTAAAACAGCACTACTGATTCACAGGAAAGTTTGAAAGTATGAAAACTTATTAAACTACTCGTAATGGCTAAACATGATGTCTGAAAATAATAACAACCAGATATATAAAATTAATCAATACGGAATTTTGTTGAATTGATCCTTATTTTTCTCATTTAAAATATCATAATTTCTAAATATTTTGACACAGACTGAAGACAGACTAAAATACGACATCTTAACTGAGGCGTTATGAAGTTTAAAGTCGAAAACTGACAAAGGAGAAAAAGAATCTTTTTTTTCTATGAATTTTCTAATAATAATCTAATAATAATAATTTTCTATGAAAAATAATTTTTAATGATTAGGCAAGGTGCTTATAGCGAATCCAATATTGATTTTTCCAAAAACATGTTTTTTCTGAAACTTTACTCTTGGTATATTTTGAATTTTGTATGTTTAATCTTGTTTAATGCGGTCCGGCCAAATTGTCTTATCCTAGATAAAACACCCAATCGACTAATGTATAAGAAATTTAGACATATATTGACAACAGAACCAAAAAAGGTTGTTTTAAAAACTATTTAAAATAAATAAAAACAACTTTTCCCGTCCAAGGCGCATTCGCAGCAACGCTCCAAAAGGTTTCCAGTAGTTTCGACCTTATATCATCAAAAAAATATAATTAAAATCGGTGAACATACATTCGTTTAATTTAACAATTAAAATTAGCAAAAATGTTTTATTTACCTAAAACGCAATATAACCACTAAATATGTCGATTGATGACGATAGTCAAGGTATGCATCTTCAGTTGATTTTAGATTTCAGCCGAAAATTTGTGAAAATAGTCTTATGACTAGATAGAAACATACAAAGATGTTTATCATGTCTCAGACGACAACGAAATTTGATAATTCTACATGACGTAATAATTAAATATATAAAATACGTTTAGGAATTTATTATCATCTATTTTAATGGTTGCGGTAGTGCATTGCTGCTCTACGATCAAATAATCTCCAGTAGTTTACGCGCTTAGGTCATGGTATGATTTTTATTGGAATTTCTTGACATCCAACACCGTCACCAGATCCTCAATAGAGTAGAGGCAATTGCTTAAAATTTCATGAAATAAATATGTAATATATATATATATATATATATATATATATATATATATAT
>CM077100.1:23901260-23928321 GCA_039619505.1 Cimex hemipterus | reverse complement strand
ATATATATATATATATATATATATATACAAAGAGAAAATTCAATTTTTTTAATAATTGGACAGGGTGCTTTAAATAAATCTGCACTGATTTTTCTCTACCTCTACTCTAGGGGGCTTTTTTTTCGTAACTTTTTGTGTTAAAACTCATTTAATATGACATTTCGTTACATGTTCTTATCCTAGACGAAGAAGACAACAAAAACCATTCAACTGATTTATAGTAAGCTTGGAATAAATGCAAGCAAGAAAATTAAAAAAAAATTGTTAGAAAAATTATTTAAATGAAAATAATTTTACCAATTCTATGGCCCAAGGAATACGGTTAACTTATTGCATATATCAGTAGATTATTCTTCATAAATACGGTAAGGAAAAATAGCATGGAGGATTTTATGAAATGTGAGCACTGTAAAAAACTGCTACTTACTAGAAAAATTGAATTTGTACTTATTTAACTGTAAACTTATTCAGATATCGTGAGATGGGGTCTGGTGTGATGTAGGTATCAGGAAAACATTTTCTTTGTCGTGCCAACGTTTCGATCTTTTATTGAGATCATCTTCAGGGCCTGGGATTTAGAAACATCTAAATGTAAACTATGTTTGTAAATCCCGGTCCCTGAAGATGATCTCAATAAAAGATCGAAACGTTGGCACGATAAAGAAAATGTTTTTCTGATACCTACATCGCACCAGACACCATCTCACGATATCTGAATAATTATCTATTAACGGTCTCTAATCTCTACACATAACTGTAAATGGCTCCGACGCTAGCAACTTAGCAAATCGAAAGAAAGGAAATAGTGAAGGACAGAAAAGAAGAACAAGGAGCGTTATCCTCTTACGATCGAGCAGTTAATCGAAAATAAACCCCCACCATCTTACGAGGATTTTGTCGATATAATTAACGACGCCGCAGCCCAGAGCATCTCCCAACTATACCCATAGAATGAAAACTGTTCTCACAAGCACAAACACTCAAAATGTTGGCGAGATGAAACATGCAAGGAACTTTGGGATAATAAGCAAGTTATATTTCAAAATTAAAAAAGGAAACGAGCAAGTAATTATCTGGCAGTACAAAATCTCACTTGCCTTGGTAAGGAAAAATTGAATGAGAAAAGACAAAACAACTGGCATTTCTTTTGCGAATCTCTGAACAGGTAGTTCAACTTCAGTTGGACCTGACCCACAGTAAAAGGGTTGAAAGTACTAAGTTAAATGAAGGAAACTTATAGCTACAGAATGTATGGAAGTGTTGGACAACAGACACTTGTCGTTTTTAATCAATTTGGTATTGCTATACGTGATAATTTTTATTATCTACTGTTATTTCATTCTTATTGAAACCTAATTTAATATTTACTATTTTCATGCTATCTAATCCGAACGGCACGTCGAATTTATATTATATATACAACGTAGTAGTCAGAAACGATGTGAAAAGGTATAAAGTATCTTAAAGAGCACTTAGAAGAGCCTTGATCCCCTTGCACGTACACTGGTGGTTCTGGTCAAGTCCGAAAAATAGCCACTGTTTAAGCACAAGTCCAGAAAGAAAAAAAATCTGTGAAATTACCAATCTTAAGGATTGAATTTTTGGACGTACTTTTACACTGATGGTGCACAATTATTAAACTTTGAATGAACACAAAAGAAAGCAAATCATATTTTTTTAAAAATAACCAAATAATAGTGAGTAACTTATTTACATTTTTTTCTATTGATAAAAAGTTCAGACACCTATCTATTTAATTATTTTTCGAACTTGTATTAACAAACAATGGTTTATTTCATTATTCTTTGATCCCCCGCCTATAGTATTATTTTCAAACATCCAAATTGATTGTATTAGCAATGTAATTAATAATTGACGAGCCTCAGGTCTGCACTTCTTTTCGAAAACTGTGCCTCATACAAAATTGACAATACACAAAGGGGCTTCGGTGGCCTCAAGGTTTAGTCTTTAACACGGCGCTCATCACGGTAAGTTAAAGGTCCCGGGTTCGAATCCAGCGGCTCTGCATTCGAACCCGACATAGTTACAAATGTTTTTTTTTTTTCAAAAACACCGGCACTCCGAGGCCGACCTCTGCTGTTGCGAACCCTCGTTAAAAAAATAAAAATAAAAAAAAACTTCCATTAAATATACTTTAATATAATAATGGTTGCCAATGTATATTGTTCTGTTGACCAAATGTGCCCTATCCAATTTGATGGTTTTTATTTTGTAATATACGACCAAGGTCCGCCCCTTTTTTTTTTAAATTTTCCTTTCTTTCCCCCTCATCTTCGATTTCTCAGACCATTAGGTAGTTGATGAGTGAGGATGAGGAAGCCTTTATATTACGTGATTCGTGATCGGCTACTCACCAACAGCGGAAAGGTTGGTCAGGTGGGCCTCGGATAGCCGCCCAATCAGCCGAGAAAAAACCTGACCTATTGTGCGCAATTTTGCGTGGCGGAGTTCATTGTCAATTTCCCCTTGAGGAGACAAAAGAACTGAAGGATTCGCCTCAGTATAAAAAGTAATGTCTACAGTAAGTTAAGAAGTGTACAGTCATTAATAACATTCACCAAAGGGAATAAAATTGACGGCTTTCGAACTTTTGGGGTGCATTAAGCAATATAAGTTACATGAAGTACTGCGACTACCAATAAAAATACAAAAATGTCGCACAGCCGACTTTCAAATGGCAATGTCGATTTTAACGATTTTAACCAACCGTATAAATAAAACCTGGATTGAGTTGATCGTAGGTAAGTCGAAGGACACAGATCAAGGGGGCACGTTTATGTTGGAAGGGAGGTGATTGGGGTTGGCATTAGAATGTGGGTTCCGGTGAGAGAGAGGGCTGGCCAACCCTTGCATTCAGCACATACTAGCCGGCATCTTCGGTCCTTCTGATCTACCCTACCAAAGTCCCAATTTTTCAACGAAAAGATCTCTATCGTGGAAGAGGGCTAAAACCTTTCATCTCAGCCAAAGCATCTCGGGGTTGTTAAGAATTGAACGATGATTTCATCGATTTGATAATACAACAAACAATAAAAAAATTCAAATAATTTTGTTGTTTTTTTCTTATTTTTTCGCAACAACAATGGTTCAAGAGGAAGAAAAGTGAAATTCCATAAACTTCGTACATATTGATGAAACGCTCTTGAAAAAACAACAGTACTGCTAAAGCATATTCAGGTTTATTTACTTTATTTTTTCGATCTGTTATAACTCACAATAATTAGTACAATAAATGAAAGAAGTGAATAATAAAAATTGAAAAAAAAACGAAATATATAGCTTTGCTTACAGTCTTATTTTTCATGTGGGGTTGACAATCCTGGTGTTTAATAGGCTAATAGGTTAAATTTGTTTAAAAAATGTAAACTGATTTTTTTTAATTTGCATAATTATTTTTAAGGCTTTTTCGTATCTAACCGTGTTCTCAAAACAATTTTCCACGTACTAAAATACTTTTTGCAAACTCTTTAGATTTAATTTTTTTCTCCTTTAGAAGAGGCGAAAATACAGAGTATCTACTGGTTAATCAGCATTAACCCGTCTCTCTCAGTTGGAAATTAAACATTGTGTAGTTTTCACAATAAAGTTTCTTCTTAAAAAAAAAAAAAAATCTTCTTCGAGCGATTACTTAACTAGCGCCCGAAACAGGGACCGTCAGTAGCTAAAAGTTAAGTCGTGACCGTTTGTCCGGCGGTTGCATTTGAGTCAACGGAACTTTTAGCGGGCACATCGGTTCTTTGAGCGTCGTTCGATGACTATTCTCGTTAAGCCAAGAGAGAAGAAATTCCTGCATCGATCGTTCATCTCATCCAGGAGAAAACGTTACGAAAATCCCCAAAGACAGGAGAAAGAAGAAGGAGCAAACTGGAGAAAAAGAACACTACCGTAGGAGCGAGTAGCTATCTCTCGCTTGTTAAGCCTTCCAAGCAAATCATTCCTTCTAGCATGCCTAAAAAAATTAATTATAAAAGTGCAAAAGAACGATGGAAACTCTTCAGAACTAGAACAATCATTATGTTTTATCCCTAAAAACAAAAAGCAAACTAATTGGCCCTGCCAGAAATGTACTTATTTCACAGGATATTAATCATTTACTAACTTTAATTAACATGTGAGGTGATTGGTGACCGTTATTCGATAATTATTTAGAAATCGTGAGATGCAGTCTGGGGTGATCATATTGAGGGCCTGGGATTTACAAACATTGTTTCAACACGACACGCAAGAGAATGGCACAATTACACAGAAGACAAACAAACATAATTTTTACAACAACGTAAAATTCATTTTTCAACATCCAAACTCTATTTGTTAAATGACGTTTGTAAATCCCAGGCCCTGAAGATGATCTCAATAAAGATCGAAACGTTGGCAAGATGAAGAAAATGTTTTTCTGAAACCTATATCACACCAGACCGCATTTCACGGTTTCCACATGATTTAATTAAACCATTAATTCACTATTTTCGTGGAATTTGTGTGTAATGTTTAATTAAATGACAATTAATTAGGTTTTTAGTTGAGACGAAAAAAAAGTAAATGGCAAAAGGAGGGAAAACTCGTAAGGTGAGGTTGAGATGGGAAGTTGATGTCCGAGTGGATCGAGGTCACGATAGCTCAGGTGGTAGAGCAGCGGCGTATCTAGTCGAAAGTCATGGGTTCGAATCCCTTTCGTGCCATTAACTTTTTTTCGTCTCAACTAAAATCCTAATTAATTGTCATTTAATTAAACATTACAAACAAATTCCGTTGAGTCAAGGTTATCTAAAAATTGGCAATAAGGAGGGAAAACTCATAAGGTGAAGTTGATGTCCGAGTGGAACGAAGGTCACGATAGCTCAGGTGGTAGAGCAGCGGCGTATCTAGCCGGAGGTTGTGGGTTCGAATCCCGCTCGTACCATTTAGCTTTTTTTTCATCTCAACTAAAAACCTTAATTATTTGTAATGTATCAATTGGTCAAGCGGACCACTAAATTAGTGAATTTAAGTCATCTGACATTCTGAAAGAGGACATAATGCAAACTGAACTAACAATCTAACCTAATAATCCCCCATAGAATTTGTTAACAGAATCCAAAAATTACGAAACTTAGTTCATATTCGACTAAATCTAGCCGGAGTAAATTCAGACACCTTGAAAGAATTAATGACTAGGATAGATAAAGAAATTTCTAAATGTTTACCTTCGTCATTAAGTAACCACATAATCATATTTAATCCATAAACAATAGCATAGGCACAATTTTATCAAATGACCCCCTTCATAATTTAAACCCCAGCTCGCAAAAGAACGTAGAAATATCTTGCTATCTAGGTTTGTGTGAAATATTTCAAAAACATGTAAATGCGAAATTTCACCTCTTTCCTTTTTGGACAAATGCGACGTTTTTCTATGGTATAGAATTATGCAAGACCTATATATAAAAATAGGTTTAAGTAATCAAATACATATTTTCCCTGGTGGCTCGATACCACTGAAACTTTCATTTGAGCGACCAGAATTAAATAGGAAAACAATTTCAAATTTAAACGAAAAATATATAAATAAAAAATAATAATACAAAACCGAGACGGCTTGCGATGTAAAATCCATACAAGTAATGACATTTGCCCCGAAGCCATGGTCATTGAAACGCAAAGCACTCGTACTGGCTAAGAAGACAGTAATGGCCAATTGCCCTGAAATGTCAATACGCTCAGATTTGAGGAAAATATAAGATACAAAGAATATAAGATAAAATATAAAAAAGATATATCGTCACTAATAGGAACGGATCATATGAACTCCCAAGAAAAATACAAAATAATTGATTTTTGGATAGAATATCCTTAAGTTATTGAAAGAGAAAATGATTAGTTAACATCGACAGGTTTATTAAAACATGAAATATTAATTAGTGGTGAAAAACCAATCTTTCAAACTTTCTGATTGTTGTAGTCGATTAAATGAATATTGGCTTCGGTGTTAGGCTTTAACCAAACTTATTCTTACAAACTAAAAACATAATCAAACTGCAGGAGTAGTAATACCAAAATGATTTGAAGGGACTTAACTACACTCTCACCCTTAAAAATCTTCAGCTTATATTCTAAATGCCCATGTGTTTACCTCCTATAATACACTTCATTAGTACCAAATTTTTCGATTATCTGAACCTCGAACTATAACTTTAGAAAAAAATATTTTGCTAACTTAAAAATAATTGATGAGTGTATTTTATTTTGTTCATACACAAGTTGTCTCTTGAACAGACGTTAATACTTCAGAAAATTATTCTACATTCAAAAGGGACTAAAAGATCCTCCACTTGAAGCTTTCAAAACTTTTTACTAAAAAGCTTCTCAATCTCATAAAATAATAATCCCACTATAAGTTCAATTACATCATAAAATATCCTATATGATTCTTTTTTTATTGTCACTTCAAGCAAAGTACAAAATAGATTAGAACATAAAATTTTTCGACTTTTCACAGTTCATCCAACCAAGGTTATTATAATTTAACGAAGTTGCGCAAAATGCATCTATTTATGCGTCTCACAGTATGCATCAATTCCAAGCTTTAAATACTTGCCCTTTTTTGTCTTGTGCTTATATTTAGGAAATAAAGTATCATTATTATTAAGCAGTGGGCAATTAATTGATGATTATTATTCCAAAATTAAAGATCCCACATTAGCAACAAATAAATCTGACGTAATTTACAAAATTAATTGTTTAAATTGTCCGGCAACATACATCGGTATTAATCCCAATATCTGGATAAGACAATAAAGCAACATATCTATGACCAACACAACTCCGACAATCCAACGTATCACACAAAGACCAAAACAAACATAAGCGTGCCTTTTTGGAAATGGTTTACATCAACAGAGATAAACAGCATCAATTACAGAATAGGCACATGTAAATCCAGTCGGAGCTACGCCAGTATCATTAATCAAAGTCAATATCGATAACATACGTACATCATCATCACATGACATAAAACCTATATATATATAGCAAATAAAACAATCATCAGATTCCATTCATCAAACATTTCTGCATAGTCTAATTTTTCAACAATTTGCTTCAGCTTTCCCCAATTATCGCCGTCTATATAATCCTGAACGGATAATCAGGCCGAGTGATTACCCACGTTTTTTTCTCAGTGTCGGCTCCTTTCACCTCAAACGACTCGATAAATAAAAATGTCTTTCTTTCCCGAATTTCTTCCCCACCCCTTCAACATACAACGTATATAACATAAAAACAGCAATACCTCTCTGGCACTCTCAACACGATTCACAAGAACGACGCATTTACACTCACTTTGAATGAGTGCGAATACTTTGATTGAATCTAAAAAAATTCCAGAATTGTATAAATTCACTTTTTTAATATATGATTTTCAAGCATTGTGTAAATTCATATTTCTTCCACATCCTACATGCATTTGTAAAATTCAAACAATGTTTATAAATCCCAAGCCCTGAAAATGATCTCAATAAAGATCGAAATGATGGCATGATGAAGAATGTGACTTTTTTCCCCACCCGTTTAAAATCCAACGTGTATAAACCAAAAATTAATATCACACGACCCACAGCAAGACACATCTACAGAGAAAATACACACTGTGAGTGAGCACAAATACTTTCCTCGAACCTAAAATTTCTCACAATGTATAAATTTATTTTCACATCTTACATGTATTTCTATATTTTAAACACTGCTTATACATCCCCCTTATAAAGATCAAAACTTTCGCACTATAAAGTAAATAATTATTCAAATATCGTGAGGTGCGGTCTGGTGTGATGTAGGTATCAGAAAAACATTTTCTTTATCGTGCCAACGTTTCGATTTTTTATTGAGATCATCTTCAGGGCTCAAAGTGTTCGTCTTCTGTGTAATTGTGCCATGTCGTGTTGAGAGTGTTCTGATACCTACCTCACACCAGACCGCATCTCACGATATTTGAATAATTCTCCGTTAACGGTCACTAATCTCTACACATTTCTACACGATAAAGTAAATGTTTTTCTAAACCTACGTCACACCGGACAGCATCGTCACACCTCCAAATAATCATTATTGAATAAGTTGAGAGAGCAATGGCAAAAGCCCTTTAGAAGTAGTTCTCTAACATGGTTTCTTTTCTCTTCGTAATCTTCCCTTGTTTTCAGTAATTGTTTCGTGTAAGAAGCCTACAGTATTTGGGTTTTTGCATAGCCATCCCATACATATTGACACAAAGATTTTAGCTTTAGAACTGTAAAATTATGATAATGTACATAATGCTATATGAAGATTTATTTTTTATTTATGGTAGTTTCCCAGACCTGAAGCAAATCTTTCGTTGCGTTAAGTCAACCTGGTTTGCTCTGAAAAAACGAGGACTTACTTTCACTTATTAACTTACCAAATATCCTAATTGCCCGAGCGACACTTTCAAGTGCAAGAGCGCATTATCTGTACCAACCTTTCCGAAGCAGGTGTTTCTCAAGGCATTATCTCTAGTCTAGTTTTATTATTTATGGCTTTCACTGACAAACCTTGATACATAACGGCACTACCATCCTTTCAGGGATTACCCAGCTGTTCATTCAGAAACCTTCAGAATTATCTCTCCTATTTGAATGAATAGTTCGAAAAAGTGCGGATCAGAACGAAAACACATTCCAACAAATAACTAAATAACTTCAGCCTGCGCTCTATATATCACCTATTTTCCAATTTAGTATATATATATTTTCTTTTACAAGCAACCAATGTTGACTGTTTAAAAAGACCTGCACATTCGCCTTAAAAGAATATAACTGAATAGACGATTTACTCAAAATAATACTTTTCTTGGGCTAATTTGTACCAACAAGTCGACAAAAAGAAAATAAATATTGATTATTCGGAAATCGTGAGGTGCAGTCTGGTGTGATGTATCCTTCGGAAAAACATGTGCTTTGTTATTTTTCTGAAGCATATATCACACGAGACCGCAACTCACGATTTCCGAATAATTATCGACTAACGGTCACTAATCACTTCACAAAAATAAATAGTAAGAAATAATTTCTTTCTTTTCAAACTTTAGATTTGGTGTTGAATAGTAGAATTCACTTACTCTTTCTGACTTCCAAAGAATCCACCTCCTCCCGTTAAATTCTTTGAATGATAGCGCAAGCTTCATTCTTCGTATGGCTTACTGTACAGACTTTCAGATCAGATTTTTTTTGAGCTCAACACATTCCGAACCCTTCCGAATAATCCCTTCAAGACGCTTAAAGCGCCTTTCGACTTTCTCTCTATTGCGATAAATGCATAGTGTTTTCATTAACGCATGTTTGCGATTATGATTTATAACGAAATATAATAATGTAAATTATGACCAAAAACTGGACACAGGAAGTTCCGACGTTAAAAAATATGAGTTCACAATATTGCTACCAAAATCGTTACTGTTACAAAATAGTTAGTGATTGTGCTAAACCCAATCTTTGATATTTTATAATTGCTTTTACATGTTTGTCGTAACTAGACATTCATAATTCTCTGGAGTACGTGATGTTTAATAATCTTTTGATATGGTTTTTACAAGGGGAGAAAGCTAACATTGCTTCCGACATTATTAATAGCTTCCGGAAATTTGAACTCCACCTTTCTACAAGGAATAAGCTTTTTTATCCCTTAGCACTCAGGAATTTTTTTCATAATATATCCCTGAGAGAGGAAGCGTAGTATAACTTTGGCGCATGTATACGTTTTACGCCTTAGGGTGAGATTACTTTGTGAAAATATAATTAAAGTATTTATTAAACGGATGAAGAACTCGCTCCACCCTTTTTGTCTATCGCGGCAGGTTCTGAATTTTTTTCTTGTTTTAAAACCTCTTTTATCCTAAGGAACTACCTGCGGCAAACAATTTGCCACAGGCAAAGTTAACTGCTGTATCTCGTTTGATTGTAAAGTTTCTTTAAAGTATTCCTCATCTCTCGTCTCTTTTATTGATTTATGTTCACATTTTCGAGTTCTGATCGAAGCGTGCTCTGCAAAGGTACTTTCACTTGATTTCGCTTCGATAGATAACACAGGTAACTCTGATTTTACGCTTTGCCCAACCTAAAGCAACTTTCTCTCGGAAAGAACAATAACTCAGGTTATACCTTCCAGGACATGAGGGTAAACTGCGTCTATATACATAACACACACATACCTACACTGAAACAAACCGGCGGCGAGTACATTGGGAAACGAGGCTGTGAAAGGTCGGCGTTAGAGCGCCTATTTTGGGGAAAATGTCACTGGGGATATAAACTGAAAATGATTGGGGAGATAAACAAGAGAGCCGATGAAAAGAAGATAAAACCAGTTGACGTTCACCTCTGGTCTGCGCGATGGATCTTTCAATTCAATGTAAATTTACCAGTCGGCGCGGAAAGGCATTAATAGTTATAAATAATATCAAATTCACCGAATACTGGTGTATGAAAGATGGCTCTGTCTCGTTCAGATGCTGCAATCGGAAATCGAACTGTAATGCCGCGGGGTGTACAGATTCCAGCGTAACACGAATTCTGTCTATTAAAAACGAACATATTTACGAAGTGCAATCTGACCGCGATGTTGAGCGTGAAAAAGTGGGTTGTCGGGAGAAAAGAAGGGGAGGATTTATTTTGTTAACCAAATAAATTGATCCGCTTGTATGACTTGTTCAACAACATATGGGATTCGGGCTGTAGAGATCGGACAGGGATATATCGTTTTCGTCTGATTTGTACAGACACGTCCAAGATCCGCGATGGTATGGTGTGTGCTGTGTTAAGCAAGGGAGTGACCACCTTCTGGTTGTTGCTCCCTCATTGCAGCGCATACAGGGCAGAGTTGTATCCGATTTGGCACGATCTTGAGCCGGTGCGGACCGAGGAGTTCCTTCCTCTTACGTACCGACTATTAGCTATACGCAACAGGTTTTCTCTGAACCCTCTCGTCGTGCTATTATTAGAGAAATACGCGGAGCTGGATCCTCTTGGAAAACTGGTTGTTGTCTGGATTCCCTGACACGTTGGCCTGTAAAGTACCGAACGTGCGGACGAGACGGAGAAAGCCCAATCTTCAGGCCAACGCGATGAAACCCTCTGAAGCTAATCAAGCGATGAAAAACTTGACGAAAGAAAGACAGCAGCGTCAGTGGGCTGGGTCGTCGGAAGGCCAGTCACGAGCACGACCCATAAATGGCCCTTAGAAAACATGGAGACGATGGATCGTCCTTACCAGACTGAGGATTGGCCATACGCGGTTGACACACGGGCACCTGTTCTTGGGCTAAAGCCATGCAGTGGAAGATTGCTTGTGTGTCCCACATAATAGAGGCATAACATGCCTTGGTTCCATACAAAGAGCGAGAAGGCATGCGGCCGGACTTAAGTAGAGTTTTCGAACACTGTAACGAGTTTCAGCGTCCCCTGCTCCGCCTTGGGAGAATTAGGCATTTTTTATTTTATGTAATATTTGTTTTGTTTTTCTGTGTCTTGTATGAGTTGATGCATTTATCGGTTGGAATGAGGAGGTACTGATGACAAAGTAGCTTCTCCATCGCCATTCAGGCTCTGCATGACTTGGGCTGATGGCGGAGAGTAGAAAATTGCCCATCAACCCCAATTTAGATTAGTTTGTTATAGGGAACGGGTAGATGGAGGAATGTGGAGTACTTCATCTACCAAATAGTATCAGTGCGAACAATGTATGTAGATATGAATGTATTTATTGGTGTGGATGTGTATAGAGTGTTTAGCAGTAATTGTTAGTGTTTTGGGGCTGAAATGACCAAACTGTCGAATACCCCTACCAAAAAAAAAAGTTTAATTATTAGTATTAATCATCACAACATGTCGTTTATAAATCTAAATGATCGCATCGCTTAAATATGTCCCAAGTATAATATTCATTACATACTCTTTATGAATATATTCCTATTCTCTGGTTCTTTCGTACAGGAATCTGATAGTATTCAACGAGCAACCTTGAAACAGAAGTATATTAAAGATTTTAATACAAATTCCAAAAAATTTTTGAAAAACACAATTCTTATAAAACAAAACATCAATCAAATTAATGGCACGAAAGATTAAAAAACTTGTTCATTTATTTGCCGACCAGTCCTCGTAGTTGTCCAAGTCTCGTGTGGGGATTCAATGTCATTCTGCCACCTACAAATTTGACGTTAGTATCTCTTTGTTGATGTTTAATTTGGGGAGGGGGGGGCAAGACTGTTTCTTCGATGTGAACTGAGTGCATTTTCCTTCATTATTGAATATTATAGGTAGTCGGGGATTCGAGTTAGAGTACAGAAATGCAATATCGTCCGCATAGGTCAGCAGTACATAAGAACAAATAGAAAAATACTACTGAAATAACCGACATTTTTAAATTTTTGTAAAAAAAACTTGCACGTTTCTATTACTAAAAGATGAAAGATTTTTTTTTTAATTCTACAATTAACCTTATTTTGTTCTCGAATAATTTTATTATTTTGTCCATTGTGGGTTGGAAGCTTACAAGTGACATTAGGATTTGGTTTTTACAATACTTTATTGCACCTTTAACGATTGGTTCCTCAATGTCTGTTGCTTTGATAGTTGGAATGTACCGTTTGTTCGACAGTTTCTTCTTATTTAATTACTATGTCACTATCGTCCGGTTGGTTTGCTACTATGTTTTTTTTCTTTTTTTACGATGGTTCGCAACAGCAGAGGTCGTATAAACCCTCAGGCTGCCGGTGTTTTTGAAAAAAATCCCATTTGTAAGTATGTCGGGTTCGAATGCAGGGCCGATGGATTCGAACCCGGGACATTTCCTTACAGTGATGAGCGCCGTGTCAAAGACTGAACCGTTGCGGCCACCGATGCCCCTGCGTATGCTACTATTGATGTCATATCAACGTCCGGATTTGTATTGGTCAGTTCTGCAACAATTTCCTTTATTTGTTAGTTTGGTGAGTTTGCGTTTATGTCTTCTAGCACAACTGTTAACATTTCGTCTAGGTCTAGAGTTCGGGACCGTGAAATCTCGGATTTGAGAGAGTTACCTTCGTTTATGTGTATTCTACTATAAATAGAGCGCCTGCGGTAGAATTTAATTGTTTTGTTCTAATATCATTAGGGTCAAGTTTTGGTTGTGTTTAGTCTTCAAGTTGAAGTTGTGTATAATGAAGTCTTTGATGTTTTCAACCATATCGGGTGCTCTACCTTTATCTCTATATTATTTTCTGTGCCGTTTTTCATCACACTTATCACTTTCTGAGGGATTTGCTAATTTATTTACTTTAATGTGTCTGAATAACGCTAGTCCGTTACAGATATTTTTTATTTTAATGGGGATGATTTTTTCGGAATTTGCCTCTATTAGCAATCCGGCTGGTGTGGTGTTCTGGGTCGAATCGGATTGTTCGTCCCTAGAACCAGCATCGTCCATAAAATCTCAAGATAAGCAATTGAGAATTCTTTCCATTGCTTTTTATTTATTGTTTGAAAGATAAATATTGGCTTTGATAATTGTAATGTTGTCTGACCTTAAGTAATACGTCTACTTTTGGTGAAAATCAAGCAAAAACAATTCTAGGTCTCAGCGATTGAGAGATCGTTTGAACTCAGAAGTGTAGTGTAATTGCTATGATTTGTGATCGCTTGAAAGGGCTTGTGTTTTATTTTAGCGTTGAAATATATTATTGCTAGTTCTGGATTTATGGCCTCGTACTCGATTAAGATTTTAAAATATTTTGTCGACTTTATGTGTAAGTCACTAATTCACTACTTTCGTGGTCCGCTTGACTAATTAATACATGACAATTAATTAAGGTTTTTGGTTGAGATGAAAAAATGTCAATGGTACGAGAGTGAATCGAACCCACGACCTTCGGCTAGATACGGCGCTGCTATACTACCTGAGCTATCGTGAACTCTATCCACTCGGACATCAACTTCCCATCTCAATACCACCTTATGAGTTTCATCTCAACTAAAAACCTTAATTAATTGCCATGTATTATTGGTCAAGCGGACCACGAAAGTAGTGAATTAATGATTTAAAATGAAGTACATTTCACTAAAGCTCTATGTCGCCATTTCAATTGTCGTCGAATCCAATCCGATTACACGACATTTGAAAAATGGCAAAAAGTGGGGTTGAGATGGGAAGTTGATGTCCGAGTGGATCGAGGTCACGATAGCTCAGGTGGTAGAGCAGCGGCGTATCTAGCAGAAGGTCGTGGGTTCGAATCCCTCCCGTGCCTTGACTTTTTTTCATCTCATCTAAAAACCTTAATTAATCGCCATTTATGTGTCAGTTCGTCTTTCCTGTCGCGTTCGATGTGCATTATGTAAACTCTTCTTGGAAAGTATGAACGTATAAGTAAACAGGCGCAAAATCGTATAGTCCGATTTGTGTAACATCCTTTGTACTCAAAACACTGAAAGGCTGGTGGCATATAATGGGCAGTACTATAAAACAAAAAACTCACAAATATCAACACCCCTATCAGAAAGGAAAACCATGTGAATCAGCACTATTGGCGGTACAAGTAGAACATTCACTGAATAACCAATTAATAGAATTGGAGCATCATTTGACAACATTCCTTTCGAAGCAAAGCATCACTCAAACAGCGAGGAACAGACAAAACCTGTCGTACATGGATAGAATCAATGCTAAAAAGTAGAAAAGTCTCCATCTTCCACGAAAAAGTAGAAGCACCGGTGGGCAGGAGGTGTCCGCAAGGAGGAATATTCTCTCCTCTCCTGTAGAATTTGGTAGTGGACGACCTCATATGCAAACTAAATGAAAATGGAATTTTCACCCAAGGCTATGCAGATGACATTGTCATACTAGTCAGGAGAAAATCCGATTCAAAATTAAACCCAAACATTTGACAGCATACGAAGACTATCAAACCTATGTATCACAGGAGGAATGAGAAGAACCCCTACAAATGCATTAGAAACTTTGTTAAACCTACCTCCACTGTAAATATTCATACAAGGAGAGGCAAGGAAAAGCTCACTTAGGCTCTAGAAATAATTACATTGGAAAGGAACTAAACAATTCGAGCATACAACCATAATCAACAAAATCGGACACCCATTATTAGAAATGAGGACTGACTACATGATCCCGGAAACAATCTTCACACTTTACTATAAAGGAGAGGAAGAACACAGGAGAGCATCAGATACAATGATATGGTACACAGATGGTTCCAAAACAAACTAAGCAACCGGATCAGGAGTTTTCTGTACAAGCCCAAAACATGAGCAATCAAACTCATTCTGTCTTTCAAGTGGAAATGCATGCCACCAATGCTTGTGCCCTGGAAAACCTTAAACGAGGTTAGACTGACAAAGAATCCTCATAAGGCCAGATAGCCAAACAGCTTTTAAAGCATTAACATGTAAAAGAATCACATCAAAACTAGTCAGGGAATGAATCCGAAATCTCCAAAAGCTGGGGAAACGCAACAACCTGATGATACCTTGTGTCAAGGCACAGGGGAATTTTGGGTAACGAGAAAGCAGTCTGGCCAGAAGAGGATCTACAAGACCATACATAGGCCCCGAACCGATTCTTGGGATAACAAAAACAAATATACATTCCTCCATCGCAGAATGGATCCAAACAAAACAAAAGGAGAAGCGGATAAACTCTAGCGGTGCTAGGCATAGTAAACTTACGATGAAACAACCAAAACATGGAAAGAATTTTTTTTTTGCAAGCTCGCTAATTGTGGGAAGGATCGAATTCAAAATTGATTCATCGATTTCCTTGATAAAATCTGTTAGATTTTTCGGATTTCCCTCATAGTTAGGAATGCTATCAGTGAATATTTTTATTTCTGTTCGCGACGCCATGTTACGTACACTAATGTCTGTTATAGAAAGGTTATTTAATTGCGTGATTAATTTCTCAATTGTGAATTAAACTTACAGAACGTAGATTACAGAGTTGCACATCACAGTTACTTCACATCAAGTAGGATCTATCTGGTCGTGTAGATTACCGTAACCTGTACACTGTTCCTGTGAATCTAGTCCAATTCAACTGCGCCAGTTATAAATTTAACTCAAGGGCACTCGTTAAAAAAAAAATTACATATTATTAAAGGTTACAATTAAACTTTACATAAAAGTTAATAAACTTGTAAAATAAAAATTAAGATGAGGTCGTGATGCGGTTCTCTCTTCTCAATGGAGAGAGAGGGTTAATATAGCTTGTGTTGAGTTACTGAATGTGCAGGGTCTATTGTTGTCTAAACAGCAGCTGCTGTCGATGTAATTTATATATAAGCAAATATATAAGTTTAGGGATGGTTAAGTTGGTTGGTCAGTAGGTTAGGATGGTTTGTTTCAATTAACCATACTTTTTATCTAACGGCTGATATGTTAATTTCAAGAGCGGAATTCGAACCAACGACCCTCTGGTCAATACGCCGCTGTAGTCTTAGTGTAATTTATTACCTGTATATCGGTTTGAAGTCATTCTTGTACCAAACTACAAGAAGTACGCTGTCGTTGGCAATTGGTGGCCTGATATCACAGGGGAGGTGCACCGTTCCTTTCGTGACTGCTTGCACTGCGAGAATCGGTCCTGAAACAGAAACGAACAAGTTGAAATTCAATTTCACTTTTAGAATGATCACTTTATTTTACGAAGCGTTTTCAAAGATACAAACCCCATCTGGAATAAAGTTCGCTACTACAAATTCAAAAGAACCGTTCGAAATTGATGTTAAAAGAAATGTTAATTTTATCGTAATTAAAGTAAGGATATGTACGATTATTTCAAACAGCATATGTATATGCACAGGTGGTATAATTTTCCCGTTGTATTTGAAATTTACAGCTGTAGATTTAACTGCAATAAGTAAATGTGATGTTGTAAAAGGATAATTTTATTATAATTGACTTGTATTCTCATGAGCGGAGAAGTCACTCAGTAGTGACACTCCGACGTAGATAAAACAAAGGTAAACACTTGTCACTTGTTATATATCGATATCTCAGACTCGGCAGGATCTCGAGTCCATCGGCGTTTCATTCAGCGGTATGGAGTGTCAGGCAGTGTGGTTGTTTCAGTGGGGGGGGGGAGGTATATGACAGTTGCGATGAGTCCAATCTACTCCACTCAAAATAAAGATAAAAACAAACCAAGGAGTTAATAGCACTAGAAACAATATGCCTGTATTGGGACAAATTAGGAAGGACAGGTGATTAATAAAATATACAGTTTATATATCATCCTGTGCTCATATATTGCGAGAACTATTTTTTTTTAGATTTATTTTCACCGACAAATGATAGTAAACTATACAAATATGTATATATGTTTTGTTGGTTCGGTAAGTGGATTTACGTTTAGGCTGAGGAGTACTGGAGAGTGATCAGAAGACAGGTCGTTTAAACTCTGAACAGTTGGGAGATGGATCCCAAGGCGCAGATAACAAAGAAGTCCAATAGGTCTGGGAGACGATTTGACTCAGACGGTTACGAGAAATAAAAGAATAATTATCTGTTAATTATATTTTGGAGAAGGCATCCAAGGGAATTTGCAATTCGGCTGCCCCCATTGCAGGTGTTTGGCATTGAGAACTTCACCAGCCACAAACAGCCTTCCGAGGGAACATAAGATGGATTTTAATTGGGGAGGATATAAGGGGACAGACGAGGTACAACTGCTGATATTATAAGTGGTGCCGAAAAGACGGGAAGGGAAGACCACTTGATGGGAGTTAGTGGATGTTATGGAATGTCGAGCCAGGACTTGAGCCACCTTGAGCCCGATTTCCACTAAAGTCATAACTTTTTGTGTATGCTGTTATGTGGAAAACTTCTGAGTCTCAGTGATAAGTGCTACGTCTATGTGCCTGTTTTTAAGTAGTGCTTCGAGTTATTGTATGCGCGTCAGTATTCCGTTTGACTTCCACAGTAGAACTGTGAATGGTTTGGTGGGCACATGATTCATCGGGAAAGCTTGGAGAGGAGTCCAGTTACAAGGGTTGTGAAGAGGGAAATGAGAGGAGTTATTAATGGTTCAAAATCATTAAGAAAAGAGGTAAGATGGGGAATGATTTCTGTGTTTGGAGCTGGTGAAGAAGTTAACAGCTCCATAAGCATACCTGGGTGTGATTTTGTTAGCTCAGACAGGTGGCGACGCCATAGGGGCGGTGTAGAAATGAAGGTTTCTTTGGGTGAATTTGCTGCGTTCTTGATTGTTGTACCTGCTATTGTTGGATTCGTCTTTCTTCTGGACGATAACACTGGGAAGAAGTTCGATCGATGTCTTCGTTATGGGTTCTAGAGCTATTGTCGCTTTTAATTTGAGTGTCTCCGGCCTCAACTTGCTCTGCGTATGAAGCTCCCTTGTGGGTGGTGCATCCTTTGTGATTAGCAGAGTGTACCTCTGCACTGGGTAATGTTGCAGGGATGTTTAGCGGCCTCGTACATTGTGTCGATTGATGTGGGCCTCCACATACGACGCATCTGTGCGGGAGATTGTAGTTTGTACGTACGCTCTTGCGCATTCTAGGCTCCTCATCGTTTATTTTTGTGTATAGTAGTTACTGCAAGTTAAATTTCCCTTGACTATTTTTGTTTTTAGTGAGATCTACAAAGAATGAGGGTAAGAGCGTTTCTGAAATAGGATGCAGTACTTGCGTTAACACAGCACCTTGTGCACTGTAAACATGTTTTTTTTTTTTTTTTATCAATTCTTCCTTTATTTCTTCAGTGAACGTGGTCTGGTGTACTCCTCTTATCACTACTTGGTAGCATTTATCTTCTTTAAGTTGATAACAGAGACAGTCATAACTGTTTGGACACAAAAATTACACTGCTTTTCGATACCTTCCGTTGTCATTTATGTGCAGTAATAAATCATTCACACGAAATCAGCAGTAAAATTTGTCATTGACCAGTAAGGCTTTTAATTGCTTACAAAATCGTGTAAAGTTCACGATATTTTTGATCATAATCAGCGATGGTTTCCGAAGAGATTTATCTATTTTTTCATTCATTTGGGTAGTACTCGTTGAAGTGAATGGTATTGCAGGAGGTTGAATTGGAGACGTGGTTTTCCTTGCACCTTTTATTAATTTGTTTTTAGAGGAATTGTTCACGCTGTCGCTTTTTTATAGCTTCTTTTCCGTCGTTCCCTAGTGACAATTGTCGAAGATGTGTCTAATTCTAAGACTGTAAATTGTGGACTTTTGTCTAAAAAATTAGCGTGCTCATTGGCGGCGTCAGAAATATTTTGGCCACTCATGACGCGAGGTCCACCTTGGACCACAATAAGTCCGGTACGGTGTATACTACTGAGTAATGTTTTGCCTACCTTGTTTTGTAAACAAGAGAATAAGCCTCTGGCTTCCCACTGCTTTCGGCCACCTCGCCCTTAGAACTGACGTACGTCGGAATTTTTTTTCTAATTGCGTTCACTTTTACACAATAAGATGAGAAAACAATCGGCGCAGAAGAAGCAGAGAAGAAAACCGTCCTACTTGATTGTAGAAGTGAAGAACGAATAGAGAGTCGAACTGCATAAATAACTGGGTTTAACAGGGAGCAAAACTCCAAGATGTTATCTGTATGACTATCACAATGGAACTCGAGAGACATGTATATGAAGAAAAAAATTAGGCGCTTGAAAAAGAAATTAATATTAACGCAAAATTATCTCAGGTAATTTGAGTAATTATAATAGAGAATAATAAGAAAAGGTTTTGAAAGAAACACGTGACGTTAGAACATAAAATACACGTCTTATATGAAAGAAAAAATGTTTCCTTGAAGAAATAAGTAATATCTTAATGGAATCGATAGTTGTCCACTGAGATGAAATAGTGCATGGTTGACGGACCCACTGGGAACAGTTGGACCTGTTGATCTCCGGCGAGGTAGTTCCGATGCTGGAATAGTGGGAAAGTTGGCGGCGTTTCAAATGGCGTATAACTCACTCCTTGTCTTCCACTCGATAATGGATCCGGTGTTCTCGACAACACGCGCTCGTTCACATGATCCAGGAAACGCACGGGAATGTACTTTCAGATACACACAAAGCAAAAATGAGAGAGAGAGAGAGAGAGAGAGAGAGAGAGAGAGAGAGATAAACAGCGTAGATCAAACGAGAGTTCACAACGGATTTTGATAACGCCCAATCACGAGGACAATGCCGTTTTGTCGAATGTTCCACCAGACCCAAGGCGCGAAAACTGCCTTAGTACGACTGATTGATATTATGTGTTTTAGTTATTTAATAAGGATTTAAAAAAAAGGTCACGATCCCATCACTAAAACAAAACTAAATTAAACTTACCTGATAAAAATTAACTGTTTTTTTTTAAATTATAATTTTAGTACTTCTATGTGTAGTATCGTCAAGGTTGTCAGTTCTATAAACAATGTAGCCTGGTGAAGAATAATTTAGAAGTGAAGTGAATGTCCGTTATTAGAGCGATGTCTATTCGTCTGTAGTGGAGAAGTGCGTCTAGGTCTGGTGTATGTAAAAAGAGGACAATGGCGTGGTTATTACAAGAAGGTCGAGCAGGTTGCTGGTTTTTCTTTCGGCAGATAGTTGCTCTTAATAACCCAATATGTCAAAAAAGATATCGAAATAACAATCAACGAAACTTCATACGACCCATGCCAAAATTGTTAAAACCATTATACCAAATTTTAATGAACCTAATACAAATTTTCAATTCGGCAATGACATGCATTATGATAATTCAATAAACCTTACAATCCGCGCGCAAAGCTCGACAATAGAACGGAATAAGGCAGAACACACAGAACATATCAGCACTGTACTACAGATCTTACGGGAAAACAGTATAACACTCCTGGAAAACTCAAACTCATGCAACCACCAGAGTGTTAGGTAATTTAGGTAACTTTTCATGTAACTCAATCTGTATCTGTCGATCCCACAAAAGTAGATGCTATGAAATAATTATAAACACCTAAAACATTACAAGTCTGAGGAGGTGCTATTTTTTCTTGCGATTTGTTCCGAATCTCTGCACCCCTGCATGCACAAAAAAAAACATACGCGGAATTAATTCGTACGTATCATTGTGATAAAACGTTTCATAATTTAAAAGAACAATTAACATTTAAACGTGCATTAACTGCACCCGACTTTGAAAAGCCAGTTTTATTATACAACCATGCAGTAGGTGCTAGGTTGATGAACAAAAAGCAGCAAGGCCGGTAGTATTCTACTTTAAGATACTATCTAAACATGAGAAAAACTATTCACTTTATAAAAATAAATCACTTACTGTAATCCTTAACCTACATCACTTTTGACACTAATTAGCCTAATATAATGTTTATACAGATTACAGTGGATTCGCATACATTTTAAGGGGTCACAGATCTGCAATCCCGCCTCATATTGTCAATGGATCTCTGTATTAGACTATTTTAACTTTGAATCTAAACGTGTAAAAGGGTACAAGTAATATTTTTGCAAACTATTTCAATCAAGATTCAACATACCAGAAGATTCAAATACATAGTCATCCAAACTTCATCTTGAAAACGATCCCTACATTAAAGAAAGCTTGTGCAATGATGACACACACTTTAAGCTTACCAATCATTTTATATGTAGGAGAAACCTCTCCGTCTACCCGGAGAAAGAAATGATCCATTTCGCTTGTTGTTTTATCGCACTTTATTTCTTTTGTTACAATGGTGACGATGCTTCACTGTGAAGACAAAGGCACGACTGGTCGACTGTCTGAGTGACTTTGCCCTTTGTTCTTCTTCTCCTTTGTATTCCACTCGTTGTTTCGACTATGTCACGACGTCACCGTTAGCCAGACACATCACTGCATTCCTTTTCATCCCGACAGCGTGCAGATTTCATTCCTTTCCTTCTTGACACAACTTCTCTAGTTGTGGTGGCCTCTTCTACTCTTATGATTGCAGATGCGCTCGAGGACGTCCGCATGTCAGGTTTGGCCAGGAATACAGCGACGTATCTGGCTAACTGTGACGTCGTGACATAGTCGAGACAACGAGTGGAACACAAAGGAGAAGAAAAACAAAGGACAAAGTCACCCAGTCAGCCGACCAGTCGTGCCATTGCCCTCACAGCGAGAACAACCAGTCGTGCCTTTGTCTTCACAGTGGGAGCATCGTCAACATTGTAACAAAAGAAATAAAGTGCGATACAAACAAGCGAAATGGATCATTTCTTTCTCCGGGCAGACGGAGAGGTTTTTCCTACATATATATTACCTACTGGAAGCTATCCGTTTCAAGAAAACATCATTCTTTCTGAATCTCTAAAAGATCCGTTATTTCTTTCTAATCACACAAGAACTTACGGTTCACATTTGAACTTTAACAAAAAATTTGGAAATTTAAAATCCTTGTTACATATCCAGGAATTCACGAGGATACCAAAAGAAACACCACAACGTGCAAAATTTGACATTCACAATCTTAGCGTCAACGCGTTCGATTTGTTGCCTCCCTTTAATGTTATCTGCCTTAATCCTAGTTCTAGCCACCATTGGTTAGCTTCCTATATTTATAAAAAAATAATAAAAACACATGCTTTTTAATTTGATAAAAGACTTAATTAAAAGTTTTAATTATTGTTTTTCGATTTTTAGAGATTTAAAAATGTTTTATTGTAATCAAATTTATTTATGTCAACATAACGTGTAAGTTGACTGTTCCTAATTTATTGATGTATCGTATGCCTGATTGTTATTGTAAGCCTAAATTGTTGTAATTGTCTTTAGAACCCTAAAGAAGTCTGTAATAAAAGTCGAAAGCTTCGAGTGAATTTACAATACTCACTTCGTGTGACCGCATCCCTTTGTGTTCCACAACAAATTGTAGGTTAGAACACGCTCGATTCATCTTACCTTGATTACCCATTTGGAAAGATTAATTTTATATTTAATTACATTTGAAAATGTCGTAATATTTAAATTTGGTAAAACTGTAAACCCTGATATCAGTATAATGTTTCGTTTCTTTTTTTTTCTTCTTTTTATTTTATCGAGGAGTTCTCTATAACAATTTATTTGCAATTGAAGCTTAAGGCTTAAAACAGGTGAAAATCTGTGGCGGTAAGATTGTTTTGGTGTCGGGCTCAAATCTGCTTTTCTCCTTTCAACAAACACTGGCGGGATATATTTTATTTTGTATTAGTTGCACACTGGAATAAAACTTTGGCTCGAAACGATTGGTTTTTGAAAGTCTTCCTCTTGTTTATAAAAAGGTCCTGAATACCCCGTGCTTTCCTTCCGGCTTCCACCATTGCAGACACATTATAACGTATATACAAGTTCTGAGGTTGTTCAGTTATCGACCAACTTTGATTATAATCTGGTTTGGGATAACATAACAATATCATTTTACAAGTTATATATGAGTATAATGATATTGTTAAAAAAATAAAGCGATGGCAATGCTAGGATTTAGGTGTTGTTCCTGGAGTTGTCATCGGCCCTCTCTCCCACTCCAGAGATTTTGTAATCATTTTTATTAACCAACTGAACAGTCTTAAGTTAGACTTTCTTGAATGTATATCTCAGAAATTTGATTTAGATTCCTCGATTATAAGTAACTGAATGTATATCAATTTGTACTGTCTTATGTGTTATTTGTCTATATGTTTTGTCTGAGTGGATGTATGTATTAGCGTGAGTGTCGAGGGGTGAGGGTGAAATATAACGTCATCATCACCCCTCGAACGATGAAAGCGAGTGCGTTTGGGGTAGATGGAAGAATATTTATAAAAGTACTCCAACGACCCCAATCTAGATTAGTATGAGTATAGGTCGTTGGAGGAATATCAAGTAAGGACCAAACGGAACGAGTGCACTGTATGGATGTATTTATGTGTATGAATGTATTTATTTTTATGAATGTAGTGTTTGAAAGGGTAAATAGAATATAAACTTAGTTGGGGATGAAATGACCTAGATGTAGGAAGTTCCAGTCCAAAACAAAAATCATTTGTAATTTCTTTCAATTTTTAAAATTTAAAGGTCGAATGTGCGCTTATTTGAGTCCCCATTTCTCTTTTCTCATTCCCACTTGGGTCAATATTAAAGTATAATTCTTTCGAAAGTAATTTAAGAACATAAAATGGCAATACGTAAGAAAATCGCAGTTCCACTTTAGGATTTGATTACCGGTGGAATCTGTGTGGTTCAAATCCCGACTTCTATTTGAATAAAGAGGGCCGTAACTAAGAAGATCTTTGTGCCTCGGCAATATAATCCTCCTTCCAAGTTTCTCCAAAATAAAACCTCTTTTCAACTTGTACAAATGAATCGGATAAAATAAGTGGGCGTTCTTCCCCCAACCATACATTTTTCTTCAAACCTTTGAGAAAAAATTTCGCTTGTGATCTTTTTATAACAGCAATCATTAACGTTTATTACTGTAAGAATTACTGGGAGAGTTTGGTACTATTCTTTATGCCAGGCTACAATAAATCTGTGACAAAACTTGGTATATAGTTCGTTTCCCAACTATCCTGTTCCATGCGAGGTATGATATTATTTCGAAGATTTTGCGAGTTATTACCTGCAAAGATCGTGATTATTTGAAAACAATCAAGCTACAAATAGAGAAAATACTGTTCTATTATTCGTTAACGGATAAATTCCATACAATCATAAAAGAGAAAATTAGACCAAGAGTTTTGATAAGCCCACAAACTGATGACTAAAGGAGTAGCAACACTGAAAATTCACGAACACTGTATCAAGGCATTCTCTTGGTAAAGAATAAAATTCAGTTACTGCTACGTTTTTAGCGTCTTTATGGTCATCATCAGTTTGGCAAACAGGCCTTGACAATGCTGGGACTGAGGCGTTCTTCAAGGAATTTGCGATCGCCTGTAAAAAAACTTAAATATGTACATCTGTATACGTGTTTAAGACTGTTGTCCTGGTGATGACCTTAAAATAGACGAAAACGTGGCAGGTACAACTGCATATGTTTTCTTCTTCAAGACCATATCTCGAATAGGCGTGGCTGAGAGTGAAGAGGTGGTCGATATTTCTAACACTGAAAACGATGAGTACAACAAACAAACGTGGATGAGCTTCAAGAAAGTATAGACGTTTCAGTACGACAACAACAAACCCAACCAACCGCAAATTATCTAAAATAAATTGGACTCTTTAAAATCGTTTGTATGACGTATCATAGTAAACGGGCGATTCCTATATTTAGCAGTCTATAAAATGTTTGCAGATTAGTCAGGAGAACAAAATAATTGAGGAAAAGTACTAAGAAAGATTGAACGGAAAATTATGGAAGATTATTGCTGTCATCGTAGACAAATCCGCATATTTTTTTTATACGAAATATGAAATTATATGCTCAAAATGTGGACTTTAATTCATGATTTCGAACATGGTAAGGTAATGGTTTTTAAATCTACAAATCAAATGTTCTTGCTTTTCTTGGCTTGAAGGACTTTCAACGTGCTCGTCTTTTATGGATATTTTATTGCTGTAAACTTAACACCGCAAGAAATCATTATGTTCCTTGTTGATGACAAATTTTCGGGCAGCAGGAAAAATTCGAGTTCTATCAGAAAATCGTTTGAAAATTAAGTTTTCACCTTTCGCTCATGGTGTCCGAGTTTCAAGTTCGGTCTCCGAAACTTCACCATTGAAACAATCGTGTAGAATAATAATAGACGAAGACAGAACACAGCACTAAATAACGGGTTAAGAAAACATCAGGAAAGAAAAGTATTTTTTTAACATGTTCGTTACGGTGGTCATTGTAGAACGACGAAATGGAGCCATGCCCGTATACGGATGGCTTTCAAGAACGACGAACCACTTGTGGAAGACGACCCCCCTCAACCCTTTTTTAAAGGATGTTTTAGGGTTTGTTACTGAGGTCCAGTTTTTACGATTTTTTGGAAAAAATGTTTGTTTAAATTAACCTTTTTCCCCATAATAGGTATTTTTTATTATAACGTGAAATACACATATCTCGATGGCAATTATTTTCTCAAACGTACTTTTTTTCGAACATATAAACGTAAGAGGAAATTCTTTCTGAATTTTTTTTGCCTTTTGCTCTCTCCCGGATTTTTGGCCGGTGTATTTTTTTTATTAATCATGAATATGTAAGGATTGTGTAAATAATTTAGTACATAATTATTAATAAGTAGTAAATATGGAAATAATTATTGAAATTGTAATAACTAATATTTTTTACAGTACATTACAATTGTATTTATTTTAATAATATGCGTGAAAAAATTATTTTATATATAAATATATAAAATCCCCGATTTAAAACTGTTTTAATTATTGGTAATTAACATATATAAATTTGATAATTAAGTAATAAATTTCAAGTAAATACAATGTAAAGTAATTTTTTATTCACGGGCTAGTAAGTATAAACATAAAATTAGTCAATTTTTTCATAATATTTTTTATGATAGTTCTGAAAAGAAGAGTTGCTCTTTGCAGAAGTAGTCCTTACCCTATACATTTTTGTGGCTATTAAATAGATAATTGCATTTGGTTGTTCTTTCTCTTAATTTATACTGTTTCACTTGCAGATCACTGAAATAAGCAGTTGTAAGCATGATTTTAGTGATAAGCGTATACATATCGTTACTGATAAATGGCAACAAATCGGCATAAACATTTTTCACATTTCACATTTCCATTTCAAGTATAAATTTCAAATGCAGTTGTTTTATACAAATCGGAGGGGAAACTTAAGAAATAAATGGGACTCACTTTAAGCTTAAGGGCGGGAGTAACTATGACTCTCTTCGTTGCCCGCGGGGGATTCGTGTCGAAGAAACGACGCGAGACCCCGCATTGCAAGTGAGAAGTGAGTCCTCTAGTGAAGAAAGGGTCGAGATGCGATCATATCACTGAGAGGGCGTTGAGCTCGAGATTTATCTCTTGTCTCTTCGTCTTTCTTTTGTGACCTAGCCTCTCTCGACCAAGACAACCCCACCTCCACGTGGTACCGCCGGCACGCCACCT
>CM077100.1:23872714-23899392 GCA_039619505.1 Cimex hemipterus | reverse complement strand
AAAAAAAAAAAAAAAAAAAAAAAAAAAAAAAAAAAAAAAAAAAAAAAGTATTTATTAATCCATACATCAAGACAAAGTTGATAACTTAGATTTCTCCTTAATTTTATTATTTTAAACACGTTTGGAAAGTTTTAATAACGTTTGCAGTTTACGAAATGAAAAGCTTCAGAACAGTAAAAGGTTCATGTTTCGTTATCACCCCATGTATAACACAAAAAACCAAGTGAAAAAACAATACGCTGTCGCAAATTATAGATAGTAGACAGCGAAAGGTCAACAGGAAAATCCGTTATGAACGTAAACCCCTGCTGAGGCAGTTAAAAGAACAACAAAAAATAATATTTGTTTAGTCGGCAAACGCTATAAATTCAGCTCAATGACAATCTTTTGTGCAGTGAGGCTGTATTAAACGGTTTATGAACCAAGTTTGGATTTTCTGAATGTATTTAGCAAACACTTAACGTGCAGAGCGTTAAACATTCCTCTCCGACCGGTTTTGACGATATTTGGACTGGGGAAAACAAATATTGACAATTAACTTTGGAAATTAATTTTAAAACAAATGCCGGCTGAAGTGGACGGGCTGTTTTTCGCACTACCGCCTCGTTGAAACGTCCCTCTAGTCAAAAAAAACAAAAAAAAAACAGTGAAGGGCGAGACGAAACCCTTCAACAACTTTTTATCAACGTATCTTAAAATAAATGAGAAAGCCTGTTTTCAACGGAACAATTTTTAACAGCACACTTCTTTCGTTATACAACGGCTGTGAACCAACACTTACGACATGGATAACAACGAAGTTGTACAAGGAAAATTTACTTATATGGCTTTTAATTGTTTTTACGTCGAAACCCTTTCAACCCCTCAATACAATTCAAACTCAACATTAAAGTTTATATCATTAGTTATATTCATAACTACTCAATAGGCACACTTTTAAAATCTCTCTCTCTAGACGTTCTATAATCTGGTTGTGAAGGGGCTGAATGTGTAGAGTAGTTGGGAAGGTATTTCACGTACGACCAAATTTGAAACCTAGGTAAACGAATTATCTAATCGGCTTAGACGATAGGCACTTCATTGTTTCTCCAGCATCCTCCTTATCGACACAAGTCATTGTTCCTGGAAGCCACCCTAAATAATTGATTGCTTATTAAGTACGATTGATGAGGAAGAGGCATCAGAATGTTTAATTAGATGACAATCAGTTTAGAAGTTAATAAATTAATTATTCAGATATCGTGAGATGCGGTCTGGTGTGATGTAGGTTTTAGAAAAACATTAATAAATTAGGTAATGCGGATTACCGATTCACGGCAATAAATTTTATATATTTTTATATTAAGTTAAGCGTTCTATATAAAAAGAAAAAGTTTACCTAATTATTCTTAAAATAGGCAATCATTATAAAACGTCAGTTCTATTACTGTAAACAAATTATGTTGATAAATTTACTTCAGCTATTGAAATTTAACGTTTTCTGGCGTCGACACATGTCTAAGCTTTTCAATGTGTTTCTCGGAGCAGAGAAAAAATTAATCAATTTTTGAAAATATGTCTCTGCATTCCTTGTGTATTTAATTATTATTTAAAATCACTAGATTGCATTTTATCATACAATAAGAATGCAAGATTTTATTCATCAAGAAAATTAAGTATATAAAATGGCAGCAATTAAATATAATGAAAATAGGCCATAAAAATTGTTTCTGGAAATCGCGCACTGTAAATCTACTCAACTAAAATTTTCATTCATCATTAAAACTAGACACTTTCTGTATGGAATTGGATAGGCCAATTTTTTCTGCCCGGTGGTCCACTTAAGAATTACTCCGAATTTTTAGCTAATCAAAGTTACGAGTTAAAAAAAGTCAGTGGCACGAGCGGGATTCGAACCCACGATCTTCGCCTAGACTGCTCTACCACTTGAGCTATTGTGACCTCGAAAAGAATCCAATCCGACACGAGATTTGAAAAATGGAAAAATGGAGGGAAAACTCACAAGGTGGGCGTGAGATGGGAAGTTGATGTCCGAGTGGATCGAGGTCACGATAGTTCAAGTGGTAGGGCAGCGGCGTATCTAGCGGAAGATCATGAGTTCGAATCCCGCTTGTGAAACTGCCTTTTTTATCTCAACTAAAAACCTTAATCAATTTTTATTAATTGGACAAGGGGACCACGAAATTAGTGAATTGAAAGTTACGTCAACTGTCGAAAACTCTTTGCCATTTAGGCTCTGCCAGCAGAGGTTAAAATTGGGGGCGGTATAAATGAAAAAAGTAAGAATGAAATCAGCAAAAACGACAGAAAACAAAATGAGGCTATCAGTACAGTAGGCCGCAAAAATTATTTTTGAACAAAACGATCCGATTCGTTTTAAGAACTGGTGGTTTTCATGATCTTTGTGTTAACCCTGTAACTCTGATAGGTCCTGATAGATCGACAAACATGATGACGTAGATTTGTAAGGATCGGCTAGTTAATATTGCTCGATATAACAGGGTAGATCCAATGTTTGATAGGACGTAGGCCGTGAATTTAACAGTTGTTTTTTGTTGACAAGTATTTTTATTTTCAAATACGCATTAACCAAATAAAACAAATACGTTTCTTTTGTTAATTTTTGACTTATCCTTATACTTTCATTCGTACTGGATACATCCCTACCCTACAAACTAGTAGGCTGTTAGCAGTTAGGGTACAAATTAGGTAGTTCGGCACAAATTGTCATTTGTGCATGACCATTCGAGTACATAGATACAATTTTGAATGGAGGAATTATTATTTTTACTTTTTGTATTTTTATTTATTGTATTTTATTTTGTACTTACTACTTACTAACTCAAAACAAAGCTAAACATGCTTTCAAGGACTTTTATAGCTTTATTTTTGGTTCTACAAGTCGCGCAGCATTGCAAAAAAGTAACATGTAACTTACTAAGAAAAAAGGGGGCGTACACGATTTTATTGTATATGTCTCTATTCTACATACCATGAGTTTATCTGACCAACACCAACAAAGTATATATATATATTGTGTGTGTTGGAGGAAGGTTGATGGGGTTCAGAAGGTTTGGTGGGCAGAAAAAAAAGGTTGCAGAATTCGGCAGCTCGAAACAGAAGCAAGCGTTCGATAGTGAAAGCTTGCAACGATATCGAACACAGGTACGAAATTTTCTTTTCAAGACGTGCAAAACAATCTGTATTATCTCTCGATCGATGTTTGGCTGAATAATTTCGAGGATACCGCCGCCTTAATGTCGTGGGGCGATTTCCAAAAGGTGATTTTCACCAAAAAGACGCTGACGGGGACGGCGAAATTATTTTTAAAATCCGAACAGACGAACGTGACGAGACGAGAGTTATTGATGAAAGAATTTTCCTCAAAAGAAACTCCCACAGACCTAAAAGCCGTAGAATGGTGGCGACTTTTAAGAAACCGGACGAAAATTTCAAGGAAGATGGGTATAAAATGCGCGAGTTAGCAACTTTAGATAAAATTGATGACAAATCACTGATTGCCTACGTAATTATAGGAATAACCGATTACCGAAGTCAATAAATCAATTCAATATGGTGCTTCCGACGTCCGACGTTTAAATGAAAACTTGATTTCTATGTGAAAATGAGAGAAAATTCAGGACGGACGTTTAAACGTGCCGAAGCGAATAAAGACAATGCGACACACGGAGATTCGGTAGCTTCCCCTTTGACCGCTTTTAAAAAAAACTAACGACGCCATAATGTGTTGCTTCAATTGTGGACAATTGGGGCACGTGTCCAGAAATTGTTCTTCGAAAAAGTTGGGATTAAAATGCTTCAATTGCAATGGGTTCGGACACATCACCGCGCGCTGTTCCAAGAAGTCGTAGCGGAATAACGGCTCCCCGGCACAGCACTGTATTCAAACGCTACGATCCCCAAAATATTTCAATGTCAACACAGCATCCACTAGCGACAAAATGTGTTTGGCTATTTCAATCTACGACTTAGGTCGTGCTTTGTTAGGCACCGTGTCGGATTTGGGTCTCATTAGAAAAATTTTCTTCCGAAAACTCCCGAGAAAAAAAGACATCAAGCAGAAGCATCGCCCGATGGGCCTTGTTTTTACAGGAGTACTCTTACCAGATTGAACATCGGCCTGTTTTGAAAATGGCTCATAGTGACACTCTTAGTCGAAATCCAGTCCCCTTTTAGTACACAATGCTTTTTTATTGAGATCTCCAAAAGAATAGAGAGCTTACACAGTGATTTCTTTGATTAAACACGGAGAACAAAAATTATATCCTGGAAGACGACTTGACTTATCATACGAATTATTAGTAATTCCAAAAAGTATGCAGAGAGAACTCGTAGCGAAGGCTCACGAAAATCTGCAGCAAGGAAGATCGAAGAACTTCTGCGACGAGATTATACTTTCCCGAATTCGAAGATGAAAGTCGAAGACTTCGTTAAAAGATGTGTTCATTGCATCTAGGCGGAACGAAAGAAAGAAAAAAAGCGTTGTCTTCAACCTATCGACAAAGGAGATACACCATTAGAAACTTTTCGTCTTGACAGTCTAGGACCGATGACCAACAAAGGATACAAGCATGGATTTTCGGTGGTGGACGCCTTCACAAAATTCTGTTCTCTCCTTTGCAACAAAAACTACGAATTCAAAGGAAGTTTAACAGAGTCTAAAATGCCTACAGAAGGCATTCGGAAACCCAAGAAGAATTATAACGGACAAAGGAACAGCTTTTACCTCGAATGACTTTCAGACATTCTGCACAGCAGAACTACAGGGGATCCACGAGGAAACGGCCAGGTAGAGCGCCTCAACCAGTGGATCATAGCCGTACTTAAGAAATTTCTTTGAGTAACCCAAATCAATGGTATAAACTTGTTGAGAAAGTTCAGAAGGCAACAAGCGTGTTATAAACAATTTGGAGAAACAATTTTTGTAGCCTATTTTCATTATTTATAATTGTAGCCCTTTTATATATTTAACATTCTTGATTGATAAAATCTTGCATTCTTATTGTATGAGAAAATACAAATCTAGTGATTTTAAATAAAAAGCCCCTCTTGATCAGATCCACTCGGGACTCCGAGCTGGATAAACACTTTAAAATAAAATCTTTATGCAAATTTGTAGCTTATAGTAAATAAATGCTATTTAAAAAAAAGTTTTATTACATGTAAACCATAACTGTCGCAGTCCGTAGGAAACCAGCGGAGAAGATTAGGGAATTCAATTTTCTTCAATTTAATTGTTTACCACAAGGACCAATCAATCCAAGAGACTCTACACAGGAATTCACATGTAAGCCTCTCATCTAGTGTTGTGAGTTGATTAAAAAAATTTTATAAATTCTTGCGTGCCATTGCCACCAACAAAATAGGTCTTATAAAAGATTTAAGAAAACAGTTTTTACGTAAATTTTATGTAAATAAGGGGTTAAAAGTATTGTAAAATTAAACATAAGTCACATACAATTAGTACGGAATTTCATAATTCATGATTCCCCCTTTTGCAGAAACGTTAAAAAGCGAGTATTGTAACACAATGCCCACTTTTGAAGGCGAACCCGAAGTGTTAGCAAGGTTCATTGGTATTTGTCAAAAATTAGTTGACAAATTTTATATAGTGACGAATCCGGGAGATTTTCAAAATGAGTATTTATTAGCAAGTATTAATTCGAGAATTCAAGTAACGGCGACGGAAATAGTCTTCAGCTCATGCCCAAGTAGTTGGTCTGAAATAAAAAATGCATTGTTAACCAGTTCCTCAGACAAGAAAGACATTTACACTCTAGTCCTTGAACTTTCAGAATTAAAACTAACGAGAGCCCGTTTCAATTTCATGAAAGGATTGAAAAACTTTTAAATCTACGAATTAGTTATCTGAATAATTTAATGCCGGACGGCGCTGACACTCTGGGTGAGTTCTGTAGGAAATTAGGTTTAAGGATTTTATTAAAGGGATTAAGAGAGCCTATGAGTTCTCTTTCGCAAGCTAGAAACCCCTCAGATCTTAATTAAGCGCTCAATATGCTGACTAATGATTTTCAGCCTCAATCCACACAAGTATCCAAAAGTTTTGGACAGGTAAGGAACGCAAAAGCGTGTCCAACTAGACCGTTCAGATACTCACAACATCCACCATTTTCGCCACCGCCAAAACATTACCCACGATTAAATTATGCATACCCTAGCGAAAGGAACTACCAACACGGAAACCCAGCACCTACGGGTATTTCTACAGCACAGCGCGGTCCGCACCACACATTAAAAAAACTCACACCTGCACCAAATAACAACGAATGAGAAGTAAAATAGATCCCGCAAAACAATCTCAAGTCCTCGAAATTGTTACTCGCAAAATGTAATTCCGTCAAACACACGGGATTTTTTAGGAGTAAATACCGTACGGAAAGGATTAACATAATGAACCTGTCCGATTCGAAAAATCGGCTATCGTATTTCATTGATCCATTGACGAAATCAAAAATTTTAATAGATACGGGTAGCAACAGATCGTTCATCAATCTTAAAATCATTTTAATACACCCTTAATAAAAAAAAAACCTTCGAAGAGAAAACGGTTCATGGAATGGTAAAGGCAGTCATAGCATTAAACTTCATACTGAACAATTAATTAAGGTTTTTAGTTGAGATGAAAAAAAGTTAAAGGCATGAACGGGATTCGAACCCACGATCTTCGGCTAGATACGCCGCTGCTCATCCACTTGAGCTCTCGTGACCTTCGATCCACTCATATATCAACTTCCTATCTCAACCTCACCTTTTGAGTTTTCCCTCCTTTCTTGCCAATTTTCAAATGTCGTGTAATCGGTTTGGATTCTCGACGATAAATGAAATGGCCAAGGAGAGCTTTAGTGAAGTGTACTTCATTTAATTCATTAATTTCGTGGTCCACTTGACCAATTGATGCATTACAATTAATTAACGTTTCGATAGAAATGATAATGAGGTTATTAGAACCGATCATATGATATGATACTGAGGAACATAAGCCAATACTTCATTTGACAAAAAATTACCCCGACATTTTTCATAGGGATGGTCAACCTTTAACTTTTACAAATAAAACAAAGCACATAATGCGCACCAAAGAAGAAATTCCTTCGAACACGAGCTCTTATAAGTATCCGCAAATTTACAGACAAGAAGTTCAAAATCAAATTCAGGACATGCTTGAACAAAAAATCATTCAGCCTTCGTTTTCACCCTGGAACTCTCCCATCTGGATAGTTTCTAAAAAAGCTCTACGCATCCGGAAAAAGGAAATTTAGACTAGTCACTGATTACAGGAAACTTAACGAGAAGTCCATTGACGATAAATTCCCAATACCTAACATTATTGACTTACTGGACACGTTGGGGAAAATAGGACTGGACGAATGCAGTGTCCCAAAAACCGCCTTTAGTATGGAAGATGGGCATTTTGAGTTTCGAAGACTTCCGTTTGTTTAAAAAATTCGCCTCCGATTTTTCAAATAGTCATGAACGAACTGCTAAAGAGGACCCAAAATGCTATTGTCCACCTAGAAAACATTATCGTATTTAGCACTAGTTTGCAGGAACATCTAAACGACCTAGAATTAATGTTTAAAAGGCAATGAGAGGCGAATTTAAAAATACAACTGGATAAGACAGTGTTCCAGAAGAGAGAAGTCGTTTATCATGGACATGGACAGCTGAGGGAGTGAAACCAAACGTCAAACCTATTTAAAACTGCTATAGAACTTAAAGGACTCCTAGGTTTATTAGGCCATTACAGAAAATTTATAAACAATTTTGCGGGTTCTACCCTTGACCAAACGTCTAAAGAAAAATTCCAAAATCGACACAAGAACACAAAGAATGCTTTAATTTCTGAAAAAAATTTCTTATTAACGAACCAACCCTCCCATACCTAATTTTTTCCAAACAATTCAACCTAGCTAGCAACTTTGCTGAGTCAGAATACCAATGAAGGGGCGTAGGTGGCCGGAAGGTTTAATCTTTGAGACGGCGCTCATCACTGTAAGGTAAAAGTCCCAGGTTCGAATGCAGGGCCGCTGGATTCGAACCCGGGACCTTTAAAATGGGCTTTTTTTCAAAAACACCGGCACCCTGAGGGTTTATACGACCTCTGCTGTAGCGAACCCTCGTAAAATAATAAAATAAAATAAAAATTCCAATGGTTCAGATCTTCCGATCGCTTACGCATCTAGGACTCTGAACGAATCGGAAACCAGGCTGTCCACTATCGAGAAATAGTTATTGGCTACAGCCTGGGCCACTAAGTATTTCTGTTCGTACCTTTCTGGGAGAAAATTCAAAATTCAACTACAGTGGAGTTTTTCTTTAAAAGAACCCAATTCAAACTATAAAAATGGCGTTTACGGTAAGACGAATTCGATTATGTGATTGTCTATGAAAAGGAGAAGAAAAACGGTAGCGGATGCTCTATCCCGCATAGAACTCCACAATAATGAAATCGACAGAGACAGGCGATGAGGAAATCGACCTACTTCTCAGGGAGTTTTGTGAAACTCACCCCGAATGTTTTGAAGACGTACCAGTAGAAATGGCATAAAATAATAGGGACGATTCGATCATAAACTTAAACGGTTTTCATGACTGTGAAAAATCCGTAGCAGTAAATGTAGACGATCAAGAAAACCGCGAATCGCCCGAAGAGGAAACCGCCACGGTCCATTTTAACTATGAGGGACATTCATTCATTTCTATCCCAATTCAAGAAGGACCTGTAAATATGGGGAAAAGTCAAATAATATCCAAAGTAAATTTTAACCCGCAAAAAACAAAAATTACCAAATTCGTATCAAAACAGAGGATTGCCATAGAAATTTCAAAAAATAACTGTGAGCAGGCTATTATTGATTTTGTAAAAACATACATAGTACCTAAAATTAAATATTATTTATATTTTGAAAATGAAATTTATGAAAAATCACGAATGTATAATGGCCTTATTTTAAACACTCAGAAATACATTTTATTAGATGTACGGAAAAGCTTATTGACGTAGTTGAACCAGACGAAATTTTGGAAGCAATTGAAAACGTACATTAGAATCCGACAGAGATTTTACTGGCCTAATAAGAAAAACGCTATACAATCCTTCATTAATGGATGTAAAATCTGCCTTGCTTCGAATTATGACCGGGTCCCACTTAACCTAGAGCTAAACATAACACATACAAAACAAACAAGTTTGACAAATCAGTGATTATTAATTATTTTAACGCATTAACTGCAATTTAATTGCATTTTTATGAGCAGTAACAAACTTTAGTAATCCTTGATGAGAAGAATTCTTAAGAGCCGGGAAATTCAAGATCTGAAGAATGTGTACATAGAGGCTAAAAACCGTTTTTTCTGGTATCTATCGAAAAGGCATTTTAGACAGTAGTACACTTCTCTGGGCTTAAATGATAAATGGAAAGAGCAGACAACGCTTCGTAGTTACACCAGATACCAGATGTTGAAATTTTTCGGCTTGCGTTAAAGACTGCTGCGAGAGAACAAGTGAATCAAATAGCGCAATGAAATTGGGCCAAGCCTCCAAAAGCGGTGAGATTTATTGTTGACAAGTTACAAGGCTTATTACCAGGAACAATAACAGGGCTCAGAGTCTGAAAAGTCAGTCTACGGTACATCCGCCTAATTTCTCTGAAATGCTGTTCAAAGGCCGTTTGATGGGATTCTACATTGAAGGCGAATTTAGGATTTTCCAATTTACTATTGAATACGATGATCCCATTCTGGACAGTTTCTACGCTTTTGTCTTAACAATCTAGTTTTTCACACATACCCTTGTATTCATACACATTTTCAGCTGTTCCTCCTGAAAGGTCTCAGCATAAAACTTTATTCGAGTAAAAAATTGTTCCCTTGTATCATTTAATTTTTCAAAAAGTTGCCTATCCTTTTCCGATATGTCGGTCATTTGAAAAGTCTCGAAATTGTGAGTTTATAATCAAAGAAGAACGGTCAGGAAGGGACAACAACAAATCAAATAAGTGAAATTTTCCCCCAGGGAGGTTTGCGAGATTAAAATATTCAAAAATATCAGCTTGCTCTGTAATGTATAAGGCTGAAAAGTTGAAAGGAAACAGTCATACAGAAGAAGTTCATAAATTCGGTGATATTTGAAGAAAAAGAAAATCATCCCTGATTGTACGATGAATAATTCATAACAGCTGACACCGAATCGTCAATGTATTATCACAACAATAAAGCAAGCAGCATACTCGAATGCGTCCGGCATAAACGCATAAGGGCACATATCATTATATAGTGTTACACGACAGGAACACTTGAGGGGTGGCTTTTGTCACGGCGGCAAGTGGATTTTTGATTATTTAACAGTATGGATGGCACGGCGGTCGGGCGCTATCTCCTCACTAGGATACAATAGAGCACCTCTCAATCCCAAACAACCAATCCTACACATTCAAGTCCCTATACAATTTACATTGTACACTTTTACCTTTTTATCGACAATACAACAGCACGAACAACTATATAACTAGCTGCTGTTCCGCATAAACTTGCTTGATTCAGCTTTGTTTTCCTGTAATTATTTTCAGGCAAAGTTTTTCTTCTTCCGTGAACTCGATAAATGATATGAAAATCGCTATTTTTAAAAATTATAAATAAATCAGCTGTAAATAAACTACACATAAATTTTAAATTTACTAATGAGGATATAAGTTTTTTGTACTATCTTGGGATTAGGTAAATAAAAAGAACTTCCTAAAACTAAACATTTTAAATCAATCGCTAACAAGTGTTATTTAAAATTAAATGGGTAAGAATGAATGAACAAAAGTACTTTATTAGCAGCACAAAACAGCAATGGCTATCAATCATATCGTCGTATATATTTGGGGCAGAGTGGTTAGCGTGCGAAACTCTCGGCTAGTAGACCCCGCGGTCGTGGGTTCGATTCCAATACCATATCGTCTACCGCAGTCGGACTATAAATTTTTAATAAACAAACCACGCATTCATTCTTAAGGAAAATAAAAATTGGCTTATTTGGCTTATGCAAATAAAGGCAAGGCCATAAAAAAAAATCTTAAGGAAAAACTATATAAGTAAACTAAAATAACATATTTATGTATATTTACATACACTTATGCACATATAAATAAATAGGGTGTCTCTGATATATAATACAATAAACATTTAATAATTGAAATGAAAACTATTTTCCGGTAGTTCCAGGCTTCTATCGCAAATATTACTAAATTTACTCGGGGTTATTGAATAAAGAAGAGATGAGGTGCTCTCTTGTCAACGTGGGAAGCCTGTATGCCGTGCTCGGAATTCCGCTAAAACTGGGCATTCTGCTAAAAAGTGAAAAAAAAATCTTCCCAAGCCTGCCTGTTGCAGGGAGAACATTTATCAGAACTATTGACTCTTGTGGGCTTATAATAAAGATAAAGCAACTCGCACCTAATTTTGAAAAACCAGCGAGCTAGCGGAATGGATGGAATTTTAGAAATTTGCGCTATGCTCGAGAAAGATTGACTGATATTAAGGCCCTTATACATCAAAAACCCAGAGGAATTTTGAGCATCAAGGAGACCGTTTTTTTGTGCGAGAGGTGCAAATATGGTTCATAAATTTTGGTGTAAAAGTGGCCACTCTTAAAATTAAAGGAGTATTTAAAAATGAAAGTAAACCATGTAATCCTGTCTGAAAATAATTGAACGAAATTATCAGATAGTTTTATATTAGTTTTAAGGCTTATCGTCGGCCAGTGGTACCCACTAAATCTAAAACTTCCACCACCATAGAAAGCACAACGCTAACAGTTTTTTTCTGCCTAATATTAACATAGTTCGTTGGTTTTTTACTCGTTTATTTTTTGGTAAAAACCACGACGCGTTCGGCATAAATCATAAAGAAAGTTTTGTGGACAATTGATATCGGCAGAATTAGTTAATTGCTGGCCGCAGTCATAGCAAGCCCCTCTGAACATTTTAGTCCTCTTGGTGACTACGAAGTAAATAAATTGATTGAGTGGTTTACTCAATTCATTGAACTCTAATGAGAATATTATCTTCGACTCTGATTTGGTGGGTCGCTCAAAAACTGCGTACGAACAAAACGGAAGGACACGACAAAAGAAATAACATATTTTGTATGATATATAAGATGTTATTTCTTATTTCTTATATGTTATATTTATTATATATTATATATAACTGTTCAAAAATATTACTAAATTCTGACGTGTACACGCTCGCGGCAGGAGGGAACGATTATTGTTTAACTTCTTCCTCCATGTACACAGCACACCCCACGCCCTCTGCCGAATTGCATCTCTCGCACCTCTATATTCATCTTTTAGGCCTTCAAGCATTACATACATTATTTACATAGTGGGATGTCTTATGTTAGAAATGGTTCTGCGTTACGATACCGTTAATCGCAATCGCAAAGAGAGTAACCGACAGTACCGATCCTCTCGTGATCCCATTTTCTTTCGGATAGAATACTTCCCAGCCTAATTGTAAACACCCGGTTGCTGAGGAAACCCCTAGTCAAAGTCTGCCTCTCAGACCGAACTCCTGACACTTCCGGAAGATACCAAATTTACATGTCATATCGTAGATAGTATCGAGATCGAAGAACCACACCTTATTTTTATCAGGAACGTGGTCAGGACTTCGCCGTCGAGAAGAACTACTTGGTAAACGGAAGCATGCTAGATGACGGCTGGATCTCCAAAATCCATACTAGTCTTTTATTTACAATAGACTCGAGGGTTTTACCGCGCGAGTGGTCAGCTATATCGGCCTGCAGTTTGGGGGTTTGGCTAGGGTCTTCGCCTTCTTTGGAGATCGGTACTACGATAGCTTCTATACATTCCTCCGGTTATTTTCTGGTGCACCAAATATTATTATATCATTCTATGAGGCGTCGCCGAGCCACCACTTGGGAGTGGCGAAGCATCGCTTAGTCACGTGATCAATACCTGGAGCTTTATCTTTTAGACCGGCTAAGGTTTCTTTTAGTTCAGCCATCATTATTGGCCGGTTTTTAATCTTCCTCGTTTACGCTGGTAAAGTTCAGTTAAACTTTTCCATTCTGCGCTTTTTTGTGAGGAATCTTTCGGAGTATGACCTTAGCTCGAGACAGCGTCGTTATGTTCAGCGAGGCCACATCCTTCGGTTCTGTGGTGATTCTACCAGTCAATTTTAGTGCTGGTATTGTTGATTTTTTTCGTCTTCCTCGAAATTTTAGTTTTTCCCAAATCTAAATATAGGTGGCGTATCATTGATTAGCCCCGATATCTATTCCTCCATACTTTACTTTTTCTGTTGATTCAATAACATTCGTTCTTTGCTCTTTTTACTTTAAAATCCTCTAAATTGGCCGATATGAGACTACTTTACAATTACTTTAGCACCCTATTCTTCTTCTTGTACACTGCCTTGCATACTAAGGTCCACCATGGCTCCTCTCTTCTACGTTCCTTCCGTTTTGGGTACCGAGTTCGAGGAGGCTTGTTTCACATTTTCTGTGAAGGTGCGAAAGTCGCGTTCTACATCCCGCTCATGTTTGGAATAATCAAGGAGCTAGTGAAAGCTTTCCAGGCGGCCTTAAGATGGTTATATCTGACTGTGCGGGTATAAAGTGTGTTACGAAAGGAAGTTGCAATGATAAATGGCACGTGATCGCTATGAAGTTCGTCGTTTAACGTATTCCAGAAGTTTTTTTTTTTTTTTTTTTTTTTTTTTTTTTTTTTTTTTCAGAAGAACTTTTTCTGTTTTTACTTTTCCGTACCTAGCAGTATTCTTACTCTGAATGGCGCTGCTCTTTGCACCTACACCAACGGGGCTAACGCCGAGGGTGGCCTCTGTTCCTGACATCATCGCCATTTCGCCTTTCGCATATACGGCGTTTGGCTTTGAGATTTTCGGAGCATTATAATTCAGGTCGGAAGTCAGCTACCCTTCCGACCTTTGCCTATTAGTGGGGCTGCCAGTAAACGTAGACCGGCACACCTCCCTAAAACTCTGTGACGCCGGAGATACGAAATGAAGGTTAGTGCTTAGGATGGCCACGTGGACACGAGGTTAGGATGGCCACCAGGTGCGAAGGAATACATGGATGCAGTTTAACCTCTTGCCCCCGAGGATTATATTAATAATAAATTAGTATGTTAATAGTAATATATTTTTTATATAAAATTTGTGATTATGAAGCATTTTTGTTGCAGAATATTGAAAATTTAAAGTGATATATAGTTTTTTTAAATTAAGATATTAATGCAAACCGTGAAAAATATCTTCATACGTAATAGTTTTATATACCTATTTACTCGCGGTGTATTTAGTAAGATTGCGCATAAAAAGAATAATAACTATTCTAATTCAATATTTTCAAATTGACCTAAATGGTACAGTTAATGTCATGGTAATTTAAATTGAAATTACTGTGTATATAAAGGTATTAAAATGTTTGTATCTTACATGTCACCATGGCTGGCCAAATAAAGTATGTAACAACAGTATTTAAAACTGAACGGGATAAGGGCACAGTTCGATGCTGTAAGCCGGGAGATTCATGTAAGTTGATTTTTCTCGCCGCGAGTTGGAATGTCAAATTTGTTTTGGCCCTTGAATTTCATTAGCAAAGCATGTTAGTGTGGCATTAAAGAACGGGCTGCGTGCTGTAATATTGATGTAGGGGTCTAGCAGACTTGGTAGGTCGATACCAGGAAAAAGTACACACCATTACTTACTTATAGCCCCATTGAACTAGCCGGCATATCTTGAACCCTTCCTATTTTTCATACCTCGGCGGACACACGAAAATTACTTCGGAGCCGAGATATTTATTTCCGGTCAGCAAAGTGCGACTAAAGAAAAGACTTGTGGCAAACAGTGAGTTTTGAGCGGGTTACCCGCACTTTCTCATCAACCTTACGGTAAACAAGTTAAGCCAATGTTGTGTTCAAACGGAAATGTTTTTGCCATCGTGCAATACTTGGTGGGCTTTTTTTACTTTTTAATTTAATCTTAAAATTGGTTTATCCGTTCTTACATTAGACATTTCGTTTAACCGAAAAACACTTTATTAAATTATATACGCCAACGTAGCAAATATAGAGACTACACATAATTGAATATTTACAAAAGCATGTATGTCAAAAAACAGTGAAAATACGGAGACTTGAAATATGTCAGACAATGAGACGATGCGAACAATGTTTTATTTAATTGGTTTTCTTCTTACTCCTGGAATATCCAATGAAATCACGGGCTTTCTAGTCGATAAAAAACAACTGTTTTACTTACACGAGAAAGCGCATGTAAAACTTGATTTTATATATAGACTGAATATTAGTACCCAGCTATAAATTTAGATCCGAGGAAAAAAGAGGTAGGACCTTCAATAGGTGTACTAACTAAAAATTATACAAAACGTCGGCCAAATGGAAATTAATAAACAGTTACGAAACCATCTTTCAGCAGAAAGGAAAATGAATTTGAATTTTCATTAAATTGTAATTAAATGACCATAAAAATTATATTACTATTAATTAGTAAGATTCAATTTGTTGGGCTTCATGTTTTATTCAGGGCACACATAGATAAAGGAATGTTTCACAAACTGTAAATGGTTCTTTTCTTAAATTTTCAAAAATTCGGAAGGGAAACATATTTAGGATCAACGTATTTATGATGCTTTCACACGGTGCGCTGTCACTAATTGAAATAACGACAGGGCATACAGACAGTGAAAGAGAAAGAAAAGGAGGAGGGAATGGGAATAAGGTAGACAGACAGAAATCGGTACAGATAGTGACCGACAATCAAACAGATGCACGCAATGAGAGATAGTTGAAGACAAAAAAGAGAGTGAAAGAAAGCAAGAGAAAGAGAGAGGGATGGAGAGTGAGAGTTAGATAAATGGAGATATATAGATATAATTAAATGAGAGGAAGAAAAGAAAAGAGACAACTTTATTATATCTTGGGAACAGGTTCTCTTAAGGTCCAAAACAACGAATAAAACAAATATATAAAACAGTTCTATGTGCGGTAGCACAATAATTCAAAATGGAAAGCAGAAAGAGAGGAAGAGAGGGAGCTAAGAGATGGATAAAGATAAAGGGTGTGAGTCTTGGAAACCAGTTGGTTTAGGAGCAACAACAATACACATATGAAAATATGACAATCTGAGCGATAGAAAAATAAAAAAAACCAGTCTAACTATGCCTGGAGTTCATTAATTACACTACTATAAAGAAGGAGCATGACCGACAACATCACAAACGCACATAGTTCAACTGATACCATTTTTTTTTCGAAAATAACCAAACAGTGATACTTCGAAACAGCTTCACCGATTTATAGAGTCCTTGACAATGTTGGCACTGAGACAGTATTCAAGGAAGTTTGATACAATGAACTAAGAATTTAATTATCTCAAGTTGTAGGTAGATACCTTTTTTTACGAGGATATTTCAACCATGTTATATGAACCCTCGGGTTAGCTTCGAACTCGGGACCTTTACCTTAATACGATCTTTGTGCGGATCCCCTTCACGCTGAGGAACTCGTGTCACTAAGTAGTGTGAACATACGTCAGTGCCACAACTCAAATAAATTAATTTAAAAAAAAACCAGGCCGGACCCAAAAAAATTAAGACCATAACCAGGACCATAAGTTTATTGAAATTAAAAAAAAAAAAATAAAACGAAATAAAGTGATCAGTGGTATACGTATCTCCTTGCCATTTACAATTACAAAAAAAGAGGTGCTTTCAACAACGTTGAATAAGAGATCCTTCTTCGTCCTATCGGATCTCAGCTCGCTCTGCCGAGCCTGCGATTGGGGATTAGCTATTCCTAACCGAAAGGAAAATCCTTGTTGTTAAAAATATTGTATATCCTTACAGTGATGAGCGCCGTGTCAACGTCTAAGCCGTTGCCATGCCCCATTGGATATCTTTAAGATTGTCCTGCCCTAGTGATGACCTTAAAAATCGTCGATAGCTTGGCAGATAACAATTGAATCTGTTTTCTCATCCAGACCACGCCGTCAACCAAATTGTAAAAACGGGTAGGTGTATTTAACATTTTAAAGAAAAATGTATCAATCGAATTCGATGGTCAACGACCGTAGCCCCGATTTTTGAGTTTTCAATGACATGTAATTAAAACAATCTTAACAATTAAATTTCATTTATTTAGTAATTTCCACTTTAGTACAGTTTCAAATTATTATATCATTCATAAGTCAAGAAAATGAAGGTACACATTAAACGATTCTGTATGTAAACAGTGAAAAAAGAAGGTCTGATGTAAAATATAGACACTTTTTTATAAGTCTGGTTGGCTATCAAAGCGAAAAGCAGGAATGGAAGGACAAAGCAATTTTATCCGTGTGGGGATTTTGGATGGGTACAAAAACGAAACAAAAGTTTTTAAAAAGCAGATCACAATACATCTCTGACAAAGGCCAGTAATGAACAAAAATATTTTAGGAGAGAACGTATCATTTGACGATTTATGATGTTTGTGTCACTTTCCAACCCATCCTTCTGTTTATTCTTATCAATGTTTTTTTGTCATCTCCCCTTACCGTTCGCACGATTTAAAAGATTGGGACTCGTAACAAACGTTTCCAAATGTAAACTATTACCTCCTGTCACGGTTCTATTCGACGACCGCAATTATTTATCACCTATCAGATGATAATGAAAACGGCCAATCGTGAATTTACACTTCGGGCCTTTTACTCGAGTCGATTTCCCTTTAGAACTGGCACCGAGTCAATTATATATTCCACACCTGATCTCAATATTTATGCGTTACTTAGCACGGGTTCCCCCGTTAGAGAATGTTTTGTTATTGATCACACAAGGACTCAGTATATCAAACGACCGGTTGCATTCACCCAATTGAAAATATTACATGAACTCTGACGTTGGCAGGGTAAAAATGTATCGGCGAATAGAAATATAAGGTCTGGGATAGTTTAAGAACTTTCAAGTTATCGCCCGATAGTTTATACACTATTTTCCGGATTTAATTTTATCATACCGTTGGAAGAGCTTGGAATTTAATTGAACTAGGTTGTAAGTTTTCAGAGGAGAGGGCAGTGTGAGGTTCGGCCATTGAATCAGTTCAGTTTAACCGAGACTTTGGGCAACAAGCCAAAATCCGACTGCCGATTATCCAATACAGACATGAATTCTTTCTACTCCAACCATATTAATTGTTTTCCAAGATCCACTGATAATATACTTAAATTTTTTGTACGATGCGTATTGTGTAGAATAAATTAAACTTTTCATATGGCAACTTGTTTTTAAATAAAAACGGGAATATTCTCGTAACTGATTAAAAACTTGTCGCGTTGGGACATAAGGTCGACGTGGCAGCGGATAATATACTGATTGATAAAGTTTGTGATATTACAATTCTTTTGCAATTAGCAATTAATAAATATACTTTTACAAGCAAATACAACAGGAATAATAACATTATATTGATTATATAGCAACAAAATAAAATATATTTATTGTATTACTAGGGGCTCCGCACATGCTTGCTTCGTTCGCCAAGAACTGGGCCGCTCGGCCACTCCCTTTTTAAAAGGAGAGAGAGAGAGAGAGTGAGTGGGTGATGGAATAGATCTTATGATTTTAAATTCCTTAACTTCTAGAATTGTAATCCGTTTTTTTTTTTATTGGTTTACCTCTTTAATAGTATGCAAAAATAAGATACTTCCTCGCAGAAAACCTTTCACAATTTTAATTTGAACAAAACACATAAATTGGCTTATTTCCGTAACATAACACAATGAGAAAAACGATTTTTTTTTTTTTACAACTATGTATAATATGACTGGTTTCTTATAGTTTAAACTGGCAAAAATGGTGAAAGAAATAAAAGATTGTATTCAAATGATGCGTTTACTCAGCCCCTATCTTTATCTATTTCTACGCCATTAAAATCGTATTGGTTTCATTGGTTTTTTATTCTCCCTCACTCTCTCTCTCTCTCTCTCTCTCTCTCTCGCTCTCTCTCTCTCTCTCACACACACACACACACACACACACACACACACACACACACACAAACTTCAGCCAAAACGTTTTTAATATTACATAGAGATATGGGATTTATACGAGGTTCTGCCAGTATATAGGTAGGTTAGCAACGATGTTTAATAAATTTTACGTTAATTTTCCATGTAAAAATGTATTACATCTTCACGGTCTTATGCTAGAAAATTTAAAGAAACTTAGACAAATATATTACAAAACTAAATAAATTATTCGTCCAATATAAAGAATCTTACTTGTCTAATCTCAATTGTCTTTTAAGACATTAGTGAAAAAAAGAAAAATTATGATTTTATGGATACCAGAGATCTAAGGTTAGGCTTATAGAAAAATGAGAGGCCACAGTGATAAGATAGTCAACTTTCTAAACAGACACTCAACAAACTATTTAAAATGTTTTATTATCTACTCAAACGATAATCAAAACTACCATTGAAATGACAACTTTCATACAATATTGAAAGATTACAGCTTTCAATCTAAAATTTTAAGTCTAATTGTTTCGGCCCTATTTTACGTAAACTATAGCAGACTTCACATAGATCTTCACATGCCAAAAGTTTTTTCGTCCATAAAAACATATTACATATGTTTTCATAGTAAATTACAAAATCTCACAAGTAATATGGGATTACTTCATTTACCTCAATTGCTATATAACGATCTTTGAGTGAATCCCTTTCACTCGAAGCAAATAAATTTCCTGAATTGTGTAAACACAAAAATAAGAAAAAATATATGTAATACCAAAAAAATTTAAAAGGAACACTTGTGCCACATAAAAGCTAACCGTCCTGAAAAATAATATATTCAGCTACATAAATAAATGTAGGATAAATAAAATAAAAATATATGATAAGTACAGACATACGGGATCAACTCCTTGCCATTAAAATTGAAAAACAAAAACAGCAGGTGCGTTCGATTAAAAAAATGAGAGACAGTCCTTCCTCGTCTTTGATAGCTCAGGTCACACCGTCTGATCCTACTGTAGGGGATTAGCTTATCATTTGAGATAAGCTTCTGTTTTTGAAAATATTGTTATAACTACGTAAACGTGTTAAAAGAATATCTCGATAAGAGACCTCTTAAATGATTTTAATAATCAGAGCGGCTGTTAGTGGTAATTTTTTTTGTAACGCCTGTAATTCCACCAACAATAAATCCAATTGCTGGTTGTATATAATACACGTACAGTTGTAAATACAAACAAATGAAATAAAAAAGTATATTTATAAAAAAATTAGAAGGATACTTTGACGTAAATATCTAGATTTATAAAAAGGTTGAACCTGCACTGGATCTTTTATTGGATCGGTCCGCAGTCGCTGGTTTTTATTGTTACAGAAACGTGTCTTGAATATGCCATCTTCAGTGGGATCTGAATAGGAAGGATGCGATGAAAATGAAACACTAAGAGCAACCTAGAAATGGTTATGGTATCTGGAAAGCCTCTCTTGAGCTAAATAGAGGCTGATAGACCAGCGCTCTAAACTATTCTCTCAAAAGAGAGAAAAATTTCCTAGGATATTCATTAACACAGATCGGCACAAAATACGACCTTTTATGTATGTACTAAACGTTAAAACCCCATCGACTCCTATGGAGAGAAAAAAATGTACTTTACTTTAAAACGCAAAACACTCCCGTTTATTCGAATCAAATCCTAATTTCTGGAATCAACAAGATTGATATTACATTTATATGCGACGTAAATTAGTAAAATGAATTGTAGGCACAAAACCAAAACAGTCAGGATAGTCTAAGAGGCTGCCTAGTGCTTGTCACATATATTTGAGTAAGATAATTTTTTTAAAATCTGCGTTGTGCATACATTAACGAAATTTTCGATTAATAATAAAAACTAATTAACAAAACAAGTTGTCTTTGAAGACGGTTTCAACAAATAAAAATCCTATTATCTAATATAAAATCGACGGGTCATGAATAAATATTAGACGTGGAAATAGTTAAGAGACTAGTGAAATTTGATGGTCCCCCGTGCTTTATAGAAACAGACGGTTGCAAAATTACCGTGCGTGATTACAGTTCGTTAATGTTGTCGAAATTAATTAAAAGCCTTAAATCCAAACCGGTTTTTCCTCCCATGAACGTGGCTTGCATGAAGTATTTTTACAATTTCACAAAGCGTTCTTGTGCCCGAAAAGTAAAAAAAACGGGCTGAAGTAATAGTTATTTATTTGGCAAGTGGATAAAGTGGCAATTTTTCACACGTAATACATGGCTTTTGAAGTGTTAGTACGATTTAAAGGAGATTTGTGATCTTTTTGAATAGCTCTTTGTAAACAACATCCCACCTTAAAAATAATGTTAAATTTTCTCTTGGGAATTGCGTTTATCCTAGCACGAATATTTATTTAAAATTAATCTTCTTCTTTACCAAAATATTGTAAATTTTTTTTTAACGGTAATTGTATAATTGCTTCATAAATATGCTGACTTATGTTGGCACGTTATTATTTGGTGATTAGGGATGTTGGAAGATGAGTTTTAACTTAAGCCATTTTGCGCAACACATCCGACCACTATAATTAGACATTATTTTAAAACAAATTTACGGCTTTAGGTGATTCATTTTTTATTTTTTGTACATATGTATATGTCCGCTCCTTCAAAGATTTTAAATCTGGACCTAGCATACCTACCGCATTCTGTATGAGAGTGCCTTGCCGTTTCTTCTTTTATTTTGTAAAAACGGCAAACGGGATCTGGTAGGATACCCATTATGGAGAAGCGTCTTCTTAGTGGGCAGTGGCCAACGTATCAGCCGCCTGAAAAACGGAAGTGTTATTTCCAACAGGAGGAGGAGATGCTGTTCCTAATTTATGTATGTAGATTCCTGCACCACTCCCTCTACCTTGGAACGTTTTAAGTGAAACATCTGTGTAGCAGTTTATTTGCGATGGTCATCATCTATAGTTCAGGTCTATAATTATAATTCACTACTTTCGTGGTCCGCTTGACCAATTAATACATTACATGTAATTAAGGCTTTTAGTTTAGATTAGTTGAGATGACCCACGATCTTCGGCTAGATACGCCGTTGCTTTACCACTTGAGCTATCGTGACCCCGATCCACTCGGACATCAACTTCCTATCTCAACCTCTCCTTATGAGTTTTCCCTCCTTTTGCCATTTTTCAAATGTCGTGTAATCGGTTTGGATTCTCGACGACAAATGAAATGGCCATGGAGAGCTTTAGTGAAGTGAACTTCATTTTTCATTCATTAATTCACGATTTTTACTTATTACGCCATTTCAATTGTCGTCAGCTGTTTGGCCAGTTCATAAAATTAAACGAATCAAAAATTTAGAATCCTATCAACTGGGAACAAACGGGTAATCAATAATTAGTCGCTCCAAATTAATCCCTTGTTAAGATTAGGTGGATAAACTGTAATCCAATAATAATAATAATATTTGTACTTTGAGATTATTGGTTGTTAATTAAATCAAAACATAAGCCGGCGGTCGTAAGTTGTACTCTAATTCCTTCGTTTTCAGTTTTATTCCTTCTATTATGAGTAATGACTTTAACTATAGTCACAATAATATCGCGGATTAGTCCTCCTGACTGAATTTCTGTTTGGGAGAATTATATATATCCTTGTTGACGACCTTAAAGTAGTATAATATCTTTTCACATATAATCTACCCAAGCCGATTATCACCCAGTTGTAAGAGTTGACTGAACCGATGTTTCTGTTGAAATTGGATTGTGATCAAAAGGAACAAATACTAGTGTTGTATAGACGCCAAGCTTTCGAAAAATTTTGTTGCCTCCCTCAGAACACTAAATAGATAGCAGATAAAAATTAATAAAAGAATAAGTTTTGTTTCATTTTGCCTTCTCACCGATACTCAGTCCATATGTATACAAATGTATACATCAAGTCACTCATTTTTCACAACCACTTTTTCACACAATTACTTCAAGACATCTGTACATAAATAAATATAAAACTAGTTACAAGTACATATATAACATGTGATTAATTGATGAATTGCAATACTTGTTATCACGCGAGAGGTTCTTTGACTTTCCAACCAAGTTACCGTAAGTTGGATGGAGAGAGATGAGCATGTTGAAAGAAATTCTTGTTGTTTGTCTGTCTACAGAGCTTCAACCAATGTTCTAGTTCTGGTTGGTCCAAGTTCAATTCTTACAAGCGCAAAGACAGTTTTAAGTAGGAGGCTTAAAAGTATTTCATAATTATTTGGAGATAGTGAAAGGAAAGCCAAATTTTCTACATAGTCCAGGTCTACTATAATTTGGATTTACTTTCCCTAATTATCCCCGTCTATATAATCCTGTCTTGCTATCCCTACTTCCTTCCCAACCCCTTCAAAACACAACGTATATAAACATAAAACAGCAACATCACCCTGGCACTATGAACACGATTCACAAGACTGACACATCTACGACTACGACTACGAATACTTTGATTGAATCTAAAATTTTCCAGCTTTGTATAAATTCATTTTTTACGTTCAAATTGTCTAGCGTTCTATACAGTCATTTTTTTAACTAAATTTTTTTAGTATTGTGAAAATTCATATTATTTCCACGCCCACAAAACGCATTCGTAAAATTCAAACAATGTTTATAAATCCCAGGCCCTGATGATGACCTCAATAAGGATCGAAACGTTGGCAATACATATAATCATTGCCTAACGGTCTATAAACCCCAACACATTATTTTATTAAGAATTGATTTTGATGAAGCATTTCACGCAATAATTGAAATCATTTTTGCCTTCCAGCTGTCAGATTCCCACTGCAGATGTTCCTGTTGAAACAGCGTTATCCCTGTCAGCCCTAAAAAGTTGAAAAAGATGACTCCTAAGTATGACATACACAATTAAAAGCGCTGAACTACAATGAAGAACAGTAAACAGTGTGGTCATAGTTCGAAAAATGGTTTGACAGAAGAAAATCTCCAGCAACTGATAAAACCATCAAGCTAAATTTATGAATCTCACATAAAACGATGGCATAGGTTAGAGGTCTCTTTCAGCAAGTAAGATTTGAGGGAAAATTACAGATCACAGCCCTCTTCACCACCATCTACAGAAAAAGGGCAAAGCAAAAACAGAAACTTGCAGATTTTTGAGAAACCAGTCATCGGTATATACCTTTTATGAAAAATATTAAAAAATTGTCGTAAAGGTGTTAAAGGCACATTAATCTTACATGCGGACAGATCAATAAAAATATGCAGAAAAATGTCCTTATTAAATCTATTATTAAAGCTTTTCCGAAAAATCTTAAAGGAACAAGGTTTTGTCCAACACACAAGATCGTTTTCTTTCAATACCTTGTTTTCAACACTCAATTATTTATGGAAAACTCTTTTGGAGTATTTCGAACACATAGTGAGTAATGTCTTTCATATTTCGCTAAATACATAACAAAACCTTTCGTGCTTGATTGCATTTTCTAAACTGATGTCTTGTGAAGTCATTGTCCTACGTTAAGGGTGATAATCGATTCCGAAACACACTATCAGGAAGAGATAAAGAAGAAGGGAGAAAAAAATCTTTCTACTTTTAAAACCAGTCTTACACTACTTACCAATATGCCTCAGCAGGTTTTTATTGTTAATGTCGAACAGGAAAATTTAAATCCATCTTAATGTGGGGAGTTAATTAACAAGAGTGCAATCAGGAAAGTAAAAACAAGTCCTGTCATTTAGGAAGGCTTTCCTCCGACTGACCGTTTGGTGACCAGACGTGCATTATCGTGGTACCTAAGAAAGACGAGGAGGTGAGAAAAAATCATTCGATTTCTTTTCACTAATTCAACGAGTCCAACTTTTCGTTCCATTTCAGGAAACAGTTAAAAAGAGATGGGAAATGCATATTGTTTTATGGTTTGTTATTTTCCCTACGAGAGACATTTCTTTATATAAATATATTTAAAAATGACAGCCGCACTCGCTTGCATTTGAACAAAGGAACTTTTTTCTGTTCGATGTTTATCTTTAAATGAAACAGCTCAAAGCAAGAAAAATATACGTCAATATTATTTAAAATTTTCCAGTAATTATAATTGCAACTCTATGGACAAATGTTCCTGACAAAAACCTCCTGTTGTTTTTGGTCGTCGGGTGTTCAAGAAGTGCAGTAGAAAGAAAGAAAATCTTACAAAAATGGACAATTGGACAAGCTAGTTGTTAGCTTGTAGGAAAATGTCTCTTTATTAACAAAACACGAGAGTTGGCCCTATTTTTTTTAAATCATAGACCTTTGGATAACATAAAATTATTTCACTGGCTCATCTGTTAGAACTCGAATGTAAAGTTTTTTCCCCATTAACATTACGAACAACATAAGGAAATCGTGAGATGCGGTCTGGTGTGACGTACATAGTAGAAAAATATTTTCTTTCTTGCCAACGTTTCGATCTTTGTTGAGATCATCTTCAGGGCTTGGGATTTATAAATATTGTTTAATTTTTGCAAAATAGGGTGATGAAAGAAAAAATTAATTTATACAATGCTGGAATTTTAGATTCAATCAAAGTATTTGTACTATATTGAATCTCACGATCTCTATATATTCATTAACGAACGGTCACACTACCAGTACAAACAACCTGCTCAGGTTGATCCATTACCGACTCTATGATTTATTGGGTTATAATGTGATGTTTGCCTGGAGAGATGGATAGAAGGAAGACTATTACGAATTCAATTAAAACGTCACCCGTGGCAATTTAATATTCTATTCTGTATACGGACGAAGCATAGCTATGCCATTACGGGTCTATTGAACAACCCACGGAACAGAATGTTCCGTGATACCTGCATTAGCTGACCAATCCAGAAGTATGTGCTTTAAACGGGTGTACCGATAAATTTGCATATATAATTTAGCCAGAATTTTTTTTCAAAACTTTAAAGGATACCTAGTTCAACAAATACAGAAAGAGCGATACGGAGAGCGGGAGAGAAAGAAGGAGAAAAAAGAGGGAGAAAAGGATATGTGTGCGTGCGTGCGTGCGTGTGTGGGGGGGTGTGGGCGCGCGCGCGTGTGTTTTAAAGACAAAGGCTTGATTGATTGACCGATTAATACTTTATTGTCAATAGCAGTGATTTGGTCAAATTCGACAACTCTTTCATCCAGCGACTTAGCCCAAGCAAAGAAACAAAGAAAAACCGAGAGCAATAAAAAAGGGCACAGTGGTAGAAAGAAGGATTAAGCGAGAGCGATAGAGAGCATCAGATAGACTCAGATAGATAGATTTACACATAGATAACTAGATAGAGAGTTAGATAGATAGATAGGCAGATTAGTATGTAGATTGATAGAAAAAAAAAAATATATATATAGAGAGAGAGAGAAAGAGAGTGGAAGAGTGAGAGAGGGGGCCGCGGTAGCCGAGTGGTTAGCGTGAGAGATTGTCGGCTAGTAGACCCCGCGTTCGCGGGTTCGATTCCCGCCGTCGGCTCTGGCCCATTTTTCACGATACCCTTCCTCCCCAAAAACGAATACGCAATAAATATTATATATATATATATATATATATA
>CM077100.1:23803675-23867714 GCA_039619505.1 Cimex hemipterus | reverse complement strand
TTAAGATAAAAACGAAGAAAGTAATGAAAACATGATGCTGACGAAAGGAGTAGTTGTGAATATTAAATACGGATACTTTGTTGGAATCGCCTGCTTGGGAAGCAAACGGAAAAATTAATTGGTCGTCTGTATAATACAAGAATTAAATTAGGATTCTTCGGGTGTCGATTAATGCAGACGAGTAGGAATCTAAGAGCGGACGATGAAACTTCATAACTTTTTTCATCAGAAACTGATTTATTCTTTTTTTAAAGTGTCGGTTTTACAGGCGGTTGACTTTTCGTGTCGACCTACGTGCCAAACGGACTCGGTGTCGTGCGCAATGGGCCCAATTGGAGTCGAAAGGCGTTAAATGTCGCAGGGATCATTTTTTAATTGAATACCGTTACGCGTACTGGGTCGCACGGGGGTAAACCGGTTCAAAACGAGTTTTCCTCTGGAAAAACAATCGTGGGATCCGCGTCCGTTCGAAGACCGTCGAAGGCCTAATGATGCAAGTATGCGGAAGATGTTGCGAAGGTGTGAATTCATTTTGCTGTGTTCTGCGCTAATATCGCATGAGAACAAAGGTGAAAATTGGCGTTCTCGGCTTTGTTTTCGGGTTCGGGACAAGGGAAAGTTTTCCGGCCGAGTAATCGTCTCCTCTGACTATCGGCCGATCGGCATCGCCACAGTGGGAAGATAGCACCCAAGTTGCACAAGATACTTCCGTTACATGGTATTCCACCAATGAAGTTTCAGAAGGACACAGGATTCGGTGAGAACTTCCAAATCCGACCCGTAGAGCTTAACAAAATTGCAACAAAACTGATGATTTTACAATTGATCGCAAATTAACGAATGAAAAAACAACTTTATTCACCAAATGAAAATACTGAATGAATTACTGAATGAACTTTATGACCAAATGAAAATATCATATGATAATAAAATCATATGATAAGATGGTAGTATAATATAAACAACAAAAAAAGTTCTTGTACATTAAAAAACCAATTATTAGAGCTGATTGACTCAAATAGAAAATAATCTTTTTTTTTCAGCATAAAACTAAAAATTGAACTGCTCCACGAGAATCAGGTCTGAACATTCAATTACGCTCCCTAAACTATCGTGGTTACCAAACGGACTGTGGAACGAATGGATGATTCAAAAACCGAGCAATTAGCGTTCCATCTATCATGGGTGTTAAGGAAGAAGACAAAGTCAGTATTAAAATTATTAATTCAAGCAATAATACAAAAACATAACAATCCAATAAACCATAATTAAATTAAAAAATATTTATAACCAAGGATCCGAAAAAAGACGTTTTTTTGCCTCTGTTTTAATTACGGTTTAAATTTTTTTTCGTAGAGAAATAAAATATGGTGGATATCAAATTAGTATTTGGCGCTTCATACGTGATCTTTTAGACGTTGATGTTAGAATGGGACCAACCAACTCGTGAAGCACTCATGCAGATAACGTGAGATGCGCCCTCAGAGAATCTGAGCACGAGGCAAGGGATCAATCTCACCCGACTGAGGATTGGCCATACTCGGTTGACACATGGGCACCTGCTAACGGGCCAAAGCCCTTATGCAGAGAAAGGTTGCTCGACGTGTCCCACATAATAGAGGCGTGTCATGCCTTGGCTCCATACAGAGAGCGTACAGGCATGCCGCCGAATTTAAGAAGAGTCCTCGAGCACGGTAGCGAATTTCTGAGTCCCCTGTTCCGCTTTTTAGGGGAAATTGGTTTTTTTTTTTTTTTAATTGTATATAGTATGTGTTATGTGTCTTTGTTTTTTATCTGGGTGCAAGTATTTATTGGCGTGAATGGCGAGGGGTGAGGGTGAATAGAACGTCACCATCGCCCCTCGAACGATAAAAGCGAGTGAGTGTGGTGCTCGGGGTCGATGGTGGAATATTAATAAAAGTACCTCATCGACCCCAATCTAGCTTAATTTAAATGTAGGTCGGTGGAGGAAAATCAAGTACTCCACCGACCAAAAGGAATGAGTGTACGGGTATAGAATATAGACTGAGTGTGGGGCTGAAATGACCAAGATGTCGGAAGCCCCAGGAAAAAAAAAGGTGAGATGCGATCCGGTGTGATGTAGGTTTCAGAAAAACATTTTCTTTGTCGTGCCAACGTTTCGGTCTTTATTGAGATCATCTTCAGGGCTCAAAGTGTTTGTCTTCTGTGCACTTGTGCCATTCTTGCGTATCGTCTCGATTGGGCACGAGTATTTGCTTATAGAAAGTGTTATCAAGGGGTCAACCAAGAATTGGCAGTGGTTTGATGGAAGGTAGGAATTCTGAAGGTAGTTTGTTTAAAGATTCCCGTTTAGACACCATATCTATTTTAACTATAATTTACTAAATTTTTCATCCATTCATATTGTTATCGGCTTCACAAATTACGAAACTACGAGTACCACACTTCAATCGATGTTTTACACGTTTTGAAAATGAAATATCGGAGGAATCATGACGACATTTTTTCTCTTTCTAATTTACTTCGACTTGAAAAGATCGGTCACTGCTTTTAAACCATAATATGCTTTGTGAAATCAGCTTTTGTGAGAGCGAGCTGAAAAGGTTGATCCCGCAGGCAGGATTAATGGCCCAATGCTTTTAAAACAAATGTTAGACGTTGGGCAGAATCGGAGTTATATATCTTTATAAAGGGTTTGTAGGACATTTGGTGAAGTTTCCTTCCGAGTCGTTCAGACCGTAGGTGGGAATTGATACGAATACTTGAATGTGTTACCATTTTGTTATATTATCCACGAGTGAATACGAATGAAGTGGTTTTTTGATAAAAAGTAAAATCGGTGGTGTGGTGATGTTTTTATTTTTGTCGTTTCGGACTTTTGGCCGACTATGGGCGACGGTGGGAATCGGACCGCCTAAAGGATCAAAATTAAGATCATTAAATAAATAAACGTTTTTGAAAAATATTACGAAAAGTCATTTTAATTTATTTACATGATTTATATACTTAAGAGGATTCAGTTTCACTTTAATACCAGGTTGCAAACACATATAATAAGTTTATTCATCCGTTTTTTTACAATGTTTGATAAAACAGCGGCTTACGAGTGCAAATCCGAAATGAACCATTGAGAGACGTAGAACCACAGGTCCTATTTGTCAACAAGTCAAAATTTAATTATACAAATGCGGGGACTGGGGGAGTGGCGAATGAGCGATAAATGTAAATATAAATGTGACATGTTTTGCAATTTCAAACAGAGAGAATTTATTAAAGCTAAGTCGAAGAAACGAAAAAGATGGGCTATACAATCGAACTAAAAATTTTAAAGTATATATACAATAGTTTTGTCTTCTAATTAACTCTTTTGCAAAATGGGTTTAAGCGTGAAAAACCATTCCGTTATACCATTGTAATTTATAAATTAAATTATATCCATTTTTTACCGTAAATAAATAAACCAAGAGGCAATAGTTGATGGTTAATATTCTGTATTGCATCAATGTCGATTGAATTTATCGAAACATATTTACACCAGTTGTTTCGGGATGAATGCCGACGAGTTTCCCAGCCACTATGTGTTTTATCCTGAAAATTAGTAATGCGACGTAGCCCGAGGCCGGTTTAACTCACGATATGATGAACCTACAAGCGATTACAACGGCTTTGTTACAGGATACTCTTTTAAATAAGATGGATTCGCTGAAAATTAAAACACCAGTCGTGCTAATAACATTTACTTTTAATTGCCGCATGGCGAATGTTATAATTCATAACTTATAAACTAAGCTTAAGCTCTCCATCTAGAAAAAAAACCTTCGTTATACATTATTACTAAACACGACGCGTTATACATTATATAATAAAAATTAGACAAACAATTATTTTGGATTTTAAATTCTACACCGTCTTTTTACTGCTCCACCAGTTCTTTTCCCGTTTTTATTCGTCATGACAACAGATCTACAGTCTACAGTTTAGACATTGCCCACTTGTTCCCGGATTTGTTCAAGGAAAATTCTCTCACTACATCTATGACTACATGGTCCCGGAAACAATCTTCACAACCTCCTATAAAATCTCAACAGTATAAAGGAGAGGAAGAACACAGGAGAACAGCGGACACAATGATATGGTATACGGATGGCTCCAAAACAACTGAAGGAACCGGATCAGGTGTTTTCTGTACAAGCCCAAAATATGAGCAATCAAACTCATTAGGGAAGTACACCTCGGTCTTCCAAGCAGAAATACATGCTATCAACGCTTGTGCCCTGGAAAATCTTAAAAGAGGTTACACTGACAAAAAGTCCTTATAAGATCAGACAGCCAAGCAGCTATTACAGCACTGGCATGAACAAGGATTACATCAAAATTAGTTAGTGAATGCATCTAAAATCTCAAAACCTGGGGGAACACAACAAGGTAACGGTATCCTGGGTGCCAGGGCACAGGGGAATTTTGGGTAATGAAGACGCAGACAGACTGGCCAAATGAGGATCCGCAAGACCATACATAGGCCCCGAGCCTATCCTTGGGATATCAAAAACAAACATAGAATCCTCCATCGCAGAATGGATCCAAACAAAACAAAGAGAGAAGTGGATAAACTCTAGCAGTGCTAGACACAGTAAACGTATGATAAAACAACCCTCACCAAAACTAGCAAAACCACTACTACAATTGGAGCGGGCAAATCTCAGAGGAGTGGTAGGACTACTAACTGGCTACTGGCATCTGAGAAAACATCTGCCCATCATGGGCATATACAATGATGATCTCATTTGCTGACTATGTAATGAGGAGGAGGAAACAACCACTCATATCATCTTCGAATGCGAATGGAGGTTCAACCTAACGTATAAAAAAGACTCAGAGAACCACATTGAAGCAATAACAGTCATTGACTTGATACTTCTGAGAAAAAGGATCGAGTCTATTGATTAAACTAAGTAACTAGGAAGGTACAATAAGCCAGAAGGCTGCAGTGCCTGGGGTACACAAACCCGGCCTCCTAGTATCCTTTTCCACCATACCATCACTATATCTACCTACAACAATGATTATAAGGGGGCGTCGGTGGCCGCAAGGTTCAGTCTTTGACACGGCGCTCATCACTGTAAGGCCAAGGTCCCGGGTTCGAATCCAGCGGCCCTGCGTTCGAACCTGACATACTTACAAATGGGCTTTTTTCATGGGTTTATATGAACTCTGCTGTTGCAAACCCTCGTTAAAAAAATGATTATAGCGAACCTCCAACATCTGTTTATTACATGAACCTAAGTAATGTTAATTTTAGTGTGGCTTTAATAAGAAAGTTAAATGTTCTAAAAATTAACCTGTTGTCTAAGCCAGATGGTATTCCCGAAATCGTCTTGAAGCACTGTTGTCGTGATCGTTCGCGGATTGTTCGTCATGCTCGCTTATTCGATCGACTATTCGATGACATCTGGTATATTTCCTGATAAGGGAAGTTATTTTATGCTGTTTATAAAATTGCCAATAGGGTAAGTGTTATTTCAAATCCATCTGTGGCCAATTTGAAGCCATCATGAAAAATGCCTACACGAATCTTGGTTTCATTAAACGAATGTCTGCGGGTGCACCAACCTTTGCAATCAAACGTTTGTTGTTAGATGAAATTAAGACTATGCAAGTATTGTGTGGTTTCCTGTCAGTAAATGTGATATGTATAGACTTGAGAGCGTGCAATGTAATGCTGTACACTATTCCGTGCACAAATCATCAGGTAGGAACTTGTCTTACTTGAAACCTGTTCGGTTGGATACTCTAAAGTGAGTTATTGTTTCGCTTATTGCTGCAGAGTTCTTAATCGTGTGATTCATGCTCCTAAGGAGGTTTCCTTTGAATAGTCTGAATAGGATCATAAGGAAGTTTAACCTTTGTCATGGGCATTTTTGTAGGCCTTGCACTGTTATGAGTCTTCCTCTTGTATTGTTCGCCTTGCTCGTCTTGTCAATGACTCACCATCGATTGTTTCACAGCCACAATTTGTATAAACGATTAATTTATTGTAGGTTAAATCATACAGCTGGCCAAATTGGCCATTTTTGTACATCCCAATAATTACATTAAATGTAAATTTACTTTTATGACTAGTTTTTAAATTGTATTTGATGTTTTGTTTTTTCTATGCGACAAGGAACTTATTTTGGGAATGTAACCTGTTTGAACTTTCTACTAATAAATAAATAATTGTCTATTTCAAGTGTAGGCCACGGTCGTAGGATCACACATTTTATCGAAACCTGTTTTTTGTGATACTAGATATAGGGAGTGGACGTAGTAACTGAGGATAAACTATTGTTTTACGATGAAAAATATTTATATTCGATTTTCCCCCCACGAAAAAACCCTGAATTCATATTTTCTTGCTAATAAAACCTACGGTATGCAGACAATTTCTGTGCAAAAAACACAAAACTTTCAAAAAAACATCTACATGAATCTCGGCAGGGATTTAGTACCTTATAAACGATATCTAATTGTGTTAACATGGCCCCTGTAAATATGTTAAAACAATATGATATGAAATAAACCGCCTGACAATTTTTTTTTTTTTATTTAATTCTTATTTTTCTCACTTAAAATGATATAACGTCTAAATCATTTTGACAGCCTTACAGCAAAGACATTCCCAGTTCCAACAGTTATGATGAAATTGAATTTAAATAAATCCCAGGGTAGCTATGAATTTTTATGTGGAACATAAATTTAGGAGACTAAAGGTTGCCACGGAATTATCGAATCCAAAAGTGTATATTTTTTGGTTTGCAATACAATTTTTTTTACGAGTGTTTGCAACAGCAGAGGTCATATAAACCCTCAGGGTGCCGGTGTTTTTGATAAAAAGCCGATTTGTAAGTATGACGGGTTCGAATGCAGGGCCGCTAGATTCGAACCCGGGACCTTTACCTAACACGAGCGCCATGTCAAAGACTGAACCTTGCGGCCACCGACGCCCCCTTATAATCATTGTTGTAGGTAGATGTAGTGATGGTATGGTATGGTGGAAAAGGATACCAGGAGGACGGGTTTGTGTACCCCAGGCGCTGCAGCCTTCTGGCTTATTGTACCTTCCTAGTTCCTTGGTTTAATCAATAGACTCTTCGAATCAAATTGTTTTTGTTTTTTTAATTTTGTTTGTCCTATTTCGCTTTTATTCCTAATAAAAGCACATATTCCGGCCACAAGCGGGTCGAGCTTTTCTTGAGCCTTTTGTTTACCCCTTGAAATTTTTAGTTATCTGAAACACTTCTTACGTTTTGTATATTTTTTAATTTTCAATAATGCTGTTATTTATTTTATTAAATATGGGCCAAAATACGCATTAAGGTATATTTACAACATGTAAATTAAAATGGCTAGGATTTATTTGTTTCTAAATAGCATGAAGCACGAAACAAAGGCTCAATAACGGTGTACGAGGTTCAAACAAATATCTGAATGCCTACAAACCCGGACCCTACTTATAACCATGTTCGTACTATGTAATAATCTTCTTACTGAACATTTGGCTAATAATTTGGTACGGTGGTTCGCAACAGCAGAGGCCATTGTAAACTCTTCATGTTTTAAAAAAATATCACATTCTTAGGCGGTGTTTGAATTCAGGGCCACTGGATTCGAACCCGGGATCTAAATAACTTATTCGCATTCTTCTTATGCTTTGGAATGTAATTTCTTGGCTGACTGCATTATTTAATGCAGTTATAGGTTAGTAATATAATTTTTCAAGCGTACATACTATTCTTTGTATAAATATTTCTCACTTCTGTATATTTAATTCTTGTGGTATAAGATCAACAGACTAGTATATTTTTCATATTTTACAATAAACGTGACTACGGATGTGTTAATACAAAAGCAAAGATAAAAAACAATACAAAATAAATAAAATAGTAAGTACTAATGTAAAGCGGATCTTTACTATGTACTAATATTAACTTATTGGAGAAAACCAGTAGCATTTGCGACTATAGTCTGTTTTCGTTAATAACAAGCACAGGAGATATATAACCATATCTACTAGCCTATTCGAAACGAATGTTTTTAAAAGGTCAGGTTGAGTATTTAACCAACTTAATACGAATAAATAATTTGGTCAATTAATACCAATTATACGCCACTGAGCCTTTTTTTTTATTAATGAATACGTTCGGTGATTTATCTCTTAGTTTAAAATAATGTGCTGCAGTACGGCAGAGCCGCTGTTCTTTTGTTGTTGTTCTTTTTTCTATATTTTATTAAAAGTCGTTTTTTTATATACAATTGTAATTAAATCATTTTTTAAAAAATTCCTTGTCACTGTTCTTGGGACCGGGAGAGATCCACAAAATTTAGGTCGTAAATTAATGGGTTTCTCAGTAATACGACACAGTTCGTCATACAATAAACATGTATGTATGGTCAAATGATCATCATCATCATTATTGACTTAGAAAAAAGCCATAATATATTTCAATAATCCAATTTTGGGGGGCATCGGTGGCCGCAAGGTTTAGTGATTTAGTCATTGACAAGGCCCTCATCACTGTAAGGTAAAGGTCCCGGGTTCGAATCCAGCGGCCCTGCATTCGAACCCGACATACTTACAAATGGGCTTTTTTTTTTCCAAAAACACCGGTACCCTGAGGGTTTATATGAACTCTGCTGTTGCGAACCCTCGTTGGAAAAAAAAAACATGTATGGATTAATTTATAAAAAATATAATACAATGCGGTACATTATAAGATTAATTTTTTTAAAAGGTTTATTAAATATTGAACATAATAATAAACAGGATGTAAAAAATGGTATGTGATTCTTTAACTATAGGCAAATATTAAACATAATTAACGAAATTACCACCCATTTTTTATATACCGTATTTATTATTATGTTCAATTCAATTAGTTAATCTTTAATTAAGATTTTTGGTTGAGATGAAAAAATCAGAGTCACGAGCGGGATTCGAACCCACGACCTTCGGGTAAATACGCCCTGCTCTTCCAGTTGAGCTATCGTGACTTCGATCCGCTCGGACACTTCCCATCTCAGCCCCACCTTTTTGATATTTTTCAAAACTTTTTTATCTCAACCAAAAATGTTAGTTAAAGATAAATTAATTGATAATAATTTATTTGGTCAATCTGACCACGAAACCTAATAGATTATGTTCGATATATAATAAACCGTTCAATAACAAAAAATCCATTCCATAATTTTCTTGAATTGAATACAAAGGAGAAAACGAGGTCGTGAGGAGCCCAAAAGAAAAACCGTACATAATTTGCAAGGCGGGAAAGATATTTTCTGAATTGGAGATAAGCAATCTGTTAATTAAGGGTAGAGATTAAAGGAAGTCTAAGAGTAAGGTAATCTGATGCGGTGGTCCTTCAGGCTCTCAACCACTTCGTCTTAACACTAAAATTATATCAGGGCTCTTTTACACATTATTGTAATCCCAGGGGTACATTATAAAACCCAGAAAAACAGAAAACGTTTAAATTAAAAGAATGAAATTTTTCGAATGAGTTAAAATATAAAAAATACCATAAATACGCTAGAAGTATCAAAAATCGATTGTCTTGGGCATAATCCTATCATAGTAATATCTAGTATTTACACAATTGTAAACACCTTATCATTAAATTTTCTTTTTTCTCAAAATTTACTTGATATTACTATTTTGATATTTACTTGATATTTAGTTTTTTCGTATGTGAAAGTAATTCGATTTATTGTATATTGATTAATTTGAAGGGATCGTATTATCAACACACAAGCATATTTGTAATTTTAAGTATCATTGTCAAATGTTTAGGGATTAATTCAAGCAGTTCTCAACGTCGAGCTCGACTCCAGCGGAAAAAAAGCGAGCTAGTTCAGTCGCTGGCCTGGATATGAAAATACCGAATTAAAATCTAATCGCCATATCTCTTTCTCTTGTGGTGGCGTTACTGTTACGGTTGGTGTGAGCACTGAAATCGTTTCGTGTAAGTTGACAGAAGGTTTTGACATATCGAGGACACGAACAAAGGGAACAATGCAAAACCGATAGCCCGGATACTGGCCAGGATTTGAAGAGTGTCAGCCGAATCCAACGCAGGGGAAGCAAACCAATTGCTAGAATGTAGTTTATTATCTCGTTCGTTTCCGTTTTATCCTAGAAGTTTCAAGTGCGTTCGATTCTGGCTCGTGGAGAATTGCTGTTTAGACTGACTACCCTTCTTTCAATCATCGGAGAAGATGAGATTCGAATATCTGAATCGAATCAAAATAGCCATGCAGTTCATTTATCCCATTGTTCATTCTTATATATATTCTTCAGATGATTTAGATTGAACAGATATTCTTTATTTGTTGAATTGTCCATGCTGACACGTTATAAAAGTTTCCGCGGCTTTTATAAATCTGTTTATTTTAAATACTAACAATCTCTGATAAAGATTAGTTTGGCCTTGCTAAATATATTCAGCCTGTGCAACCATAGAAAAATGTGTCAATCTTGTTAAAATATTTCTACGGATGTTTTTATTCAAACATGCGAAAAGCATATAATATTTTATATTAAATCATTCTAATTAAAAGTATTAAGCTAGATTGAATGTGGTAATTTCAAAAATATTTTTACTACTTCCGCGCCGCGCCGCTCAGACTTGCTAGGCTATGATCAATTGCTCTGAATTATAAAAATAGTAAATATAGACTGTAAAAATGCAATTAATTCTATTTGTGCCTTTTGGAATTTTCAGGTTAAAAGAATATCGGACGATGTCCACATGTACAAACGTACCTTGAACAGCAAAACATCTGGGCTTAGCCTGGCCAGCCCATTTTCCTGACTTGAACCCTATCGAACATTTATGGGATAATCTCAAAAGCCGAATAAGAGCACGTCCGTCAATTTCTGATAAACTCGACGATCTATCTTGAAAGGACTCTTCGTGAAGAATGAGTTAACCTCCAGCAACGAGACATTTCCAGACTGATAGAAAGTACGCCGAGGCGTCTTCGAGATGTATTAAATTACGTTGTATTCAAATGTTAAGTAAATTGAAACAAAATAAATAAAACAAATTTTCTCTGTCCGTTTTTGTTTAAATACATTTTTCTTAGCAATTTATATTTTTTTATTTACTTCTTTAAACAAAGACTCAATAACTCAACTTAATATACATACCATACAAACCAAGTTATTTTACAAGTGGGTGGAATTGTTTTGCCTGTCAGTGTACATATAAACAGGAAGATAAAAAAGGAGACGACTGTTTGTTTTCTGATCGAGCTCGAAATTTTTCTCGCTGCCACCCAGTTAAAACAAAATGCACAACGATTCCCCGTTTTTTTGTTAAGAGGATAGTTTTTGGCATGAAACTTGCGTACAACTCAAAAGTCTTCAACCAGCGTAAAGCCAGAAACACAGTTACCCGATGCTACGCCATGCGACGCCACTCGACGCAAATCCAACTCCGATTTCCATAATGTTGCATTACCCCCCCGTGCACATCTACGCCACGCTAACCTACCCGACGCTCTGCGATCCCCGCTGTCCAGCTTTTCGTCGGGTAGCATCGAGTACAGTCGAAGATAAAAGAACTGGACACGCATATTTTGATTCAAACTGCATGTATTATTGCCGTTACATTAAATTACAACATACTTATTTTAATATAAACCAAATTAACTGTGATTAAAAATTAATTAGTGTCTATTTAAAAAAATAATTAAAATTAATTAATAACACCGGATTACGATTTTTTGATATAATGAATTTAACTAACAATTTGTTGTACTCGCTTCGGCGGTACGCAACAATTTATTACACGGTTTTACAGATAAAATTTAATTAACAATTTATTTCATAGTTTTTCTCGTAAAATTACACCATTTTATAACGTCGGACAGCATCTGAATAGGGCTCTCATATTTTTTGTAGTTTATTTCAAACTAAGAACATGTAATTTTGTCGTTATATTAATTACATGTTATTTTAATGTAAACTCAATTAAACGAAATAATAAAATGCATAGGTTTTTAAAAACATTGTCTAATTGTGATGCTTAGGAGTAACTTTATTTAAAAAAATTAAGTTTAACACACAATTTAACAGATGGCTGTGCTCATAAATTTTAACTAACAATTAATTACGAGTTTTGATCAAAATAGTGCATTAAGAACAAAAGATGCGTTGCGATTGTGATCGTGATTATTGTGGTAAACGCTGAGGACTACGCGACGCGTACTTGCGTCGGATAGATGTGCAGACCCCACCAAAACGTGGCGAGGCGTCGGGTATCGTCGCATGGAGTAGCATCGGGTAAGTGTATTTCCGGCTTAAGTGATGGTGAATACACTAGAACACGTGATTCGCAAATTACTTAAAATTTTAAGAAGTGTAAGAAATCATTGACATAATGATCACAATGTCAGGCATTTTTGTTTTTAATTAAACAATATTATCCGATGAATTACTTTTGAGTGAAACATAAGGCCAATTAGATTACCTCATATTTTAAAAATACCGTTCTAAAAGGTTTGTTTATTATTTGAAGTGTACAATCCGGTAAAGCGAAATGAGCCCATTGATCCACCCGCCGCGCGGAAGAAGTTCCACCCAGTTCTGTAAAGGACTTGAAAACTTGGCCAATTCTAAACTTTTATTTACATCTGTTAGTAACAATAAGGGGTTGGTAGGATTGCGGATTCACTGACAAAGGCAGAAAAGAAAACTACATAGCGGTTAGTTTATGTTTTGTATTAATATCTATAGGGTTATAAAACTTTGGAAAGCAAATATGGCTGCTACAAGACCGAAATATTAAAATTAAATGAGGCCCTCTAACCCGGATCCACGTCCACGACCGGAAATCAATGCCAATTATTTCAATGAAATTGACTACAATGAAAACCATTCAGCCACATTTTGTTGTTTAAAATCTCAATATACAATGTATACATAGTTTGTTATTGTTTATTCTAGAATTTAATGCCATTTGTTAAATCACAACATAAATAATAGACGTTATTAGTATATAATAAATACAAGAATGGATTGTAGATTTGCAATTTATTTTTGACATATTAAATTGATATGAAAATCAATTTTGTGTGACTCTTAGTTCATATTTGACCGTCTGATTCTAGGGTAACAAACAGAAAGATTTGTATTTTTCATCATTTAGACCATACTTCTTTATTCAGCCTGGATTCCGACCCAGCTGGCTGATGAGGTTCTACAGGATATATTTTTGACAATTTTGTGAGATTTTTCAAGGAGTATCTTTTAAAAAAATGTTTATTATTTCGTCTCGCAAAAAGTTAAAAAGTTCTTTTATAAGGCTTACCAATTAGATTGAGAATTCAGGAAGTGGTATTAAACTCGGCCCTCCCCTTGTCGCCAAAGTGTAAGACAGAACAAATTTGCAAGTGTTCGCTAGCTGCTAGCGAGATTTTACTTTGGATCCATCGAGGGAACGAAGTACACATTTCTCTTACATGGGTACGAAAGTTGGGAGAAAGTCTCGGAGTAAATTAAGCCGCAGAGAGCGGGCCCGACTGTCATAATTATAATCAAAAACTTGACGCTTCCTTACAAAAAGTTTTACCTTCTACTACTCCGTAAATTTACCATGTATGCGGTAGTTCGTATCAAAACGTGTCTTAATAATTCTTCTTAGGGCACTCAAGTATATCTGGGTAAACTATGAAAGTACATACATTAAGTGCAATCATGCTAGTTGAAACATTACTTTCAAACTTATATGCGTTTACAATCTAAATCACGTCCCGATAGAATATTTATGAAACAACGAAAGTATAAAACAAAAGTTATAGCAGACCTCAAAGATGGTGATGCACTAAAAGCTTTTACTATTTTTTATATTTACTGATGAGTTTTAAATATGGTAGAAAAAGCTTTATCAACGATAAAAATTGGATAATATATACATTAACACAATCTGGAATATTTAGCATTAAAACAAAACCTTCATAATTTCATCAGTTCAACCTTCAACTTCATAATCATTAACCTTGATAATTTATGATTTTATGATTTAATATGTGTACTCATCCATTAAAATGAGTTCAGATTGTACGTATGCTTCTTACAGCTAACCTTAAAAGTTCGACTTAATCTAAATTTCTAAAGCATTCCATTAGCATTACTAGCGCATGTTAAGTAGTTGTGCCAACTCGAAATTTCCATTTTATAATCCCTTTTCATTTGTATGTTCCATGTTCCAACTTACTAAGGCCAAATTTGGCTAACTAATAATCCTCAGAGGATGTAGTAGGGTGCAATATGTCTTTCATTTTAGAACCTCTACAATTAAACACCAAACAATATAATAAAAAATAAAATAAAGTTAATTCATCTTTGTTTTTCTATCAGCAATCTAAATGATTTGTTAATTTCAAGTAAATATCTAATACAATCTATTAAACCATCGGGGTTTTTTATTGCGGGTATTTTTAAAATCAGATTTCCCCGCTAAACACTATAAGAGGCTAAACAATACAAAATTGTTACAATATTGAGGTAATAGAAGGTTATAAAGCCCAGTGTCTTTGGCAGTTCTAACGCAAATGTAAAAAAAGTCAGGTTGCAATCTGTACATATGTAAATATTTAGTAAAATATATTAGATTTTCGTCTTCTCTATTAAAAGAATTAATTTTCTATATTTATTCTAATTAAATAAAGCTAAATAGACTCATTTTTACAAATAAGCATCAATCGCTTCGCGTCATAAGAATCTATCGCGTCTCGTTATAAGCGCCAATCGCGTCGCGTCACAGGCGTCATAAGCGTCAATCGTGTCGCGTCACACGCGTCATAAGCGCGCGTTTTTAAACCTACCCACCAGTTCGTTCTCGCGTATCCTTGGTAAACTGTGCACCGACGCACAGTCGTGGTATCACACACACACGCACGGGCGTGGTAACAATTTCCGTGTTAAACTTTCGGACTGACCCCCAGCCGGAAGACATATCCATGTCAAAATAATAGCAAAGTATTTTGTTTTTTAAATATAGCATATATGGTTATAATCAATTCGCACATGCAATGACGCCTACCTAGCATCAACAATGAGTTGTTCCACTAGGCAGTTTACGCCAATCTGTCGTCGTGAATAAATTGTTTCACCCGTCAGATGACGCCTACTTAGCGTTAAGTTCTCAGTTGTTTCACAAATGTCTCATTGTCAGAAAACATCCACCTGGTAAACATGGACATTATCCTTATTTTCTAACGTGATATATTTAACAGTTTGTGTGGAAGTGAGTAACCATAATGTAATGTGTAGTTGTGGAGGAGAAATAACAGTCGAGATATAACTAATCGTCTTTTGCGGTTGCTTTCGCACAAATTTTGAACATAAAAGTGACCAGGATTTTGGCTTCTCTCTAAATTAGGCAAACGATTTCAATCTTGCCGACCTCGCGACATTTGTTTCTCTGGAAAACAAATTGAATCCTGCCATACAATATTTAGACATAATTCATCTCAACCAAAACCTTACATAAAAAGAATAATTAATTGATAGAAGTAAGTTGGTCAATTAAATCACTAAACATAATGGATTTAGATCAAACTTAAACTAGATTCTAATATAAAACTTCCCTTTGCGAATAACTGATAACTTTTTATTCATAATTTAATTACTACATTTGAAATTCGAAAATAATAACTTCCACCCAATGGAAGAACCCTTGTTGTTTCCAATCCTTATTAGCTTCGTCTTGATTTATGATTTAGGTCCAACACGCCGTTTTTCGTCTTGTATCGCAATATATAAATTATTATTCCGCATCTACTCCCAGAAAATAATAAATCTCAACGATGATACAAATAAAAACTTTCTTTATAAAGACAATGGCATGTTGTCAAGTTCATACTTTTACAATCGTTATCATCCCCTTGCATCTCGGTTTATAACGTTCATTACTAAAATACTTAAAGTTTCTCTAAATGAGAAAATAACACAGAATTACGTCTGCCGGTAGTGGAAATCTCATCATGACCAGAGTTGGGCAAAATCTAACTAATTCAATCATGATTTTGATTGAAGTTTAATCATAAATAAATTAATCATGATTAAATGAACCATTATATGATTAAGTCATGATTAATTCAATCACGAGGTATGACTAAATCATACAATGATTAATTTACTCATGACTAATTCAATCATGATTAAACTTCAATCAAAAATTTTAATCATGATTGAATTAGTTAGATTTTGCCCGACTCTGGCTAAAATGACCACCTACCAAAATCCAATAAACTCAGGATAAAAATTTTGAGATGAGAGTCGTGCTTAAGGCCAACCTCAAAAAATGTTATCCCAAACGAAAACCACCGACACGTCTTTTTATTACAATCAAGACCCAAAGATAGTGTATTTTCCAAATAATGTAGAAATCTCACCATTCGAGTAGATTTTTAATTCAAAGAAATTTTTTTCATTAGTCGATTATGTAAGCAGATTTACTTTTCAAAGCGTAGCTTGTTTTAAGATAATTTATTTTATTTTATGATTATTATTATTTTTTTTGGCTTTTCATAACGAGTTTTACTTATAATTGGAAGATAGATTTTTGTTAAATAAGGTGTTGAAATTTTTTCGTTTTCATGAAATAAATTTGTTAAAATTTTTTAAAAGTGATGAAATTGTGTATTTTTCATCTCTTGTGCACCCATTCGAATATGACTTATCGAAATTTAGTCATGACTAACTATATTATGACTAAATTAGTCATGCCTCGAATTTAATTACTAGTCATGACTAATTTAGCCATCAATCACATATCATGACTAATGACTAAATTAGTCACTTACCACCAATCATGACTAACGTTCTGAATGATCAATAATTAATCATTAGACATGACTAATTTTTGCCCAACACTGATCGTGACCCATGGATGTAAATCGATGCATTTTGTTGTTCATTAAAAAGAAATTGTTTCCATTTGTCTTTACACACGATATTTTTGAAAAGGTGCCTTCTCGGGGTATATCATGTTTATGTTAGCAAAATGTTTTAATATTATTATAATGAATTTTTTTAACCAAAAATACCATTTGATTTAATATAATCCCGACGACAAAAGTCGATTCTTCATAACTTCTCTATTGTACAAAGTTAGATTTTCATGTAAATTATTTCATTTTTCATTTTTTAAATTTTTATTTCAACCTTTCGAAACTTTATTTTATAAAATTCCCCGAATATTATAAAATATAATTCCAACAGTAAATTTGCTTATAGATTGATTATACGAGTGGGGAAAACCATTAAGAACTCTATGAGATTTATTCATTGTTTCAAATGCAATTGTGAGCAAAATATAAAATGAGATAAAATTTATAAGACATAATATACATAAATATAATATAATTTATATCGGCGTACCTAGCAGAAATCGTGGGTTCGAATCCCCCTCGTGCCATTGATTTTTTTCATCTCAACCTTAATTAATTGTAATGTATTAATCGGTCAAGCGGACCACGAAAGTGGTGAATTAATAATTTATATTAATAATATAGATAAATAAGATAAAATTTATAAGATGCTACTTTTACAATTTTTACCTTTATTATGTAAAGCTAAAGGAAGCAAGCAAAAAAAAAATTCTTGTTATCTGCCAGCTTTCTCCAATTTAAAGATCAATATTAAGTCTTATATTAATTACAATTTATAAATACATATTAGTACAGTTAATATGTGGCTACAGCTCATTAGTAGGTGTAACCATTCTCTAAGATCCATATCTACCGGTATTTACAGAACCGAGAATACCTTCCTTAAACTTTAGAAAATAGTTTCGGAAAACGGATGAAGTTGTATTTTAATTTTGTCTTTTGCATGCTTCAAATGTACAATAAAAACAATTCGTTTGGATGTTGTTTCAATTAATCATACCAAATTTTGCAGTAGGATTAATATTTTATGGGGTTTATAGAATTCAGTTGTTAAAATTTGAATTAACATGAAAAGTGAATATAACTGAGTCAGATGTTTGTAGAGTAGAGACAGTTGGTCCAATTTGCCATGTAGACGTCTGGTCGCTGGTCACCGTGTATAAATTTTTCGATATTCTTTATATTAGATTTAAGTTCTGTGGTTCTAAATGACCTAGAGAAAAGCGTTAATGAGATTCTAAGCAGTTTAGATTTTTTTAGATTGAAAAAAACCGTGTTCATGCAGTCAAAAAACACTTCAAACCAATCAAGAGGAACCTGATGCAATCGTTTCTGCAGGCTGGAAAAATAAATCAAAAGTTGCTTTGAAAACTCTTCCCTCTTCCATTAAGAGAAACTCACGGATGTCAACGGGTTTCAACTATTACTCTGTTTGGAAAGAAAATCAAGCCGAAAAAAAGGTTTGGAGACAGTAAAGGTTGTTCTAGAGTGTTACGATTGACAAACAGGGGTTGCCTTTTCTCAACCTTCACCCTCCTTCTTTGGAAACTTGTAATTTACGTGTGTTGGAATCTCCTTACAAAGGTTTCCTGAGCAGTATAGTTAAGAGGAACGTACAAATGCGGTGTACGTCAGCCGTCGTTACGCCCCTAATATATCTGGCTAACTACCAGTTACCCCCTCTAACATTAACATACCTGCTCTACAACACACACCTTGTTATTATTCACAAACAGCTCCGATTCACCACTGTTCCCTAACTCCTCCGAATACAGATAACACACCACATGTCGGTCGGATCGTACCGATTAATTTTTCTAAAATATTTACATAACAAATAATATTTCCGCTTTGGTTTCGAATTTTCAAAAAGTGGTACATGTTTTGGCTCAAATCTTCCTGGCATTCCTGCGGACTACTTGACCGTCGTTGTCCTTTCTCTCCCCTCGACTTTTCCATTAATGTTCGCAGTTTAGAAATTGATGTAATAAATTTCTCCCCACCCTTTTCTTTGCCTCACTGAGCTGGGGACGCCATTTCCTGTCGTTTAAAAGTGGAATAGGAGACCGGTCCCCTTGAGGAAGAGTACGTGCTTGGATTAGGCTCTGTATCCCCGCACCCCTTCCCGAAATATATAATACCAATACCAACTGTATCATGAATTTTATATTTCCTTTGTCCTTAACGGCTGAATTCTTCACTACCTACTGACTCTTCAAATCGCGACCATATATACATTTAGAAAAGAAGATACAAATTTGCCAAGAAGTCGAACAATTTCAGTTTAAAAAAAAGAACAATTATTTAGGAAATACCAATTCAAATTGACCAACATTTAAGGGCTTTGTTCATACTACATCAGACTACTTAATATTTCTTAACGTAATTGGTGACAAGACCTCCATTCACACACCACAAATCATTCACACAACCTCGAAGTATTTGATATTCCTCGGGGTAATTGGGGATAAACCCTGCCATTAACCACAATAAATTACGTACATACACCACAAATCATTCACACTTCCCCAGAGCGTTCGATATATAACGGGGTAATGGAGGGGTAAGCCATTCCACTCATGCCAATAAATGCATTCGTTCCAATAAATACCATATCGCATACATGAAGGTACAAAAATTAAATTGAATTTTGCTGCCGATCCTGAAGGCTGTATAGTCCATTCGGTATGTCGTATTTCTTTATTTTCCTTTCTTAGTTCTTTGCAGTCGGTGCTCTAACATGATGTTCTGCACTCAACTGGAACCTAATTAGTCTCACCTCCATTGGACGGTCTCCGTGTGTGATTTTGATATAACTTTTTCTCTTTTAGATCCGGCGTCCGCAGGGGCCAGGGATTGCTGTCTTAGTTTATATAGTTCATTCACGTTACTCCACAGTAGTAACAGTCCTTGAGGTATTTGATCATAAGACCTCCACTCAAAATAATAAATTACACTCACACTACATGATTCACTCACACTTCCCCAGAGAAGTCGATAAGGTGTAAGTTCTATAAGACGTCAATTCACGATAATAAATTACTTTCTTATACCCACATTGATCATTAATATTTACATATTATATAAAAGTTAGCTAGCCAAAACTAGCTGCATCTTTCCAGGTGTGCTCACGCCAAATGTGGACACTATAAGACTCGTGAGATCAAAAGGAACTCTAATATACGTCTATCCATCAAGCAACTTTTATAACGAGAATAGGTTATTTAAGAACAATGTATTTGCTGTATTATAGTACTACTCATTTGTTTGCATCAAGTGGTTTTAAAATCGCGAGTTTTAGTCTAACTTGGTTGATATACTTTCCAATCCGTCTTTGCTTACACTGTATGAAGACTTTCGTCGTTTATTTCAATTCTATATCTAAAAAGCACTACTTTCTAAGGAACACATAGTTCATCGATTACTATCTTCAAAAATAATTGATGCCTAGCATTTTTATGGATTCAATTGGTTGGCAGAGGGAAAAATCTATAATGGATCAGAAATCGTCGCTCCTGAATTCATTTGTTTCTTCACGTTTCCTTACATCTTACTCTAAAACCGAAATTCCCCCATTCACTTACCGTCTTTTAAAACAACAACAGACAAACAATTGCAGCTTGCAATTTATTTTAAAAACATCCAGGGGAGAAGAGATTTTTAGTACATAAAGGGTGTCCAATTTAGTCACAAAATCAAGTAGTTGTATAACATGAACAACTAATTATTTCTAAAAGTCGTTAGATAATAATTCACAGTAAACAATGCGAACAACAATTAAAATATGATGGCGAAATAGATTTGAAGAAAATGGTACGTTAAAATGACAACGTTGCCCAATCTTTGGGCAACTGGATGACTTCGAACAATTTCCGAAATACCGTAAAGTTATTGATTTTAATTATTCAGATATCGTGAGATGCGGTCTGGTGTGATGGAGGTATCAGAAAATCATTTTCTTTATCGTGCCAACGTTTCGATCTTTTATTGAGATCATCACACAGAAGACAAACACTTTGAACCCTGAAGATGATCTCAATAAAAGATCGAAACGTTGGCACGATAAAGAAAATGTTTTTCTGATACCTACATCACACCAGACCGCATCTCACGATATCTGAATAATTATCCGTTAACGGTCACTAATCTCTACACATTGATTTTAATACTTAACTATAAAATGCAGAATATGTTTTAAAACAATGTGTATCGACCTAAAAAATCCATGGATTTAAATTGCTGTTATAGGAAAAAATCAATTGCTCTACCGAACAAACGGTCGCTAGCCCTTAAATAAATCAAACATTCGTCGAAAGAACATCAAATAATGCACAAAATCCGAAAATCACTGTTTCTGTTTTAAATTATTTATGACATATCCATGTTGGATCGTGTTTTCTACAAAATAGCCGGTTGAATCTGTCCTTTGAAGGACGACCGTTAGTGATGCTAGGCAACCCTTCCTGACACATTCATTTTGATTAAGGGTTCAACCATAATTTAACAACCTAATGTTAACAATTATAACATTAGGGCAATGAGAGGGTTAGTTTCAGTATGTTACTGCCAGATTCCATAATTAGCGCCAACTCTGTAATTTTAAGTTGGACGAAATTATACATTATAATTGTGTTAAGTCTGCTAAAATAGTAATTCTCAACGGTAAAGGCATATTTTATTTATCAGACTGAAGAGTTAAGGCCTGGAGTTTAATCTAATAAGTAGAAAATGTTAGTCTTGTCGGCGAAGGACAACCCGTTAAATGTTTCATTCCCTAATTTGTACCCGGAGAACATCTCTAGAGGGAATCGTGAATCGCTGTTTTCCATGAGAATCAACCCTTTGTCCAATAATCTGGTCTGAACGACTTGTGACACCCATCCCTAGGGTTTACGGATTTTGCTTCCGGACATTCGGTTTGAGCCCCCATTTCAATATATCTTGACGATTTCCGACTAAAATCAGGACGATAAATGTTCAGTACGTCTGTCAATCAATCACTTCGAAATGCAATATAATTAAATATTAAATATTAGTAATGTATAAACAAAAGTAGTCCAGTTCAATGTAAAATCGAAGCGCAAAATTGTTCATGTGTTTATTAACGTTACGTTTTGCCGCAGTAAATCATGCACCTACATTTCTTGTTTATTTTGTGAAAATAACTTTGGCGGCAACATTTAACTGTTGCATAATCACAATAAAAGACACTTCTAAACTCCTTTTTAGGTTTAAATTATTGATAACTATGATATAAGCTCAAATCTGCATACACATGTAAATATGCATATATATGACAGATTGAGCCTACCACTTCTCACAGTCCAACGGTAATACCTGCTTTTGTAATTTACAATAAATCACCGGCAGGGTATTGGCATTCCGGAGTCACACCTCGATCTTATCCGTCCAGACGCCGAGGTTGGGCTTCTGGGTCCTACAACAGCAAGGTCCGTCATTTCAGACCCCGAGGCAATAAGGGTCCAATTCCCAACCTATTCACATTACAGTCTCATTCTTTCACAAATACATTCTTACTATATACACCGTCATGAGTACTATTGCTCCATTACCCTCTACACATAATTTAAAGGCAATTTAATTGAGGGTCGGTGGATTCTCAATATTCCACAATCGGCCCTCTCTCTCCGCATTCAAACCAATAAATTCATTCCTCCTAGAATTGCGTAGCACATTTCTCATATATGGTAGCATTCATCTATATATACATAGAGCCAGTGTTGGGCAAAAATTAGTCATGTCTAATGATTAATGGTTGATCACTCAGAACGTTAGTCATGATTGGTAGTAAGGGACTAATTTAGTCATTAGTCACGATATGTGATTGATGGCTAAATTAGTCATGACTAACATTAAATACGAGACATGACTAATTTAGTCATAATATAGTTAATCATGACTAACATTAAATACGAGGCATGACTAATTTAGTCATAATATAGTTAGTCATGACTAAATTTCGATAAATCATATTCGTATGGGTGCCAAAAGATGAAAAATACACAATTTCATCACATTTAAAAAAATTCTAAGGTTTTCGTTTGGGATAACATTTTTTGAGGTTGGCCTTAAGCACGACTCTCATCTCAAAATTTTTATCCTGAGTCTATTGGATTTTGGTAGGTGGTCATTTTAGCCAGAGTTGGGAAAAATCTAACTAATTCAATCATGATTAAGATTTTTGATTGAAGTTTAATCATGATTGAATTAGTCATGAGTAAATTAATCATTGTATGATTTAGTCATACCTCGTGATTGAATTAATCATGACTAAATCATGTAATGATTCATTTAATCATTACTAATTCAATCGTGATTAAACTTCAATCAAAAATTTTAATCATGATTGAATTAGTTAGATTTTGCCCAACTCTGCATAGAGCCAGGAGCCATGGTTATATAAACCAAATCTTATTTAAGAGCTCGCTCATACTTAAATATCGGCGTTTTTCCCCCGGCGTAAGATTCTCATTCTTGCTAGACGCAGTGAATAATCAAAATATGAGGTATTGTATGAATGAAATAACAAATGCGGATTTGATTTATGATTGCAACTCAATTATTCAATAGATCTTGGGATCTGCAGAAGTGTATGCTGTGCAATATGGCAGGTACTGAAAATCTATACAATTTTTTATAATTGTTAACTTTAATATAGTTAGTCATGACTAAATTTCGATAAATCATATTCGTATGGGTGCACAAAAGATGAAAAATACACAATTTCATCACATTTAAAAAAATTCTAAGGTTTACGTTTGGGATAACATTTTTTGAGGTTGGCCTTAACCACGACTCTCATCTCAAAACTTTTATCCTGAGTCTATTGGATTTTGTCGTAAGATTCTCATTCTTCCTAGACGCAGTGAATAATCAAATCTAAATACATAATCCAGAATCTGCCGTGTCCAGTCCTACTATCTACCAGTACTACCACTCTAGTTCTAAAACGTCCAAGTTTTGCAACTAGTTTCTGTGATGTTTTTTGATGAACCTTTTCGCATAGGTTTGTTATAGAGTACATCCTTCTTGTACCGTAACCAATTTGACTTTTTAACAATTTGGTATGTCTCAAACATTTTTCGGTCTGAAGAGTATTTTGAATGGAATTTCAAATTTCCTTGGCAAATTATTATTTTCTCTGTTGTGTAATGGTAACAAACAAAAGCAATTTAGTTGGATTCCACACTTTCTCTTCTTCTCAATACAATCCTAAACGACTAGAATTACTATAGAAGATGGCTTGTAGTGCCGTCGGGCGGTCCGAATTTTAAAGAAAGGCTGCAAGCTGCAAATAACAACAAATACCTTGGGGCAAATCTGTCTTCAAAATTGATTTTTTTAATCAGCTACAAGGTAAAGCAACACTCGCAAAATTATCAGTAAATAGGGTTTGGAATGAACAGTTTACACAGGACCTGATTCAGCTTTCAGCCAAGTTCAAGGTATTTAATAACGTTTGTGTTCCACCCTTTGGTATGTTTGCTAGATCTTGGGCTTTCAGATTCAGATATGAGGTGATTAGATCTTTATTCAATAAAAAAACCTCTTCCCTCTTTACCCGACTTGGGGGTTGACCTAGTATTTGTTTTTACCTTAAAGCTCTACTTCTCATTTGTTTTTAAATGCATGAACTTGGCATCTTCTGCTCTATCCAAAATTACAGCTATAGAAGTGATAAACCCGAATTTCTATTTGTTTTCAAAATGGAACACGTTGTCTTTTGATTATGGTTGTGCTTTGACTGGCCAGGCGTAACTGAAATCCTCCTAAGTCGAATTTGGGAAGTTCATCATGAGAGTTGCCTAAGGAAAGCCTCCTTGTTCACCCGTTTCCTCCTTTATATCCGATGCGAACATATATTTCTACACTCTGTACTGAAAATCTAATGGTAACGAATTGTGCTCTTTATGAAACTGAAGGTTAATGAAAGATATTTTTTTGGCAGAATGCACAATTTTATTAAAATGTCCTCTGTATCTAGACGTCCACAGCCTTCATTTACCTAGATCCTGTACGATAAAAAATAAATACAAAAATATAAATAGCGATGGTTACCAATTCCGGAATCAATTGTTTCGACAATTAAATTGGTTATAATATTTCAAAGAAAAAGAATCAATGTAAGAAAAGAGAAGTAAAAGTGGTATTTTTTTTCTTCAGACTAACAAATGATTAAGGTTTGTTTATATTCCCTAAAACGTTATAATCGTATTACTCATATATAACTGTTCAATAAGACGTATTTATCATTGCAGTATTTTTTATTTTATTTCTGTTCTTCATTGTTATTATTTATTCTTAGCAAACTCCCGACAGACATATCATATTCCATGTCGTACTAAATTTTTGTAATTTGTATGAATTTTGTATAAAAGTAAAACTTAAAGAATAGTAATATTAAAAAATTGAGTAAGCTCAGCAGTATATGACCTTATACCATTTATCGTCAAACCATCCAATATCCAGCCAAGATGACCCGGGGAAAAACAATGCAGTGCCAATTTTAAAAGTAAAGTACACTGTTTAAGAGAAGAATACATTCAAATCAAATATGTAACTAAGAAATGTGCAATACACTATAACGAGACCGCAGTCCTACATTCTACTTCTAAAATATCACTGTGTTCCAGGTAATTCCAGCGATGGATCATTACTGAACATTTCTGTATGTTTTTTCAGTAACCAATTGCCTGATGGATATTTTGTCGATTTGCTATACCGTAAAAGGATTGCGATTCGATAATTGTCCTACCTGCAATTTCCTTTTTTCCTTATTTACGAGCATTCTCTGCTGTGTATAACCTATCATGCAAACGAAAGTAATTTTGTTGTTTTCTTCAATATATTGCAAGGGGTTCATGTGATCCCAAATGGCTCTCGATTTTACTATCGCCTTTAATGCCGCCTGGCTGACTAGTGGTCTAGATATACTTTTCTTGATCTTGACAACCTTTTCGATCTCCGTAGTATAAAGTGTAATAAACAGTTTTTTTACTAATTACTACATATGTAAAACAATAACAACTGTAAAAATGTTATAAGCAAAATCAACATGAAAAACATGTGAGGAGAAATCACCCCGTGGTGAGGCCCCTTTAGGAAAAAATAAATATGACCACTTGGTCACGTGGCCATCAGCGTCTCAGTCGAAGCGGAGGATTATCTGGGATAGTAGTGTAACTGAGTTCGAATCAAGGCATTGGGTTAGGTGGAAAGTGATTGATGGATTTTTTTCTAATTGGTTTTCGCTTCTTCTGGAACAAAGAGAATGTTAAGGTCTTGAAGTAGGGTGAGGTTTCATATATAATAAGGTGGGTTCGAAATTATGAAAGCTCAAGCGATTAGAGCAGTGGTTTATTGAGCCGAAGGTCTTGGGTTCGAAGCCCACTCGTGATACTGACTTTAACATCTCAACCTTAGACCTTACATAAAAAAGAATAATTAATTGGTATATGTTAATATTTTTTAATTAAATGGAAGTTTTGTTCGTCTCAATACTTTAGGAATACAATAGGAACAAAACCTCTCGGACTTACACGTTAAATTGAAACTGAAATAACCTAAAATGAATGTAATTCGGAAGCTATTAGCCAGTGACCGAAATCGAAACCTTGTTTTTTATGCAAATAAGGTCAAATTTACTAGAATGACTCGAGGGGCGGCGAGTGCATGTGATTGTTTGAAGAGAAACCGACCGCAAAACAAACAGACAGAAATACGAGATGAACTTTAGGAGACATCGTCAGTCAATCTGTATGCAGAATTGGAGGACGGCATTCCGTACGCAACCAATACAACTGACCTAACCTGGCTGCAGCGAACTTCACCCTCTCAAGCAATAAGGGAGATAAATTAGCCCTTTACTTCAATTGGGACAAATGGAGACCCCTCAACCATTTTGAAATGGAAACTAGCCAAAAATCGCTATCTAGTTGGGCGGTTTGAATGGGTCTAGCAATACAGCAGTTTCATTTAATGTAGAAGTAATGTTTTTTATGTCAGAACCATTTTACTACACGCCATAGCAGTTGTTAAACATGATATGTTTCTGGGAGGTTTAATCACTGGATAACTCCAAGGATGTAAGAACAAGCTCGTGCTTTTGGGTAGAACTACGATTTGTATTGGAGCTACTATCCAAAAGGCGTTTTTTTCAAATCCAAAGATACTTTGAACTGCAAGATTAATTTAATTGTTTTTTATTTACGTTGGAATATATATATTTCAATACATATAAATTCCCTTTTTCCACGTCCTCCGTGTGTTTGTTAAATTTAAACAATGTTTGAAAATGTAATTGTAAAAAGGGTCCGGTCTTCTTCGTTCTCCAACTCATAGACCAGGGGGGACAGTTTTCTCTTAATCTTAGCTTTAGAGAAGCGGGGAGTCAACATACTGGAGACGTATCTGGCGGCATATGATTGGACATAATTCTCTCAAGGACTCAACCTGACGTCTCCTCATATTATACACCCTTCTAGACCTCTCGGAAGAGTGTCGGCATTGTTGTAATCTCCCTTGGTGAGCCGTCCGATCTACCTCCACAGTGCCATCGTGAATTCCCGTTTCTTCCCCTAGATAAAGTCCACCCTAATGGGCCAGTTCTCGCCCATAATTCAGATATGATTGAGTGTACCCGGTTGCTTCGTGTACGGCGGTGTTTACAGCAAACGCCAGCTACGAGAGTTCCTTGTCCCAGTGCCTCTGATCGTCTCGAATGTAAGACGCCATCATCGCCTTTATCACCCGGTTTACTCGTTCCGTCGAGTTAGCCTACGAGTGGTATAGCGCCGTGTACCATGTCTTCAGTCCGTATTCCGACATTTTGGTAGTAAAATCTCGTCCACGATATTGAATCCCGTTATCACAGATGACTACCCGTGGCACCCCAATGGTGGGAAACACCTTTCCTTCTATATGGTCTGCCACATTTTTCGATGTTGCCTTCCTGAGTGGGATGAGCACCGTGTACTTCGTGAAGTAGAGTCGGAGATTACTAGCAGGAAACGATTCTGACGCGTTGATAGGGGCAGGAGTCTCATCAGATCTGTGGTGACCACCTCCCACGGTTGGGTAGTGACTCTCCGTGTACCCATCCACTCGGCTCCAAAGATCCTTTGGACTACAAGATTAATTTAATTATTTTTTATTTACGTTGGAATATATATTTCAATACATATAAATTCACCTTTTCTACGTCCTACGTGTATTTGTTAAATGTAAACAATGTTTGTAAATCCCAGGCCCTGAAGATGATTTCAATAAAGATCGAAACGCTGGGACGATAAAGAAAAGTTTTTCTGAAACCTACATACCTACGTCACACCAGATCGCATCTCACGATTTCCGAATAATCACAGACTAACGGTCACTAATCACTACACCAAATACAATAAAGTCCGTTCTTTAATTAAATGGCTATGGCCACAGGTAGGAAACAACCAAGAGCCTTATCGAAAGAGAATGGTCACAAAACACAAAAATAAAGGAGGGAAGAGAGAACATTACAAGAAGGAATACGAAGTACAAGACGTAGGAAGAAAAGTCAAAAGAGAGAAATGAAAACAGGTGGGGCGTATCATAAAGGCAAAAAAGAGGAAAGGCAAAATACACCACTACGCGGAACACTACAATAATATAAAGGACATATTAGAGGTAAAAAGACAAGATAAAAGACTGAAATGGAAATAGGTGGGGCATATCATAAAGAGACGTGAAACAATGAAAACTACAATGGAAGTATAGGTTTGTAAAAAGAACACATAGTTGGAAAAATAAGGAGCGGAAAACATGTTCGATGTGAAAAGCGTAAAACAAGAAGCAACCGCGATCTGTAGACAGACTAGATTACTGTTCTATGCCCATTTCTAGGGCGTAGTTCCAAAGGACGAAGGAAGAGAATAAAAAAATGTAAAAGACTTGATTTGTAGCAATGGTTGGATAATTTGCCACACCCTCCTTATAATCTGACCTACTGTTTATTCCCCTGTATGTTCCCAAATTGGGTTTTCAAAGAACAAATAGTTAGTTTTAAATTGACATTTTTAAACTTTTGGATGGCAACTAAATTCTTGTTCAGAAAAAAAAAATTGGGAATACTGAAAGGCAGTTATACGCTTTATAGAGTAAAATTACCTATTCACACCAAGAATTAGAGAATTATATTGGTTTATCAAAAGAAAAATTGAGTTAAAAATTTTCCGTCACAAATCGCACTTAAAACGTTTTATCTTCTTGGGGTTAAGTGCGCATTTAGAACTGGAAAATTGATGAAAATTCATTTAGGTTTGCACATGATCTATGCCGAAATGTATTGTTTTACACCGACGTTTCACTACCTTTGTCGTTAACATAATAGAACAAGCGTTTATAAACAAGGTTATTTTATCGTAAAATGAGACGTAAATCGGACGAATTGGCTGAATTAATGGAAGCCGTACATACAAGTATTATTTTACATCTACACTACATACACTATGATTTTATAGTTCTATTTACTTGAGTTTGTAAAGTAAATTAATTCTTGTGACAAAGGACTACTTACTAAGCTATTCTTAACACGATTATTGAAAAATCCCCTGGGGGTTCAAAACTTAAATGGATCGCAATGAAAGAATATCCGTTCTCCTAGGGGCGAAAAGAACAGGATGCTTAAATTTAAACAAAATCTCCAGAAAAACGCAAGTAGCGACAAAGAGTTGGAAAAAGGAAAAAAACTTTTAGTCAGAAAAGCGTCTATTAGCTGGTGCAGTGATGGATCTAGAAGCAAGAAGGTAGAGAGTCAGGGGTATTCGACCCCAAGACCAATCGTTAAAGTTGGTCGTCTGAATTGCATATTTTCCCCGACAAACAGCAAGATCGTAGTCGGCCATTTTTCCCCCCTCTGTTCTGCATTATTCTCCTCTACAAGGGTTGTTATATGAAAGAAATGAAGAACTGTTGATCATGTATCGTTTTCTATTGTTGCCAATAATAAATTTATTTCGAAAAAAGAAGAATTAAATGAAGAAGGTATCAGTTCGTCATTTCGTTTACATAACAATGAACAACACTGTATTTTAGGCGGCGTATACACGGCAAAACTGTAAGCGTTCTCTGGCACGCTTTCCAGGCGGTGCGCACCGAGATCTGCCTTCCTCGTATGCACCGACTCTCTGAGCGCTGTTTGGACCCTGCGAGACGGGTTCTATGGACCCACTCGTCGTGCTATAGATGTAAGAATTCGCCGAGTTGAAGCGCCTCGGAAAAAAGGTGGATGTCAGGATCCCCGGACACGTCGGGCTGGAGGGTAATGAACGTGCGGGCGATGCGGCAAAGGCCGGAACGTCCACCCTCCAGATCGCGACCAGGTCCTCTGACGCCAAGCTAGCAGTGAAGAACATGGTAAAAGGAAGATGGCATCGTCAGTGTGCTGGGTCGTCCGAAATAATTGCGTGCCAATAGCAAGATTCGTAGATGCCTCCCCCCCAGGACCTGAGCCGGAATCAAGGATTCCTCGTTATGCGATTAGCATAAGCCATACGCAGTTGACACACGGGCACCTGTTCTTGGGCCAAAACCCGTGCAGGCGCCCCTTGTGCGGAGAAAGGTTCCATGTGTCCCACATACTGGAAACATGTCATGCCTTGGCTCTCTACAGGGGGGGGGTTGAAATTGTTTTATTTTTTAAATTGTATATAATATGTCTTATGTGTTGTGTGTTTATATCTTTTGTCTGAGTGGATGTATGTATTAGCGTGAGTGTCGAGGGGTGAGAGTGAAATATAACGTCATCATCACCCCTCGAACGAGGAGAGCGAAAGAGTGTGTTCAGGGTCGATGGCGGAATATTTATAAAAGTACTCCACCGACCAAACGGAATGTGTGTACTGTATGATTGTATTTATGTGTATGATTGTATTTATTTGTATGAATGTAGTATTTGAAAGGGTAAATATGACCTAGTAGTTGGAAGCCCTTGTATATAAAAAAAACCCTCTTCTGAACGAATGAATAAAACAAAAATAAAAAATTTAAACTAACAAAGATCAAAAAATAATTTAACGTATATTTTTTTACAAATAGTATAACAGTTTAACCTGAAATAAATAAGAGCTGGAGTAATGATAAAACTGGTAAGTAAAATTGAAAGGTTGAAAACCCAACACAAAGACGGACTTAGGACGGCCTGGGAGATGAATCGGTATAGTGAAGAGCGTTTGGAACGGACACATGGCTGGTGTGGCAAACATGGTGAAATCACTTGTCAATTTACTGAGTGGTGGTAAAGACAGAATTCAAAAGCTACTACTGCTCTTTTTGTCGGAGCGGTTCTTCGCTCTCTCAGTGAAGTGAATTAACTCTTTCGATCAGCTCGCGAGATGAGCCCCATATGTAATTCAGATCCCATAGGCATGTACAACAGTAAGTTTCGAGATAAAATCTATGCAACTGAGAAAGATACTCAATTCAATTTACACAGAGTAGGTAAAAGCAAAGATGTTGTTAATATGACAGATAGAAAGTAACTGAGATATTATTAGCTCGAGAATGTTGATACTTTTTTAATCTTACGTTTTTTTATAGCTGTACTCAGATATATGATGATTAGTAATAAAATTTCTAAATGATTAAAAACATTTATATATTATATGATTACTAAATTGAGTGTCTGGCAGTTTAGTGGATTATGGTTCAATGGATTCGGCCTGTTTATGACCTTATGCACCAATATTGATCTATTGTGCTATCACCATTATTATCTAGAGCTGCTTTACCAGATTTCAAAGCTTAGTGAGGAGCACCTCTGCCTGGGTCTTAGCTTTAGCTTTTTCAAGTTTACAATCTATTTTATTTATTTATTTAATTTAGAGCCGGTGTAGACTCCCTGAATGCGTCGTGCGCTATGAAGGGCACGTTCTCGGTGCACCCTTTCGTCTTTTGTTTGAAATACGTGTTCAATTAGACTGTCATTGGAAAATAATAGTATTTTTCTGCGTAGGCGGACACGTCGGCTTGGAGGGAACATACTATCGCGATCTGATCCCATGAAACTAAACGAATAATGAAGAATAGAGGAACGAAAAGGCGGCAGCGTGGACTAAAAAGTCTAAAAAGGACAATCAAGTCGATAGCTTCCAGCGAGTATAATCGCAGAAAGATTTTCCTTACCCGACTCGTAATCGGCCATACGCGGTTAACGCATAAAGAGAAAAATTATTCAATACGTAGCGCTCAACTGAAGGATGGTGTTGGCTCTGTATGTATAGCTCGTCGGTATGCCGCCCGATATTAGATTAGATTATTATTATTTATTTGACAAGATATTTTCTGACAATAACAAATTTGCATACTTATGTATTTTTGAAGGAAAGTGGCGGGGCCCTATGCGTCATCTTTATCATATCTCCATTTGTGTACCATACCTCCTGAAAAACATTATTGTCGATGTTGATGGGAAAATGTTTGCGAAAGACCCATTAACCTTTACTTTAACAAATCCTTTTCGTTAACAAAATCGTTACAGTATTGTTTAGAGACTGGAAGAACCAATTATTAATTTTACAAGAAATAACAGTTATAACCAATGTCAGCAAAGTTAGGTATTAATTTAGCAATTTGGTCTAATGTTGTACATGAATATTTAAGTTAAGATAAATAAATAAATAAGTTAATTTAACAAATTAATAACAAATTGACAAATTAACAAGTTAACAGTTTAATAAATTAACAAATCAGTAGGTTAGTGGTTAAAATATGTTCAAAAGTTATTAAGTAACAGTTACATAAAGGAGAAAATTGAGATTCAGGAGGATAAAATATGTTTTATTCTCCTGTGCTTCCAAGATCTGAATACAATCGTATGAGCCAATTGAAGCACACATGGAGTTAACGCTGTAGGCTTTTTGAGAAAAAAATGTGTGGGTCCTGAATTGTAATTCCTCCTTAATCCATGGCATTTGAACTAAAGCATGCCCGATATGAGATTAGTGCTCGATTACCCCAATTACTAGTAAATGGTATACAGACAAGAAAGGTAGATAAGGATAAGTGAGTTTTATGTTAAAACTTTATCCCTTTGTGACCGAAATGACCTGGTGCCAAAAGCGTAAGAACGAAAACATGGCTAAAATAAATCTATCAGTAATAAGTGGTCCAACATAAATTTGTCACTACAATCAAGGTTATTTTACAAAAAATTTCAATCAAGGGAAGGTTATCATCTCCAATGTTTCGTATAAAAACGTTTATAAATATATGCTTTTTCATTTTTTCCTTCCTTTCGCCTATAATATGAAAACAAAATTTTGCATTAGGTTGGCGTTCACCTGTTTATATTATAGCTGTAAAAATATTTTCATTGCTTGTTACTTTATAACGAGACAAACGAACATTAGCATAAATAGTGTAAGGTTTTAATAACCATTTATTATTTATGTTTAAAAGAATTAAAGACAATATTTTAAATGTTTAAATTTTACGAAATAGCTAAATTTTCACATGTGAAAAGGTTGGGACTAATAATCTTTACTAAACCTACCTGTTATACAATTATTGTCGCGATTAACTAGAAAATAGAAATAATTGTAAAAAAATGTTTTCGAAATAAATCATTTTCCCCGGCAGCATGTAAAATGTTAAATATGCAAGTCTACTTAAACAACCCACTTCATGTCAATCGAGCGCCCGGCTAAATTTTATTTGAGAGCCGTCAGGCAGCACGCCTTTTCCATAATAAGCACTCTCATCATTGCTTTTTTTTCCAGATTCGTTATGACGATAAAATATATCAGTAAAAAGAACAACAAAACATATATAAAAGAATTGAGTGAACCTCCCCTCCTACATTTGGTTTTAATATATCCTGTTTTTCGGTTACAGTTTTTTCAAATTAAATTTATGGTTTTGCAATTCACTTTCACTCATTTTCTTTCGAAATTAACCTATTTGCAAAGTAAATTTGCTCTTTTGAAAATTAAATTCACCCTGTTCCAAATTAAATTCTCCCTTTTAAAAATCAATTTCACTATGTTGCAAATTAAATTCGTCTTTTTTCAAATCAATGTTATTCTTCTGCAAATTCAATTAACTCTTTTACAAAGTATATTTACTCTTTTGTAAATTAAACTACCTCCTTTGCCTATAAATAGCACCCTTTTGCAAATGAAATTCGCCCTCTTGCAATGTAAATTCACGAATTTATAAATTGAATCACTCTTTTCCAAATAAGCCTCACCTTTTGGAAATGAAATTCAACTTTTTATAAATCAATTTCACAATTTTCCAAATTAAATTCACCATTTTAAAAGTCAATTCCACATTTTGCAAAGCATATTCACTCTTTTGCCCATCAATTGCAACCTTTTCTAAATTAAATTACCTTTTTCAAATAGATTTTACCCGTTTTTAGTTCAATTTTACGTTTTTACCAATACATTTCACCATTATGCATATTAAATTCACGAATTTATAAATTGAATTCAATCTTTTTCAAAGTAAATTAACTCTTTTCTCAATTAATTTCACCCTTTTGCAAATTAGTTTTACCTTATTGCAATGTAAATTTACCGTTTTTTTTTTAATTGAATTACTTCTTTCGCAAATAGAATTCAAATTTTGTAAATTGATTTTCCTCTTTCGCAAATAAAATTCAAATTTTGTAAATTGATTTTCCTCTTTCGCAAATAAAATTCAAATTTTGTAAATTGATTTTCCTCTTTCGCCAATAAAATTCAAATTTTGTAAATTGATTTTCCTCTTTCGCAAATAAAATACAAATTTTTTAAATTGATTTTCCTCTTTCGCAAATAAAATACAAATTTTTTAAATTAATTTTCCTCTTTCGTAAATAAAATTCAAATATTGTACATTGATTTTATTATTTTACAAAAGAAATTCACCCTTTTTCAAATTATCCACACCGATTTTTGGTCTCTGAAAATGTTTATAATCTTTACTATTGTTGGAAATACTAGGTTAAAAGACTGTAATAAAAGTAATTATTTTATTCGTTACTATAAATAATAATTTTTTTGCTGTAACTCAATATCACCATTTTGTTAGAAAAAGGGATAGCAAAAAGAAGGAAAAGGTAGACGTCAAATAGAAAGAAAAAGTTATAATTTGTTGCACTTTTTGAAGATCTACAACTGGGAGTGAGCTCTCGAAACTTTACCTCCTGTAAATGGAATCAGGCAGAACTATTCAAAACTTTTCCCTCTTGGATGGAGGCGGAATGAAGGCTTACGAAATCATTGAGTTTCAGAAGTCGCGTAGGCTTTTTTTATTTAGGCGCGAGTACATTCAAAGCATGTCACCACTTTTTCTTACATAGACGATTTATCTTCAATATCAAGGGAAATTTGTTTCATGGAGCCAGGTCGGATTGTTAATTTGTTAATAAACGCCAAATTATACAACGGCTTACGTATCGAGTGAATTTCCGCCCTTAAAATGTTGTTAGGTCCTATGTAAGCTGTTTTGAATTTATTTTATGAACAGCTTTCATTTATGTGGCCATATTAGAAACCTTATTTATATAACGTATATGTCTTTTTTTTGTTATGTTTATAAAAATGAAAAGTGTAAGGAAAAAAGAACATGGTATGCATTTGTATTTATTTATGAAGCATGCCAAACCAAAACGGTTTCTCTTGCCAATTAATGGTTCAGCATACAACATAGCTATTGAAAGAAAAAAAAATTAGTGAACAAAAATATACAATATAAAAAAAGTACATGTGCAAAAACTACTCACTTTTTTTCTCGTTACCCGGTTAGGGCGTGTATTTGTGCAAAAAGGGCGAGTGGAACATTTCCCTCATGGAATTGGGGGTTGGCGTCTTTCCACCCTTCGACCGAGGAGTTCTCTATTTCAATCAACGGACCGGAGAAAAATGCCTTGGGCGCCTTATCAGAAGTCTTTGTGAACCGAGCTAGTGAGAACAAATCGACGCCGACTCGATTGCATCACTGCCCTTTTATCCGTTTCAAAACTAAATTGTGAAAAAAAGAACGTGAATGATAATGATAGAAACAGATAAGTAGGTAAAGCGTAATAGACAGGCAGAGAATTGTTCGGTAAAGAAGTGTAGTAGAATCAATTTTTTTTTCATATATCCCGCCATTTATTATACTTCTCAAATATTTTATCACAACGGAATACTCCTGTGGTTTTCTACCTTACTTTAAAGGTGATGATGTTGATCGTTTATAATTTATGACATAATTACAACTCGTACTTTGCGTGACAAGGAAGGTCACGAAATAGAAAGCTTTTGAAAACGTTTTTCAAAACATTAGTGTGTAATAATCATCGCTTGAAATAAACAATCACTAAATAAAATAATGTTTCAGAAATAATAAACTAGCTAAATAAATTAATGACAAGAAAGAAAATTTTATATAAGGTGTTAACTTACTAACTAGCAATCGGAAAACCGACCGATTGAAGCCAGCTTCCTACAAGGAAACATAAAACATCTTTTTATCATCTATACTGCTTACCTTCAGTTCTTTAACTCGAATCCTACCCCAGCTACCTTCAATACCACCACCTTACATTCAATTTATAGTATTTAAGGCAACTGGGCTTGGAACATAGAACATTGCGCCCCCCCCCCCCCCTTAGGGTCACAATGACTTGTACTAACATTGAGGCTCTTTAGCATGCCCCCCATGTATGTACCCTAGACGTTAGCCCGTATCCCACTTTTGAATTCTCAAGTTAGGAGCGACTCAATCTCCGCACACGGAAAATTTACTTTCTTTGCTTGCCCCTTCCGAGGAGGTGGGTTAACGTTGTGCACGTCACCAGCACCGCGCGTAAAGGTTTATCAAAAAGTGGTTGAAAAGCATCGGCCAAGCCTCCCACTAGATAGAGAACATTTCGTTCCGTACTCTTGGCCATAGGATGACCAGAGGATCTTTAACGTCCTACTTGGGCTATATGGAGCCCTTACCGGACGTGGCCGATTCTCAAAGTGAGAGCTGACCCATCTCCGCCTGAGCGTTGATGTAGAGGATTCGCACCCCGAAGGGCAGTTACCACCTCGCTCTCATCTTGTCCGAATTGGAATGTACAATGCAAAGGGCTAGCAGGTCGAAATACATCGGCCTGCTCTCCCGCATACTCCCTAGATAGATAAGGCGAACTCTATATCTCTGAGTGTGGAGGCTTCCCCAGCGTAGAAACTATCGGGAACGCCCCGACAACGGTTTCGGATTTAAGTGAGATTGCTACCCACCCCCTCGATGAGCACTGCCTACGGTCAAAAGGTCTCATATCGCGCTCAGCCTACACCTGTCATGCGCACTCGAGAGACGCCATAGGTCAAGTCTAGGTGGTTCGATCCTTCGCTTCCCCAACTGCAAAGCCCACACGATCTTAGATCACCGCCGATTCACTATCCGCACCTAGCGCTCACTTACGTATTCGAGGGGCTATAGCATGGTCATTACGTCCTCAACGCTTACATGCTGTTGCCCGGCCAGCGTCCCCGAGGTAGTCCCCGGCCGGGGTAGTTACGCAGGTGATGCGCGAGCTCACGAAGGTCACAGATTAGAAGACTGCCTCTGTCTACCGCTAGATAGAGAACACTATCTTCCTATCTGGGTGTAAGAGTTCCGCAACTAGCGTCGAAACTCTCTAACCACCCCTGTCATCTGTGCTACTGATTACGCACCCGCCGTCTGCCTGCTAACATATCAACACGCGAATACGGATGGTGCTTTAGGGCTGGTTAGGGATCCCTGTACCTAGACAGAAGACTTACGTGGAATTCCCACACAAAGCTTACTAAACAACAACTTAACAGAAGACTTGAACAACTACGAAGACCTCTAGGATCAAAACCCACCTTAACCATCATGCCAAACTAACCTTATACGGGTTTAGAAACAAGACTAAAACTGTGGGGTTCTGACAAGCAATCCACCATCCAGCTGCCCACTCCTTGCAACAAACAGTCCTCAGACACCTCACTAATCTCGACCTCACGACCTCAACATTCATTTCGTAGACTTGTGTGATATTTTATGGCATGTGTCCTTCGGGTGCAGAGCTGGCCTTAATGTTAGTGCTGTGACAATGTTAAAAGGAAATTATCCTTCAGTAGGAGTTTCCCGCTTTTGGAAATGTTGTGAATTCATAGAACTTAAATTCAAAAGCTTGATTAAAAAGTGTTTTTAAGTCAAATACTAATTTTTATACAGTTTTTACATTACTTATACATTTGATATGACTTCTACATTATTTATAATATTTACGTGAACTACATTACATGGTATGATATATATTATATATATTTATGTATTTAATTATTTATTTAAGATCAGTTCGTCCGGTTTATATATGTATGATGTAGGTTTTAGAAAATTCTTTTCTTTAACGTGCCGTCGTATCGATCTTTATTGAAATCATATTCAGGGCCTGGGATTTATAAACATTGTTTAAATTTTACAAATACATGTAGGATGTGATAAAATTTAATTCATACAATGCTAGAAAATTTTAGATTAAACAAATTGAATTTATATAATGATAAAAAATTTTAAATCCAATCAAACTATTTGTCCATACTCGAAGTGTTTGTTTTCCGTGTAGATGTGTCATTTCTTGTGAGTCGTGTTGATAGTGCCAGCGTGATTTTGCTGTTTTATGTATATATCCGTTGTAATTTGAAGGGAGTCAGGATAGAAAGATATTTTTATATGAGGAGTCGGCTTATTTGAGGCGAAAGGGGCCGACAACGGGGAAAAAAAAGTGGGTAATGGTTCGGCCTGATTAACCTTTCAGGATTACACAGCCGTGATTAATTACGGAAAAGAAATCCTCGAAGAATTAGACTATGTAGAAATGTTTGAATGCGTGGAATGTAATGAATGTTTTATTTGTGATATTATATGTCTTTTGTGATATGATGTATGTATGTTATCGACATTGAATTTTATGAATGATATTGGCGGAGCTGCGACTGAGTTTATATGTGTCTGTTCTGTAATTGATGCTGTGTTTATCTCGATTGATGTAAACCGTTTTTAAAAAGTTACGTTTGTATTTGCTTTGTTCTGTGTGTAATATTTTTGGATTGTTGAAGTCGAAATTGTGTTTGTGTTCAAAATAGTGGGTATCCAGTGCTGTAGGATTTTCCTTGGGTGTTTTGCAATCATAAATATGTTGCTTTTACTCTCTTGTCCAGATATGGGGATGTAAGACCGATATAATTTTAAACAGTTGATTTTGTAGATTAGATCAGATTTACTTCCTATTAGTGTGGGATCTTTAATTTTGGAAAAAAAATTGTTTGAATTTTATAATTTTTGAAAACTATTTTAAAGTTATCTGAAGAGGGAAATGTGTTTAATTTATGAGATAAGCCGTGAATGAATGGCATGGAAATGTATGTTGGTTTATCTGAATTGGATAGATTTGATGTAGAATTATTAGTAATAGTGGATGTGTTAGTGTCCAGTTGTAGTTATTAAATATTCTATTTGTTATGTGTTTAGGGTAAGGATTTGATGGAGGATATGTTTGTATATTTTTATGCTTTTGAGTTGAAATGATTCATGGTATTTTTACGGTAATAATTCTATTAAGTAATCCTCCGTGTTTATTATTCTATGAAAAAGATGGTGTGTTTTGAAGTTGAGGTGGCGATCTGTGTTTCCTGGTTTTTTATACCAATGTGTGATTAATGTTGCTTCATTACAAGCATGTCTAAAACTGGTATTGTTTTCATTTCATGTGAAAATTGTAGGCGTGGGTGAAAGCTATTAAATCCATCTAATGTAGGATGAATTTGATCTGTGGGAGTTGCTGTCAATATATCATCTACGGGTTTAGTGAGGAAGGATAAGTTGAAAGGGGAGTTGTGGTATAACTGTGTTTATTGGATGCATCATAATTATGTCTGCGAGTATCGGGTCTAGGTCTATGGCCATGCCAAATAGTTGTTTGTAAAATTGATTGTTATATGTAAAACATTCTTTGATACAGCAGTGTCGAACCATTGTTAAGAACGTAATTTCGATAGAATTATTATGTTGGGCCATTCATCTTTAACAATATTGATTCAGGGTGAGAGGGATGTGAATATTATTAATTTTGTTAAAGAAATGAAATTAATCTTTTACGGTATATATGTTATCTGTGATGTTATGTTGGTTAGGTATTTTGTCATGTTGTATGTAGGGGAAAGTGAATGACGTGAATCTTTTCTCTTTTCCTTGTAAAGGATAGTTATCCATTAAGGTACAGGCTCTCTTTAGATATGCTCTTCCCAGCACACTACCTTAGCATAATACCAACATTTTCCTTCTTTTTATGAAATACCTTTTCTTAACCAAACATTGACCCGACCACCGGTCCGACCCGCAATCCTGCCGCTCGCATTCCACTTTTTATTACACCATTTTAGGAAATGTGTATTCATATGGACGCAGCGGGCCTAATCTGTTCATTTATATTTTTTTCTTATTTGACAGAATTTTTTTAAAAACACAACCATTTTTCTTTGAGTTTTGTTGATTGGTGATATATGTATTATTATATACATACATATTCATCACTTCTCTAAATTTCATCCACATTTAACTTTATTACAACCGTTGTAAAGTTTAAGTGGTCTTCTTTCTGGCACTGCAGAAAATGCTTAGATTTGTCAAGTGAGATAAATGGGGATAGAATGAAGAGAAACTCCCCAATACTCTCATTTCTCAGGTTCAAATTTTTTACAGGAACAAGGTTCAGATGTTAGGTGTATATTATAAGGTTTTAAGTGTTTGTAAAGTTTGTATTGGTGGAATCGTTTCTACTCTTTATCTACGGAATTACATGGAAACTCTGACAGAAGCCATTGACACAAATGACCTGACCCTGGCATGGGTTCCTGTGCATTCCCGATATGGAAGCAATGTGTACCTGTGTGCCCAAGTGGCCTCGCATCTTGCCACAAGAAAGAACGCATCGAAAAATGGACCTTCATGGAGGAAAACAACATTAACAAATTAGTGTCGTATTACGTGGGCAGAAATTACAGTTCAATTGAATATAAAACAGTCAGTCCACCCTTTTTTGGACTAATTTTGCATGTTTTAATGTTTTCAACAAATTATTTCTGTTTTCTGTAAATTTATTTTTAATCAAGCACAACTCGAGAGACTCCGAAATAACGAACTCTTTTTAACATCATTGGTACGTTTTTAATTAAAACTGGAAGCTGTAACTTGTTACATTTTTGTTTTTCTTATACAGGCCTGATAAACAAAATGTTCAGATCTCTACTGACATTCGATGATCTCAGATCAATAAAAGATTTTCTAATTTCATGTCACGGCCTTTATAACGTTCAAAAATCTACTGTATGTTTAAAAACCTATACGATGAGGCAATACACAGCCTAGTATATCTAGGTTGTTTCTATCTTGTTATTTCGAAACCTATTTTCCTTCAAAAGTTGGACGTATTACCCCAGCGGCAATCATTGCTTATTTAATTTAAAAAAACGTAAATAGATTGACTAACATTGAAACGATTTATCTTGAAATTTATCCCACTCGTACAGAAAGGTTCGATGAAATGTATTGCGAACCTTTGGTCTAGCTGAGGCCAATACATTGGAAAGCGGCCTGTTCAAACTGTTCACTAATCCTCATGGGGCCCTGGCCAGGAGAAACCCACATAGGTACTCGCGTATAGCCCAGCAAAATCGTCGGTGTTGACGAAAATTGGTAATGATGAAGATTTGGACGAGAATGAACTAACTTAATTGAATGTTTGTTTATGTCTGAAAGAAGATGAAATTATTTCTGAATATGAAAGGGATCACTCACAACGAATTTTATATGTTGCTTTATCACGTCTAGCAAGCATAAATGCCTTACATACAGTTACAGCGTATGATGACAAAAAATGTACATGGCCGATGAAAAGCTCAAGCAATGATAAATTTACAAGAGGAATTAGGTCACGATCACGATAGCTCAAGTGGTAGAGCAGCGGCGTAACTAGGCGAACGACGTGGGTTCGGATCCCGTTCGTGCCATTGACTTTTTGTCTTACGGAATTAGTGAAACTAACACAGATTTTACGTCAAAAAAGCCAATTTTTTTTTTCTTGAAAAATAGGTAAAAAGAACGTGCTCGTAAGCCTTATACCTCGAAAAAGACAATAAAATTTGTTTCAATTTTTCTTGAGGCATTGACTAATTATCGATCATTGATCAACGTATAAGCACACGCTCTCTCTCTCTCTCTCTCTCTCTCTCTCTCTCTCTCTCTCTCTCTCGTTACGAAACCAAACAAAGAAAAGGCCAAAAATTCTGTAACAGATGTTGATTACATCGAGGGAGATAACGAAAATATCTATTTAAATCATGCTTTAACTTTTAATAATTGAAAAACTTCTGAGATATGCTAAACAGAGCTAAAATAAAAAAAGGTAGAAATTTTATCGGTTCGAAATAGAAATCGTTTGGCGTAATAATGGAAATGATGTTGCTCACGTTATAAGGTAACATGTTGATTTACATAATCTCTGAATGTTGACCCATATCCAGCTTAAACAATGGACACATAGAATCCTTTAAATTAGAATTAAAATAATTGTAAAAACCGCATTGATCTGATTTGAATACAATTTTCAGAAAAATCAAACAGAAACCAATCTCAGAAACGTTTCTTAAACCCTTATTACTTTCCACTAGCATCAGCTTCTTTAATTATAACCTTGTTTGTAATTAAATTCACTAATTTCGTGGTCCACTTGACCAATTAATATATTACAATTAATTAAGGTTTTCGGTTGAGATAAAAAAGTCAATGGCACGAGCGGGATTCGAACCCACGATCTTCGGCTAGGTACGCCGCTGCTCTACCACTTGAGCTCGATCCACTCGGACCCCAACTTCCCATCTCAACCCCACTTTTTGAATTTTCCCTCCTTTTGCCATTTTTCAGTGGCAGTGGGAAGTTGGTGTCCGAGTAGATCGAAGTCACGCTAGGTGCGCGCCTGTGTGTGGGTTTATGTGTTGGTCAATGATCAATACTTAGTTAATATCCCCCAAAAAATCGAAATTTTTTATTGTCTTTTTGTATGTAAAAGTTAATGTTAGTTTTATTTTCCAAATCAATCGTGTCGACTTTTAGAAAATATTTTAAATAAATTTAATGTTTACAGGTGTTATTCGTTGTGAGCGTTTTTAGGTGAAAGTAGTGGTGGGTTTTTCGTTTTGCCGTTCGTAATCGGAACTGTTTAACTATCCAAATTGCCAAATCTTCATCATCGAAAATATAGGTAGACAGTTGTAGTAAGTCTTTCTATTTAATAACGTCGGCATCACCTCAAAGGGAGGGGGGAATGTGCTCTTGTTAACACCCGGTCCATTAATCTCCTGAGGCATGAATCAGAGAATGCCTTTTCGTAGTATACTAGAATTAAGGCAGGTACTTGTGATATAGCTCCGACTGTAAATCACGGGCAACCTTGTGACACGCAACCTTATAGATCCTAAGTAACCTTTATCACGGCTACGAAATAAAACTAAAACAGGTATGTACACCATATAGTAAATATGGTCTTTTTTCCAATTTACAACAATAGTTACGTGAGCAATATTCAACGTTGTCGAATTGCTGCAAAGATACACAATTTTTTATCAAAATCACGCACTCATAAAATCATATTTACATTCATATAGATATTTTTACTATCATTATGAATATTTAAATAAGAATGTACAATAAAAAAGAATAAATAAATAATTAAAAAACTATAGATTTCGTCTTGTTTTCAAGAATCCTCTACTATTTTTTTAAATATTAATAATTATCTTCCAGTTCTATTGATAACAATGTAATTTCGAAATTCACGCATGGTCTCAATTTTTACATACGCTCTTACACTTTATTTTACAAGTACTAACATAGATTTTCAGTAACAAATTCACCAAGTTCCTTCGCTTTTAAGAAAAACGGACAACAATATATGATATTTAGTTCAGAAATTGAAAAATAGCAAGTCAATAGATAGTACAGATAGGGTGGATCCAGAGGTTGCTGTGGAACCTTTGGAAGAGGGATAAAATCAAATGGAATATTTTGGTCTTTTTGGATAGTGGGGTTAATGACATGAGTTATGACATTTGATTCCAGGATTGTATGCCCTCCATGTTATTGGGCCTGGTAGAACTCCACAGTTTCACTCTGCCATGTTGGTCGCAGTACTGTCATGCAGAGAATGAGTAATTTTTGACAGCAAAACGATATCTGTCCTGGGTTGCTTTCTCTTAAATCATGTGTGAGGATTGAACTTCAGTCTTAAGTATTGATAAATCTCTATGTTGTAGGTTGCTTTTATTGGATTTTGGTTCGAAGTTCAAATTGCAACGTCATTGGCAAAATACTAATGACGGTGTAGGTATGTGTAGTATATCAGTGACAATGGTCCCAAGAACGCTGCCTTGTGAAACACCTGCTTTTATTGTTCTTTTATATGAGCGCTATTTGTCGCGTCTCATTCTGAAACAGTAGTCAGTTAATTAGAATGCAAGATTAGGTAATAAGAAGTGGTTAAATAGCTTTAAAAGTTTTGCCTTAAAAAGCTTAAAAAAGGATGTCTGGGTGCCAGTACCTATCAAAACCTAACAACCAGGAACGCACCATTATTCCCTAGAGCGGATGAAATGGTTTCAACAACTCTGACAATATGCTGGATCGTGGATAGTTGTGATGGAAGCTCAATTGTATGTTATGAGAAGAATAAATGTATGTTAATTAAGAATTAGGGATTTAATTAGGATATTAAATGTAAAGAAGAAGTTCAATAATTTTAGGAAGAAGGAAATTTCAATTTATTCACTTCCTGCAATAAATAATACTTTTTTCACTTGCGAACACTTTAGGTGAAGTTTCTTGAAGAAAAAAAAAACAATGTGTAATTAATCGTGTTAGTATTTTTATTTTATTATATATATGCAATTTTTTGTACGAGGGTTCGCAACAGCAGAAGGTTATGCCGACCCGGGTGCCGGTGTTTTTGAAAAAAGCACATTTATATGTATGTCAGGTTCGAATGATGGGCCGCTGGATTCGAACCCGGGACCTTAACCTTGAGCGCCTAACAGTGTGTCAACGCCTATACCGTTGCGGCCACCGACGCCCCGTAGTATTTCCATTGAGATTTCTGTTGTTAACAATCACTATTCGAGCTTCAAGAAAACAAATTCTATACTTATATTCGTTTTACGAGCGACAATGATCGAAAACAAAACTTCGCAGGAAGGGAATAGCATTAAAATTCTGGCAATCCATCATTCAACACTGACACAGCCTCATTGGGTTCTTTATTTCACGCGCACGACATAAGTTAATAACTATGAAAAGGAAAATATATTTCAGAATGGGTGGAAATTTAAATAAATAAATCGTCACTTTTCTGCTTATTAAGCAGTGTCATGCTAGAAATAAATAGGTAATATACCATTGACTACTTTTCTTATAAACTGCTCTTACCAACAGGGTGGAGATCAGTTGGCAACTATCTTTTGCCGATGTTAGGTAACTAAGTGCTAGCGTGGCCAACGTCGCTTCGGTCGAGGATTGGCGGGTGATAGTGAGGATGACAATTCGCGAATTAATGTGTGCGCGTGATAGGGTGTAGAATGAAAATTTTGGTATTGAAACTGGCAAGATCGAATACGAATGGGATTTTTAAGTCGGTATGAATTTTATGGTTAAAGGTGTAGAAGAGAGCATAAACTATTGTATTTTAGTTTGTAGTATATATGATTGGAACGCTTATCGTTTCCGTAAAGTTCAAGTCCGTATTTCCATAGTAGGGCTAGCAGGGCCGAGTATAAACGTTTTACGTTTGTTACAGTAAGTTTCCATTGCTTGTCAAGCAGACTTTTTATAATTCTGAATTTTGTATTTAGGTCTTTCCGTTTGAATCTCGTACAGAGATTCCATATAAGTCGTTTGGAGAGGTACAGTCAAGGCATCCTACGTGGTCTGCAACGGGGATGGAAAGATTTAGTTTCAGTAACCTTGATTCTAAATTGGCTGAGCCAGGATTGTTTGTACTTGATTTTGTAAATTACGTAAAGCTGTAACGGGGTCTTTGAAGTGAGTATTGATCTGTCATCGTCAAAGGTAAAAATGAAAGTGTTAGGGTGAGCGTTTTAGCTCCCTTATGAAGCACAAGAGAGAATCAGGTAAATGAAGAAGAAAGAAGTGTTTCGGAAAGTAACTGTTAGATATGATTTTAGTCAGGAAGAGAGTAGATGGTACAGTGCCCTTGAGATTCCACAGAAGCCCCGGGTACCATACCCTACAGAATGCCTGAGATACGTCCAAGGAATACATCAAGGCAGTGGCAAGTGTCTACAATGCGATGCGCTTGGTGTGCCTCGCGAGAGGCAACTCCGAAAGCCGAATTCGTGATTAGGAATAATTTGAATTTTCATAAGGGGTTCGCTAAGGATAGCGGTGAAGAGGCAATAAACCAAATTCAGTGACTAGCGGTCGTTATTATATTATAAGAGATGCCAAATCATGGCGGCATCAAGTGTGAGAATTATTTATAGTGGTATCCATTCTCAACATGAAAATGGAAGCTTCATTATTTCGTTACCCTTCAAACAGGAACCAGTCATACTCGGTGATTCAAACCAGGGGGCGCTTCACCGCTTTACAAAATTGGAACCACGTTTTGGGAAATATCCCTAACTTAGGGAAGAACACAGAAAAATTTTGCGAGAGCATTTGGATAACGGCTATTTTTCCGAAGCCAAACGCCCTGGTCAATTCTATCATCCCCATCACGGTGTAACAATGGAAAGTTCAACCACTAACTCGCGCGTGATTTTCGATGTCTCGCTTTCGAGAAAACTCGGATCCTTGAAAGATAAACTCTTCACCGGCCCTAAATTGTAATGTGGCATTAAAAATGCTTTGTAACAGTTTCGCATCCTTCAATTGTGATCCCCATTTGGTAATGTGGTGGCAATTTTTACAGAGATGTGTCACAGACTTCTGTAAGCATTGGCGATTAGATTTTCTACACTACTTCCAACAAAGATGTAAGTGAACCGAAAAAACATCGAAACTTAAGACACATCGGTACCTTTGAGACATGCTACCACGTCAGCGCTACTCTGGGCGCCGGTTTTTTATTTTTTATTTATTTTATTTTATTTTATTTAATTTTTTTATTTCTTCGTATACTATACATCTTATATTCTATCATTTTATATTCAATTGTTTATTAAACGGATTTCTATCTCCTAACGATAACGTTAATTTCCAACGAAGAATTTAATGTAAAAAATCTATCTCTTGCCGCACTCAAATCAATGTGTTTTTTTATAATATTAAATCATATCCTGCCATCCCAGTATCGAGTATATTTTCAAGTACTACATACACCAGCAAAAATTCGGTAACTGTCCGTCGCAATTCGTATTCGGGAAATTACATTTGTCCCTTTAATTAAGAAGGACCCCTCCGCCGAACACTTTATTCTATTAGGCGGCTGATTAAGATTTTTAAAAAATCGAACAGAAGAGATACGTGAAATGAGGAAGAATGATGATTATTACTTATTGTTTGAACTGTACTAAAGATAATGGCAGAAGGGCCATTGCCTGGCAGTAATTTCCTAAGGGCTAATGAACTCGTGGCATGCTACACTATTATTGTTTGTACTGTAAAAGTCAACGCACCCTGCCGCCTGTTCCTTTGGGGTTTCTACCCTTAAACAAAATGAGAAACCGGGATGGAAAGATACAACCGGATTTTTTAGGGTGAAAATATAACCGTTTTTTCTTCGTGACAGCGAGTCGTGGTTCCTTTAAGTAAAACCGTTGCGGTTTTTATGCGAAACATCTTCGCGATATTTTACAACGTTCGCACTAGAAGTCACTTTCGCGTTAAAAATTTAGCCATTTTGCCAATAATACAATATAATAAAAATAAGTTTTTAAATATAATTATAATTTCTAGTATCATTTTACTGAAAAATCAACAATATCAACCTGTAAAAAATTGTAAAGAATGTACAAAATGTTATTCCTTCGAAATATTATATTTAGCAATAGGTAAGCCAGGATTCATTTATTTATAAATTTTTCACCCTAGTACGCAGCCTGTTAAAGGTTAATGGCCGGTTAAAAACGTGTCTGAATAAAAAATATCGGATATTTACGGCGCAAGGGTGTAATTTTCGAAGGGAATATTGTCTTGGGAAGTCCTCAGCAATGCATGACCGGGTTTTAATTTTACGGGGATTTGTGCCCCGGTAGGTGGGATCGAGTGGTTATTGGTTCCGTCCCATAATAAGTATGTGTACCCCGAGTCGGCAATGGAGTTTTTAGAGATGAAGATTACATTTTCCTGCGCTGCAATGTAATAGAGTGGACAAGAAACGGATGGGGCAGTCAAATTTTGGTCAGGAGGAATAAAAATATCGATATGAATTAAGAAAAACCGCCTATCCAACAGTGAGGTATATCAAAACATCCATGAGTTTTAATCACCCTTTTGACGGCTTTTACTCTACAATTTCCCAACCAATTTATGTTAATATTTCTTTGTTAATAATGCATAGGGAGCGACGATGGTTTAAGCTTTGACACGGCGCTCATCACTGTCCCGGGTTCGAATGCAGCGGCAAATGGTCCTTTTTTCAACAACACCGACACCCTGAAGGTTTATATGACCGCTGCTGTTGCGAAAAAAAAGACAGATATATCCAAAGAAATGACACACTGAATTTATTTACCGTAAAAATAGAAATAACCCTCCCAATGTGGTATAGGTTAAGAAAGACATCGATCCCCGGTCAAAAGAGAAGGGGTTTTAAAGAGGAAAAGTCCATACTGACAAGACTGCGCATAGGACATTCAACAATAATTCACGGGAACGTTCTGACCGGAAAACGACCTCTTATATGCTTGTTATGTATGAATAAGATAACGGTAAGTAACCAAAATAATAACCAACTTTCGTAAAAAAATAAAAACAACACCTCATTTGACAGACATTGTAAAAACGTTGAATGAGATTAGAAAAAATAATGAAGATGTGTTTATCACTAGATCAGACAAAGGAAACAAGACGGTTCTCATAGACCATAAAGACAAAATGGATATGCTACTGGTAGATACAAATACTTACATTTTGTCTAGAAAAGATATTACGCCCAGTATTCAAAAGAAAAACAATATAATAATTGCTAATTTAACAACGTGCTTGTTTCCCCTCAACAGGGATATCGCTTAAAATGCCACAACGGGATGCGCCAAGAGCATACGTTCTGCCGAAAATCATAAATAGAACAACCCACTTAGGCTCATTATTAGCCGTATAGGATTTCTCGCCTACAAGTTTACAAAATTTCTGGTACAAACTCTGAATCATTTAAAAAAAAATTTAATTCCTGTAACATAATTAACTCTTTTGAATTTAAAGAGGAAATAATGAAATTTCAGTTACCGAATGATTACAAATTTGTATCTTTTGATACTGTTGTGTTTACTAATTTGTCCATTGAGTTAATATTAGAAAATGTTGACAATAAATGGCCATTTTATCGAAGACCAAATATGACCACATCTTCAATTGCTAGAATTTTGCTGTACTTCTGGTTACTCGCAATATAATGGTAAAACATATAAACAAAATTTTTGGAGTGGCAATGGGGAATCCGTTGAGTCCAGTGCTTGGCCAAACTTGATTTTACCCCCCTCCCTCTTTGTATTTATACGTGGACGATTTGACGGCCCTTCCAATAGATAAAATTGATGAGGTACTGAAAATGCTTAAGTTACTATGAAAGCCTAAACTTTACCTTTGAGATGGAGGAAAAAGTTTTTGTATATAAAAGTAATACGTAAGGTTAATGGAAATCTGAGTACGAGTTGGTACTCGAAACCTATGGCATCGAACCGGCTAATATGGTCATTAGTTGGCATGGCATGGTCAACTGAAGTTAACGTGCTAATTGGATTACTAAGAAGGTTTTCAATTTGTCGTCGAGAGGTGTTACCAATAATGACAAAATACTGGGTCGGGAAATTTTAAAAAAGTAAGGGGACCCCGAGAAAAATGGTAAATAAATTTATAAACAACATCAATCTATGGAAAATAAACCCAAACGCAAACTCGGAAAACCTAGAAGAAGAAAATGATTTTGAAATTTCCTATGTCAATTTCCCTTACATTCAAGGGTTATCGGAACAGTTGAGAAGTTGCCCGAAAAGGAAGTTAGAACTCTAGTTAAGTTGGCCTTCCGAAACAGTAATGCGGTTAAAAAGTACTCCTCACCGCTAAAAGATAAAATTGAGAAAGGACTACTATCAGGCCCGATATACAAAATTGAATGCAAAGACTGCAAGAAAGTATACTGTGGTGAAACCAAAAAAATACATAAAGAATAGAATTTATCAACATAAATATACAGTGCAAAATAGTAAAACCAATGAAACTGCCATGGCACAACATGCAGTTGATGAAGGTCATACATTTTTATTTGGTGATGTTAGTATTGTTACAAAGGAACGAAATAGTGAAAAACGAAAGTTTCTGGAGGCCCTCTACATAAGAAAATAAACTGTTTATAAATTAAAATCAAGACTCCGATATGATAAGTGATTACTATTTTAATTTGTTAAACAATATAGAAAAACAATCTAGTCAATTTTGAGCTTTGGAGAAAACTTAAAATCTATGATAATTGTGTTAATAATTGTTAAAATATTGTTATTAAAATAGATAAAAATTGTTGTTTAAACGTGGACTTTTAAGAAAAATGTAATTTTAACTGTTGAGTGATTTTTTAATGTTAATTCATTGGTCTGTAAAAGATGTTGATTAGAGGTTGAAACGTCACATGATAGGTTGAGATATGAGTGAGGTTGAAAATATTAAAACGTTTGTTCGGCGTCTGAAAAACTTAAATATGTACCACACTGGCTCTTTTTTAAATAAACTGTTAGAAAATATTAGTGACTGACGCCCACTGTTTTAACCACTGTAAGCAGTGAAGAAACAATGATAACCACGTTGGACTAAAAATGTAAAAATATTTGTTCCGTGTATTGGCCTTAACTCATCTGAGGAAGGATTAAAATAAATCCGAAACGTTGTGGACTGAAATAAAAACTGATTGTTGGTTTTTTGAGATGACCTTTTATCCCACCTTCGAGAAGGAAAACTCTTAAGTTGAACTAAAAGAAGTTTTTTTCAAACACAGATTCTCTATTTTCGAGTCCCATAGCTTGGATTGTACTACTGTAGACAAAATATATCGACTTAGTTTTCATGTGAAAGCGGAGGTTAAGTAAAAGATCGAGAAACTGAAATGATTGCAGGTTGAAAAATAAATACACGTGAAAGACTAAGAAAGGTTTACAAACCCGCAGACGTCCGGCTTCATCTGTTTGGCTGCCCCTAAACCTCTCACATGATGTATAGGGTGGCCTTTGTAGATGGCCCAGCTAAAGCTCCTGTACCAATGACGCTATTAAAGAAAGAAAAAATAGGCATTTAATATTTTCAGGACTAGTTTCAAATTTTCACTTTTATGTAGAAAAATTAAACAGGGTATCTTAGGACCAGTTCAAATTCAAAATTTCAAATACGACCCTACACATCCTTTGAAACTTTGAAAGGATTCTTCATGTTGAAAACAATGGTGCAAACGAAGAGCACATTTTTCCGGTCAACAGCGCGTATATATGTACGACTGCTTTATTGATAGTAGTGGTATTACGGCGTTGTATTCTCGAAAATCTTCTGATCGCCTCAGAGTAAATCACAAAACATAATTATTCAAATATCGTGAGATGCGGTCTGGTGTGATGTAGGTTTCAGAAAAACATAATTTACATTTAGAAAATACATAAAGCATGTGGAAAAGTGAATTTATACAATGCAAAATATATTTTATATTCAATCAAAGTATTGCTACTCACTCAAAGTGTTTGTCTTCTGTGCAAAATTATATATATAGTGTTGCATTGTATAAATTCACTTTTCCACATCCTTTGTGTATTTTCTAAATGTAAATTACGTTTGTAAATCCCAGGCGCTGAAGATGATCTCAATAAAAGATCGAAACGTCGGCACGATAAAGAAAATGTTTTTCTGATGACCTACATCACCCCAGACCGCATCTCACGATATCTGAATAATTATCTATTAACGGTCACTAATCTCTTCACAAATCACAAAACGTTTATTCGTGTTGCTGGCAATATAAGGAAATACGTACCAGTTGATCGATTGATTGATTGAAGGTTTCCAGGGTGTGTATACTGCGCCCTTTAAGAGCTATTGTATCCCCCGTTCTCTGCTTAAAGCACATCGGCGAGTCCTATTTCATCAAGGAATTTGATTAATAAGCCCGGTTTTATTGGTTGAAGTTCTTCTATGGTCACATTGTACATCCCAAAACGCTTCCTCCTGTGGGCTAATGTTGCTCCGCAGTTTGTTAGCAGATGTGTGTTGGTGTTTCTCCTGCTTCTTTGAAGAATCTGCGTGTGCCATCTTGGATTATTCCAATTTTCTTTATATGCTCGTTTAATCTACAGTGTCCTGTTAGAAATCCTGTTAGGATTCGCAGTATATTTCTGCTTCCTTTGACACATTCCGTGATTTCTTTCTTTCTGAAATTGGTTAGAAGATTCATGGATTGTTTATGTCCAATAAGTGAATTCCAGAGTTCCCTTATTTTCTTTTTGTCCTTCTGTCTGAGATAATCGTTAATAATGTGGATTCCTATTCCACAGAAGGGTTCGGGTTCTGTACGTACCAGTTACTGTTACAAGAAACCGGCAACTTGTTTTTTATGAAGAGCTGAATATTTTACTGTATGTTTGCGAAAATCCGAATTCCTCTCCCTGAAAGGTTGGAGGGGTTTTAGGTTTTTCAATGTCGATTTGGGCAGCTGAAGAAAACTTTCTTAAATACAGCCTATGGACTGATGATTCCACGTTTCGAAAGTGGGCCGAAGAAAATCCCAGAAGCTCCTACTCTTGTAATCATAGTTCGTAGTATCAACATTTGGTGTAGACTTCTTGGAAATTAATTAATATTGGGCCTTATTTCTAGTAAAATATTTTAAATGGTCCTCTTCAATTTTTTAAAGGATGTTTTACCAACACTATTAAAAATTCTTCTGTAACAACGACAAAGAATGATTATCCAGCTTGATGGATACACAGACAATCTTTGCAGGTGAGACGTAATTTGAATCGCCACTTCCGGGATAGGGGGATAAAGACCTCAAGGCCCGATCCGTTGGCTCCTCGCACACTCGATTTAACTTCGTATGACAATTTTCTGTGGGTCCATTTAGAAAACGCCATTTATTTAGGAAGCCTGTATAATTTTCTTTTTAAAAAAAAGTAAAAATTTGAAACTAGACTGAAAAGTATTAAACAAATATTTTTTGTTTTTTGATAGCATCATTGGTTCAAGAGAAATTTAGCCAGGCGGTCTACAAAGAACACCTTGTATATTCAGCAGATGTATATTATGGATATTTGCTTTTAGTCCCAGTAAATAAAGATCTTTTTAAAAGTTTTATCCGCCAGTGATATGTTCGGGACTCCTCCACAGCTAGTAATTGTTCAACAATACAATATCCGGACAAAAATATTATTAAGTTTCAAATATGGTAGATGTGTAAATTGTATTATTTTCGTACAACAAAATACTCAAATTAATATTAATAATCGACCCAATAGAGTTCCCGATAATTCCGAGACTCGAATTTGCCAAGGCCCATTAGGCTCGGTTCATTAGACCTGGGTCTACCGGCGGACGGTCGGATTTCTTTGGTTCATTACTTTGTACTGTACGACGTAAAAATGGGTTCCGTACATCTGAAAAAAAAAAAAACGTTAAAAAATCCTTACACGTTTGTTTTAATCCGTACTGGCCCATAGTTTTGCCACATGACCTTCATTGTATAATTTGGTAATTGTTGGCTCTAAGCATACTCAATATTGTCGTTTAACTCGGTCAAATTTGTCAGACCTGTATTTAAATGACCAAAACGCAATAAAATTCCAACTTGCCTTAGTAGAGAACTGGAAAAGGGATAAGCTGCACAATGCGGACCCTTGTGGAAAAATACGATGTACATATATATATATATATAACAAAATTGACAATAAAAACACACCAACTTATCCCTTTGCAGAATGTGTAAACCTGTAAACAATAACTAAATAGTAATTAATTGTAAGTAAACTTCAAAATAGAAGTTTGAAAAAATTAAATTGTTTTTACGAGGGTTCGCAACAGCAGAGGTTATATCAATCCTCGGGGTTCCCATTTTTTTGTGAAAAAAGCCCATTTGTAAGTTTGTCGGGTTCGAATGCAGGGCCTCTGGATTCGATCCCGGGACCTTTACCTTACAGTGATGAGCGCCTTGTCAATGACTAAATCACTAAACCTTGCGGCCACCGATGCCCCACAAAATTGGATTATTGAAATATATTATGGCTTTTTTCTAAGTCAATAATGACGATGATGATCATTTGTTTTAATTTCCGGCCATCTTGGGCTTACTGACTTCGCTTGCATGTGTCCCTCTTGAGCGACTGGCCAAGGCGATTTATTATTATATAAATAGCGTTGTTTGAACAGTCTCCGTTGCTAAGTTAATACTTTGAAAAGAATTTAATCTGCCACACGGTTATAAAATAGCAAAAAGGCACGGTATTTTTCATTCTTTCACAGGAAAACTGCAGTTATCTGTTAGCAAAATTCCTATTACATCTTTCGCTATAAACAATGATGATGATGACGACGTTGAAAGGAGACCAGGAAAAGGTTCGTTCTCCAAGCACAGCAGCCTTCTGGCTTATTGTATGTTCCTAGTTCCTTAGTTCATTTACATCGGTTCATTCTCCTAAAACGTACGAGTTCTCTCACTATCGTTTTTGTAATTAAATCTTTTGGGTTTTCTTTGTATCAGTTTATGTCTCCAGAGAACGGTTCCTTTGCACTCGAACGTGATATATATATATATATATGGATAACTATTTCTTTTTCCTCATAGCATCATGTATATATGAGATCATCAGTGAATATGTTCATGTTGTGTAGATGTTTTCACAGATGCCAGTGAGTAGTCCTAACACTCGTCTGAGTTTAATCCTCTCTAACGGTAGCAATGAGTCTTCCAGTCTTTTTTTTTTAAATCCATTCTATGATGAAGGATTCTTTCGTTTCTTTTTGTTATCCCAAAAATACGTTCATGATATATGTACGCTCTTAGGAACATGTACTCCTCCTGTCGGGAGTGCGTCCGCTTTTTCGTTACCAAAATTGCGTTGGGCCCTAGTACCCAATATATTTTCAGGTTATTGCTTTTCCTCATGTTTTGGAGATTTTCAATACAATCACTGACTAGTTTTGATGTGATTTTTTATATTATAATACTTTAATAGCTGCTACGCTAACCGATCTTATGAACAATTTTTCATGGCATGCCCCCTTTTTAAGATTTTCTAAGGCACAAGGGTCAACCTCGAGGTTGTAGAGGCAAAAATGTGCCTCACCGGTCTCTGACAGTATTTTTATTTATTACAAGTTATTTTTCCTATATATTTGGCTTACCAAAAATATATTAGCAATTGGGGCAACACGTATAGACACATTGTAATTTTGATCCAGCAAGCGCCCTGTTTATCAATGACAGCCAGCTTTTTCTCCATCGATCTCTTATGTATGTAAGGCCGAGGTATACTTCCCTAAGGAGTTAGATTGTTGATGATTTGAGCTTGTACAAAAATGATGCCTGATCCGGTTCTTTCATTTGTTTCGGGGCCACCAGTAGCCGTATCACTGCGTCTGATATACTGCGGAATTTTTCTTCTTCTTTGTAGTTTGTTTAGAGTTTACAGGATGTTGTGAAAACTGGTCCCGGGATCATGTAGTCAATCTCCATTTCTAAGGGTGAGTGTCTGATTATATTGATCGTAGTTGACCGAAGAGTCTAGTTCCCATCCACTTCGAGTGTTTCTGGGCCCTAAATGAACTTTTTCTCTCTTCTCCTTGTACAAATGTGTCCAATGCAAATATATGTAGTCGAATTTCTTGTATAATTGAGGGGGTTGTTTTCATTGCCCATGTGATTTGCAAGTTTGCTAATCTTTGAATTTTGCCTCATGTTTGGTAGCTCGTTTTTGTTCTTACCCAATATAATATTATAATTTAAAAATGATTAACAACTAGTTTGTTTATAGTACAATTATATTTCGGGGAGAAAATGTTGATGTTTTATTAATTTCGATGAGCCTAAAAAAAGTTCACCGAGAACATTAAATAGTGTTTACACCAATCTATAAAATAGATTTCATGAACTCCTGAGGTGGGTTTAGTACGAAGGACACGTAGGCCTAAACGTTACGGGACAATGTCATTTTATGTCCAATCTTAGAACATTAAAACTCTAGTCTAACTGAGCAGTTTTCGAAAGCATCGCGCACATGGTACATTTGTATAGCTGTAAAGTACTGAAAAACGAAGAAATTTCAAAACAGGTGCATAACAGACCGGCGAAAATAATTGCACATTATTGACGGTGAACCTATCGAAAAAAGGCTTATTCTGTTTTACATTCAAGTCAGTGAAAACGTTTTTAATCCACTATTGTGAAATGTGCTGAATCTGATAGATCTTAAGGTATTTAAATGAGAAAAATATATTTATAAAATTAAATCTCGCTTCTAAAGCAAACAGGAATAATTTTTCTGAATTTAGCCCAAAATGTCTTGTTTTCAAATGGTCTGGACAGAGAAAATGAAAGAAAAGCAACATTTTTGTGTGCTAAGTAATGGCTTCAAGTAGATGTGGCATCACCGATTTTAATACAACTGTAAGTGGTTAGACAAGGTCAAAAAGTACTAAATACATGTCCGATTGTTCTAACCAATTGACAGCCAAGCATAAGCAGGAATATAATAATTCAGTTATATAAAACGATACTGTAACTAAGCCACGATCTGTGTAATGTAGACCAAAGCACTGTTCAAAAAATCGGATTACTTTTAAGCTCTCTATAATTCATAAATACGATTTTTAGTTGCAAACAAGAAATATTCATTTCTAGGCTGGATTTGGCATATGCCCGGGGTACTTTGTTTCCCTCTGATGTCCGTTGTCTGAAGTTAAGCCACCCAGTATTCTCTGCGGCGCTAACCCCTATTCTGTTGATCTATTCTTTATAGATACTTGTGCGCATGACGGTCTTATCAGCCTTTTTATGAAAACTAAGGCGATTTCCTAAAATATACCTCAAGTTGTCAACTACAGGCAAGACTCAATACTTACAAAACCACCCGCGCGCGCGCACACACACACACCATCATCATCACCATATCTAGGAAAACGGCGGACGATGATGATAAGCGCTTCGACAGCGCTATTAAAATGTTAAAAAATGTTACTGTTCTAAAAAACAAATCGAAATGAACGCGATGGAGACGATGGATTATGGAATTCGTGGGAAACAAGAGTACAGAAAGGTTGAAAGGTGAAGGATTGGGGTTCCATTGGGAGACTGGGAACAAGCCACTTCGAACTTTGCTGCTTCAACTTTGCTTGGGAAGAATCGTCTGATCCAGAGAACATCAAGAAAATAGAATTCATCGTACGAGTTTTCCCATTTTCATTTTTTTGTTAATTTATTCTTTGGGGGTTGCGCATACATAAATCCTAATTCATTTATTTTTAATAATAGTTGAAATGCTCGTTTTTTTGTAAATTTTAAGTTCAAAGATTACAATTAAAAAGAAAAAAGAGTGTAAATCCAATTTTAAAAATAAATAATTGGAACGAATAAATTCTGTATGCCTAACAGTGCCTTTTATTTATATTTTTTCTTTTTTTAAACTAATAGTAGTAGTAATAAAAATAATATATTATTCTTATAATGGGATTTTATTTTTTCAAACAAAACAAAAAACACTTTAGTTAGTGTAAGCCTAAAAAAAGCGTTAAAACCCGACAACTTAAACGTTTTAAATGCTGTACAATACAACTACAAATCGGCCGGTTAGAAATTTTGTAATGAATAAACAGAAAATGTTATATTCCAGAGGAGATGACGGTTGAAAATGAGCTGGATATTATTAAGTCACAAAATGAAGGTATCGTACAAGACAATGATACTTTGATCTTAAAAAATATGTGGAAAAACAAAAATGAAGATAAATTTCTAATACTTTCCAAAAGGATAGTTCCTACTCACAGGCACTACTAACTACGAAAATGGCACTAAATAAAGGGGAAACCAATTTGTTGAAGAAAGGCTTGAAATTTGTCCCAAAAACAGAATTGGATACAAAAAAACTATTACCTCTTGGTTCATCGGTGGATTGTAGTAACATAAATACAAATATAAAATATAAATGTGCCGAAATAATGAAACAAAACTTAGTAAACTTAAACGTAATAAAACTAAATATCCCATGTACAATTAGGTCTATCGATCGAAAGTTAAAAAGTAACAACAACGTTGTTTTAAAAGCTGATAAAGGAAATAGTATAGTTATCATTGAAAATCAAAATTACGTTTCTAAAGTTGAAGAATTTCTAAATAATAATGAATGTAAAGAAATAAAAAAGGACCCCACCTAAAAAAAAAACTTACTGTGAGTAGGAACTATCCTTTTGGAAAGTATTGAACACCACACTCACCCCATCATTTAACATTTCTATAAATTTCTAATTTCAGAAGTTGGTCCAACCTTACGTAAACGGATGTTGGAAAGAAGAATGAAAATGGGTTGGAATATGTGCAGAGCAGTCGATTGCATTTCTTTAGTTAAGTGCTTCAACTGCAATAAATAAAGTAAACTCAATACTAAACATGGAGCGTTGGTTGTCCTATCCTGTCCTACATATTTGCACTTCTTGAACAAAAAGAAATCTTATATCGACTATGGTTCACAATAATAACAACACACTATCAGAAACAAAACATTTCTTAGTTTTGTTCAAACAAACCTTTCAATAACATGCCTGTTGCACTACTGCAAGACCCGTATACCGTTGCTAATAAAATCACTGCATGCCCTCACAAAACTTTTTAACGTTCAAAATAGAATAAGAGGTGATATAATAGTGCCGAATGGAAATATTGATCCCGTCTTGTGTTCCCAGTTATCCAACTAGGACCAAGTTGAAAAGTTGAAGTAACGATGGGTAACGTTCACATTTATGTAGCAAGTGTGTACACGGCCTTTGATGGTGACATTGCCTTAGATTTACAATTCTCGGCACAGAGGGTAACGCCAGATCTTGCATCTGGTATGATCATATAACCAATGAGAGCGGGCGTATTCTGGAAGATTTCATAGCTTCGAAATCGTTATTAACTTTAAACGAAATAAATAATGCATCTACCTTTGAGACCATCAAAGGCTCCAGTAATATTGACCTAACTCTGGCCACTACAGCTGTCGTGTCATATGTTCGCGACTGGACACAGTCACTTCGATTATGCAAAAATTATGGAGAACTTGTTCCATCTCACACTTCGATATTCAAATTCAATACAAAAAAATGTAAAATGGGATGAGTTCGAAAAAGAATTGAATATAAAATTTTGCAATATACTGGGCGTTGAAGAAACAGAAATCCGAAAATCGTGGATAATACGCTATCAGCCTTGATTCGTAATACAACAATAAAATGCTTCGAAACAAATGGAAACAAGCATACATTGACTTGAAGCAAAGACATCAAGAATTGATGAAAGAAACTAAATTCGAATCATGGAAGGCTCACCTATCAATGATCCACACAACTTTGCCTAAAGCTGGCTAGCGGTAAATTAATGAGGAGTAGTTGTATATCCTCAATCTTAAAAGATGATGAAGAATTCACAGTTAGCCTTGAGGAGACGATAGATGAAGAGATTTATGGCGTATGATTACCCAGAACAGGATTTACCGATACACAAGATTAAGAGAGAAGAAATTGAACATGAGCTTTACACTTCGGATGATGTTCCTGTTAAAAGAGCACTGGATAACATGCGCCCTAAGAAAGCCCCTGGCTGGTTCGGGCTGACAAGAGTGATTCTGTCTAAAGTTTATAATCTATATCCGGCAGTTATAACAAGTATGTACGTTGAGTGTTTGACAAGAGGCGTGTTCCCGACTAAATGGAAGAGATCGTTGTTGGTAATCGTGGAGAAGCAGGGAAGTTCTATTCGGGATGATTTGTCAAGATACAGATCAGCTTGTTGCCACTGATCGCTAATCTGTTAGAAAAATAATGATGAACAGAATCATGCACCACTTAAACTCAAGTCACCTTCTATCAAGTTCTCAATTCGTCTTTAGGTTCTGAGGAAAACGGTGGACGCAATACAACCCGCCACTAATTTTATTAATGAATACTTAAGCATGTAATGGTGCATGCCGCTTTTATCGTTAGATGTTGAGGGTGCGTTTGATGCAGCCTGGTGGCATGGCATTCTCGGAGTTCTAAGAGAAAAAACTGTCGAAGAAATTCCTCTAATTTTCAGTTTACAAGGATCCCAATTTTTCTTTACCGAGTCTCATGCTGAAGACACGAATACTGGGCCATTATGATGGATTCGATTTTGAGACTACTGTTCTCAGGCCGCATTAAAGTTATTGCCTTTGCAGATGACATATTGATATTGATCGCGGGAAAAGAACGGGCTGGAGTTAAGTGCGAATGCAAACTGCGTTGCGACTGGTTGAAGAATGGACATCAGAAAATAAAATAAAATTTAGCAAGGAAAAGTCTAAGATCCTATATCTGTCTAGAAAAGTAAATCCTGACCCAGAAAATATCGTGGTTTATCTGGACACCGCAAGGCCGGAAAAAAGTTAACAGCCTGAAGTATCATGGTGTGATCTTCGATTAAAGGATGAAGTGGGACCTGCATATAGAGCATGTTTGCCAGAATAGAGGGCAATTTGTAAATGTGTTCTCTAGAGTCGCGAAAGTTCACTGGGGGATTGGCGGCGAGGCTCTTAATATAATATATAAGGGCGCTTTTTAACCAATGCTGCTATATGCAGTGCCGGTTTGGCATTCTGCCTAAAAATTAACAAAAACAGAAAAAAATAGAGCGGGTTCAAAGGTTGTTTCCACTGAGGGTTGTTAAAGGGTACCGGACGATCTCATACAACGCAGCATGTGTAATTGTAGGAATGAAACCTATTTTTCTTCACGCTCAGGATCTGGTTCGAATGTAGAAAACGCAGAGTGGTGAACCTGTTGAGGAATTAGAGGATTGTATATTAAACAAAAGCTTCGAATTATACACCCGGTCGGTTACCCATCAGCCAACCTGGACTTAGATGAGGCTGCGCATTTGTTGTCTTCAGAGGGAACGTGCAGATTTTTGAACAGGCATTCCAGTTGAGTGGCCAATGCTTTAACAACCAGGCTGAGTAACTGACTATAGGGAAAGAACTAGGTTGTGTAGATAGCCCAAAAATTTACAAAAATAAGAATAGCTATTGACAGTAATATCACCATTGACTCGCTGCTGAACAACAAAATACATCTACCCTAATAGAAGGCATAAGAAGTAACCTAAAGCGAATTGAGAAGAGTCGCACAGTCTCATTCTCATGGGTCAGGGCGCACGTGGGCACGGCGGGAAATGAGATTCGCTGACCAAATAACTACGGCTGCTTTCTAAAAGGAAGACTTGCCATTTGCATATTCAAAGACCTTCTAACTGCAGTTAAGAGATGGCTGAATCAACGCAACTTTGCTAGATGAGAAGAAATTTGTTGTAACTCTATCCAGGGACGTCTGACCAGGGAGTTCTTTCCATCGGTCTCATGCCGCTTAAAGAAGAGCCACTTGCGTGTGGACTACAGGCTTACTCAAATCCTTACAGGACGTGGAAAATCGGCTAAGTATCTCCTTCGCATTAATATTATCCCAGACCCAGCTTGTTCTTGCAGTCGGGCGCCTCCTCAGACTATGAAACACTTTTTGGAGTGCATGGAGTGATGGCTTAGGTGGCCGCCACCAACAGGCGTTCATGAATAATTAACACACATTTGTAAATAATATTGAAAAGGTAATTTAATTTAATTGTGTTAATCGTTATTAAGAGCAAATATAATATTGAGCGAAAAAAAAAGGAATTTTTATAGTATTACTTTATTTTTATTTCATGTAACACACACACACACACACACACACACATATATATTATATATATATATATATATATATATAATATGGTGAATACCATTATACATTACATATTGTATAACAAAGAGTTCTGCTGTTCGTCACGTTCACTACCCAGAATACTCGACATTCCTCGTGTAAATCCATAAATTAACATACACATAAACCATACAAAGAATAGAACTACACACAAGCACTAGACACATTTAAAAATTCCTATAGCCCTGAGGTACCATACATCGATCAGTGCCCAGTGACGTGGCCCAAGACTACGCTTAGATATGCCAAAATATGGCCTAAAAATGTTAAGCCTTCTATAATTAAAAAGGTGCTCGACCGTTATTTCACTCTTGCGCAATGAGCCGCCGCCCGGTCGGGCGTTACTAAGTTCGTTATTCTTGTATTCAGCGGTGTAGTTTATCAACCAACTAATTCAATGCTCCCAGTTATCGGGTTTGCGGTCAAGATAAACAGCTAATAAAAACATGCCTTTTATTGGGCAAACATTTTTTTAAAAAAGGCGTGCTTTTATTTTGTCACTTGTAATGTGATTTTCGTATGTGCGCAATTATTTATTACCTTATTGTTAATTATTGTTTTTCGTCTTGAGAAAGACGAAATATACATTTGAAAAGCTTGGCAACAAAACAAAACCCGATAACTGAGAACATTGTTTAATTCCTTGTTATTCCTTAGGCCTTTTCCTTTTTCACCCTGTTCTTCATAGAACAAAGATGGACGACTTTCTTCTACATTTTGGCATGGTTATTTCTATTTTTCCGAGCCCAGCGGTTTTACCATTCTCCTTTTATTCTATTTGAAAATTAATTGTTCTAAATCCGCTATGCGTACAGGCGAGGAAGTGTCGTGGGTTCTTCCAGCTTCTTTGGCTACCCTGACACCCGGAATTAAGCAGGACCTCCACCTTCTTCCCAGGTGCGTTCATACATTTTAACTTGGTACATAATAAAAAAATTAGGTTTTATTAGAACGATGCTCAGAGCTAGGGATATGATGTTTGTTTAGATAACATATTGTCGATAGAATTTCTTTGCAAGTAATTGAAACTTTTAATTGAATTCATCATAAAAAAATTCACTTGCTTTACAGCCTGATATGTAATTACAATTTAATTTGAAATGAAATAATGTTTTCATCGATGTTTTACAAGCCCAGCGGCAGTTTAACAACTGCCAGTACAGCCAGTACTGGAAAATTTAAAGTGTAAGAGGTTATATGTTTAAAAATACTTTCATTTCATCTTGATCGTGGGGAATATGAATCTCGAGAACTAAATGTAAAGCAAAAAGAAAATTAATTTATTGTACAAAAGGAAATAAATTTTCATGAAACTAATAAAAGTGTTGTAAATAACACGACATAAAATGTAATAGTGATTTGGCATTTAAGTTTTAATGTAAACAACTCTAACAATAGTAATAATTCGCACAGAGAATTATCGACTAGCTATGATTAAAAATTTGATGGTTGAGATCAGTTATGTGATTGAAAATGTAGTTGTCTTATCATTTTTGCTTTCGGCTTTTTATTAAGTCTTCCTCAGTGCTCTACAGAACGATAAACAAAATTATTTTAATTATTTTAACGGTATAAATTCCTAATAAAACAACGTTTGCAATGAACTTACGGATACTTAATTAAAAATATAAAATTCAATTAAAACAGAAAGCCAGAAAGTTCCGGTACATCGGTCTTGTTATCTTATTTTATAAAATACTAAATTTTCAATATTAAGCTCAAATAATTAATCTACCACATAAATAACTTAATAAATAAATTATATAATAAATAAATATTAGTTTTTAAGTTTATCAAATAATTAATCTAACACATAAATTACTTAATAAATAAATTATCTAATCAATGAATATTAGTCTTTAAGTTT
>CM077100.1:23779112-23800460 GCA_039619505.1 Cimex hemipterus | reverse complement strand
AGAAATTAAAAAACTTTGACATTAAAAAGGACTAATTTGTAAAAAAAAGTCAACTTAAAGGAAAAATGTTAATTACAGTTTTATATAATGTTAATTTGAAGTTAAAATGGGTTAATTTGAAATTTTAAAAAATTTATTTCAAAGTTAAAAGATTCATTTGTATTCTGACCTTTGAACAGACAACACCTATCCTCATGCGATAGCAATCACCGACTCCGATACCACTTGTTTAGCATTCTCAGAATAACTATAAATCCGCTTTATATTTTGTCTTTACGTCTGTGATACAACTTTGGTATTTTTCATCAGAAACTTACTTTTGTTTTTAAATTCATAATTCAATCAAACTATGTCTCGTGAGAGCGGGCGCCCTTGATAAATTGGTCGATAAATTTAAAAATAATATGTAATAAACATTCCAATATTTCACAAACATTTCGTAATATTACTAACTATGATAAAAATTTTTAGCTAAGTGTTGGAGGGGGTAATGTCAAGAATCAATGAAAGCAGTTATTTCGTCCAAGCGAAAATAGCCCTTTTCATGTATACTTAGAAAGTTTGGAAATTATTGATCAGCAAAATCACAGCAAAATGGTTTAAGCCGTTTCCACCCAATGACAATTGGCTAAAGATATAGGAAAGAGCCTTAAGATTCGCAACAGTGTTACTAGTATTGGCAAAGTAGGACACAATAGAATTAGGGTATCACTCAAGTGATATACCGCGGGAATAATTTGTCTACTCTGAATAACTTAGAGAGGCAGAAAGAAAGACGTATATACCAAAATTTGGTTTGATACATCAAGAATTAATTAGAGGTGTAGATTCGTCATTAACAGAATTAGATATAAGAGAAGCTGTAAGCGCTCAGAACGGATATAGCTAAACTATATCTAAGATAAGGTATCTAAGGTTTGGATGTTAGGGCGTGAAATGACCTTAGCCGTTAAAACGCTTTTAAAAATTAATAATAATAAGAGAAGCTGTAATATTCGGAACTAAAAGCCTTGACATTATCGAGATTAATCGATTCAAACGAAAACCAGACAAAATTAAACCGGCCACCGACAGTAATTTCGTTCCGACGGGAAAAGTTCTTCTATCGTTTAAGGGGCAGAGATTACCAGAACATGTAATATATTCATTATGTCAGATGTCAAGTAGAACCTTTCGTTACAATGTGTTTCAGATGCATACGCTACGGTCGTGTCAAGGGACAATGCAAAGGCTCCCTTAGCTGCGTCATTTGTTCAGAATTTCACGAACGACAGGGCTGTAATAAAAAGGAGTTTAGCGCCGAGTACATAATATAACGGTATAAAGGTTCAACACAGCCCGATCGAGTTCGTATTTTGACTTCTATTAGTGTTTGTCTTTTTCGCCAGAGGTTTGCAGTCTTCACTTCAACCATCGCGGTCTAGGCGTCATCGTTGTCTTCGTTTATAAAATTTCAACTGTATTCGATCGACTTGCCAAATGCCTATCAGATCGGTGCATTGCCCACAAGAATTCCATTTGTTTTTCGTCGGACGTTTGAGTCATTCATCACCATAGTCGACCGATCGGTGTCTTCGATCTCAAAACGGCTAAAAACTAATTAGCACATCGATACACTGTTGGTGTGTCTTCCACGAGGCTACATTTGTTTATTGTCGTCGGAGTTTTTCAGGCTTTCATCAGTCACCATCATGTCATCGTTATCATTACGATCGTTATTCATCAATTATATACTTGAGTTTATTCACTTTTTATATCATTTATTTCGCATGCATGCTTGCTCTTTTTCATTAATTTAAACGTTCGCCTTTTTTTTTAGTTGTCAGATAATTCTTTCTTTCTTTTCTTCACTATTAACTTTTTTGTATTTGTATTCCTTTGTACCCTTTTGTATATGTACCTCGCATTCGCTTTATATTTACTTGCTTAAAAAAAAAGGATTTCTGTCTCCATACGATAACGTTAATTTGCCAGCAAGAAATTAATCCAATATATCTAGCTTTTTCCGTGTTATTCATTATATAAAATCATATCCTGGCTTTCCAGCATCGCACATATTTTAATCTACCAGATAATCCAGAAAAATCGGTAGATAAGTTGATAACGGAAAACCTTCGACCACCTACTGTACGAAATACAATCTAAATGGTTATATGTACAGCAAAAGTAAAAAGAAATCCACTTGGTATGGGGAAGGTTTCACTGTGGAATTAAATTTAATTAGACAGTTGTTTCCTTGGCTATAAGGGCAATCCATCAGGAGAAAACGTGTTCCTTTAAAATTCCATTTACCGATGTTTTCGAAACAATTAAAAAAGTTAAAAACCTTGGTTAGTTCGAGCAAGAGCGCAAGTTAAAAACAGAGCCCAGTATTCGTGCGACTTGGTTCCATAAAGAACAAATTTTTATATCCAAAAGCAAAACCATCTGCACAATGAGGGCCAATCGTGGCTTTTGTAATGACTATTTAAATAAAATCATTATTAAGGATTCGGCCTTTTGTGAAAAACGCTCGGAGAGGGATAGTTTGGAGCAAGTGGTCATAAATTGCCCTGAATATACGTACGAAAGGGAAATTCTGTTCGACAACATTGATGTTCACAAACACGACTTTAAGCATTTCGTCAGCACAAATCACATTGATATGGAGACTGACGGCTGAGATCTGTCTTTTTTTCTTTTGTTACATATATTATATTTTTTACATATTACAACATATTGTGTTGTGGCGTTTAGTAATTGAAGGACCTGTGGAAGGTATTATTATGTTTAAAATGTTCTTTCGCTTAGCTCACAAATCCGGAATGGAAAAGTGAATTTAAATAAATCCCAAAGGTCTCTCATCGTAACAATTCATAACTTGGGAATTGGCTAAATAAGGTTATGCGATTGGGACAAAAGGTTCTTCGGTTAGTTTGATTATCCCTGGATCGCCCCGCTTCTCGGTTCACTCACCACTATTGAGTTTCGTGTTCACACACGTAATCCAAACTACTATCCTCGATTCGAGAATTTCTTTAGCGACTGAATCACCAAAAACATTTAACAAATTTATTTTTATGTAGTCTTCTTGGTGTGCAACGTAAGCGTATGACATCAATTCAACTTCAAATAGATATTTTCTGTAAAATAATTAAAATCTAGGGAATCGGATCTTTTAAATTTTATTTACGAAAACCGTTTCGTTTTGGTTTGTTAAATACAACTTACTTATTTATTGTTATGTTGTCACTTTTTTATTATGGGAAAAATTCTTCACATTAAAATTAATAAAAGTATTCTCATCAAATGAAGATACAGCAAATAAAGGAGAATAAAGAAACCTAATCTTCAAAAAATTTTTTACTCATTTAATCACCTTCCGAACGGCCTTTTTAATCAATTTCTGCTAACATCTTTTGCTATTTTTATTCAATAATAAATTACACGTTTTGAACAGAGGAATTGAGACTTTATAGGATTTTTAAATGTATCTTGGTGGGTGAACGTGTTGGTTGGTGTCAGTAAATAACTTTGCAAATTAGTACAACCACTCCTATAGACCGCAAAATATTTTGTACTTCATCCTGCCACGACCACAAGTTACATGCTCGAGGTTTACATAGTTTAGCTAGTAAGACTAGTTGATATTCTCTGCGATACCACAAACATCGCGATACTCACCAAATCTAATACTTTTAGAGAAAAAAAAACGTAAAAAATAGGTCAATTTTTTTTTTTATAAAACTACCTAATAAGGTACAGGTCTAGCAGCTACGTATGGGCGCATAGAGCGTTGAATTCTTACTTTATGTTCCTGTGTTTCTTTTCATATTTTCCTATTTAAACGCCAAGAAATTTGGAAGAAGATTAATAAATGACTATTAAATATGTGAATTTAAACCACATATATGAGGATTTCAAAGATACAAAGGTCATTTTCAGTGAGATCCTCTTAAAGCTACTCAGAAATCTGAAGATTTGAGGCCAACTCTCATATCATCTGTAAGAAGACCTCACCCCAATTTTTCAATCTACAATTCACGTGCTCCCGTGCGAATTGAAGCTTGGCCATTTTCTAAGCTGTGGTAAGAGGAAGTCCATAAGCCGTGTGCTTGGCACTGAGGTTAGTCCCAGAGGACGAAAACATTCCGTACTCGTCTTAATAGATTTTCTATCTCATTTACCGTAATGCTGCGGTTTCATAGAGCCGGACGACGGGTGAATTCATCGTCTGTTTCTGCGAAGCGTTCTTATATGTGACTTACATTCACTCTCCTGCATAAATTGCGCTGGTTGTATCCTACCTGTGCCAATATTGTGACCCTTACACGTAATCACTCAAATCGCTGACGGAAGCAATTGGAAAAAGTTTAAAATAAGAATGATATCAAATAAAATCAAGGATGTAGAAAGATTCACTGAAAGCGATCTTTAGGCGAAAACGAATGAAAGGGCATAACGCTACTCTCTCTGCAAATGTTATTTAATCACTACAAAATAAATCATAGGAAGTTAACAAAGCATTATAGCTCTTAATTCCTGTAACATGTAGCAAGATAATGGATGTAATTTTAAATTAAATAAGCAGAGTGGTACGGTATCTTTATTCCTCAGTGCAAATAAATCTTGCTATCGACTGCGAATTGGAATTCGCCCACCAAAAGGTACGAAAATTTTTGAAGTTTTTCTTTTACTTTTTTTCTGTTTAGTTATATTGACAACGCCAATTGGGTTGGAATTCGTTCATTAACGCAAATTGTACATACACATTATTCAGATATACACTTTGCATTTTGCTATCATACTAACTTCCTTTCGTGACAATTGATAACTGGCGTCCATTATATACGATTGACGTTTGCTGGCTATATTGACACAAATTGGCGTCTGGTTTTTTTCTTACTTCTCCGAAACTCACACTTCTTGGCCTGGAAAATGTGGCATCCTGATAGCTCATTGACGTTAGGCAACTACTTACTATAATAATAATATAATAAATACAATATTATATTTATTATAAATACAATAGTATTTATTATTGTAAATAAATACTATAATAATATTGTAAATTATTATTTATTGTTCATAAACGAATATTACAATCGGTAAATTTATACAGTTAAGTAAATAATAATTATTACAATTAAAATTAAGTGTTCATTATTGTAACATATTATTTAAATAGTTTTAATAGTTTTTCTTTTATAACACTACGTTTTATATATTTATGGAATTTCGTATCATTTTCTCCGTGCGAAATTTATTTTCCTGAAATCCAATTCAAATTAAACAAGTGACAATAAAACAAAAATGACTAGTCATATTTATACCACGAAACAAAAATGAAGACGGAGAGAAAGACTATAAACGAAATATTTACGCTATTACCAACCTTGAATATCAATATTTGAGAGGAAACAATTATTACTGTTTGCAATTTACAGCATTTTTTATTGTTTTTTTTTTAACCAATGATGAACGATTGAAGTGTAAGACGACATTTTTATATGGAACTCTGGGATGTATATATAGTGACCTGAGGTGGTCGTAGATTTTTGAAGTTAATGATTTGGGTAGATAATATTTCCAAGTCCTTATTCGGATTTTGAAATTACAAATTATTGTACCCTCCAAACAAATTGTCGGAAAAAAAAGCTTTTTCGCAGAACGGCGCATTGCAACTAGATGAATTAACTTATCAAATTTTCATCGTCCTAGATTAATTTGCAAAGAAAAAGTTATTTTGACATCCCCTCCTAACACAAAACTTCACCCGAGCACGTGTTGGAGATGATAGTAAAAAAGAAAAACGTAAAAAACCGACCAGGTTTCTACATATAAAAGGAAAAATGTTGAAAATATCAAAAATGGTGAAACTCCTAGCACAATGACTAACTGGAAAAAGGACTTTAGGAAACTAAAAATTTAAAATGTCTGTCGCCCAGACGGTATAAACGGAAAAGGAAAAATCTGCACCACCTAATACGAAACGTTTGTCCCAAAAGGAGTCGAAAAACGTTGTACTGATAAAAATAGACCGACCTATTTTATAAATATAAGAGGAAAAATGATGAAATGTGCACAAATGTTGGACCTCCTATTACGATAATTAGGTCGAAAAAGAACTTAGAAACTTTGAAAATGTGAAATTTGACCGGTATTTTGTCCAGACAATAAAAGCGGAAGTGTTATGGAAGCTCGAGGAAAAATCTGTGCTATGTAATACGAACCGTTGTCCCCAAAAGAGCCGACAATTTTTTTAATTAGAAAAACAGACTGACCCCTTTTCTATATATAAAAGGAAATATGATGCAACGTTTAACAATATTGGACCTAGCACGATAACTAGGTCGAAAAAGGAGTTAAAAACTTTAAAAATGAAAAATTTGACCGGTCTGTTGTTCAGGCGATATAAGTAGGCTGATGCTCCATCCCCCGAGAATGGTACTCCAGAACTCTCGGCTGGATTTCTTCTCTTCTACTTCTTGGAGAATGATAACACCTTTGAAATAAAACATAAGTGAATAAACTCATTAGAAGTGCGATTCGAAGGTGCGGAGAATGTGCGAAGTGTGAGTGGAATTCGTCGACAGCAACTAAGGGCTGATTTCCAGTCTTCCCGACAGCAGCGCCATCTCTAGTCGCCCCGCATGTCCCGAGAAGGGATGTTGCTAGGTGAGAGATTCGCATCGCAAAACGAACATTTGCACTCATTGTTACAGAAGAAGACGTATCAAATGAATCAACATTTGATACACAGCTTACTGGAGCCATTGAAAAGCGTCAAGCGTAACGAGGGGCTCTATATAAAAAAATGGAGACCAATATTGGTCATTGGTCGCGGTACACAGGTAGAAAAGTGGCCAGCTCCTATGTAAACTACCTATCTACATGTCGAAAAATAGTAATTCTTGTGCATTTCGTTAAAACATATAGTAGCAAAAAACGCCAATTTTCTACTTCATTGTATGATGCAACTAGTAGTGGTTTTGGCCCCATGGGTTACAGGCACCTACCGACCTACAGATACCTTTCAGAATGTTAGAAGTTAGGCTTTACTCATAGATCTACTCCATCTTTGATTCATCATTATATGATATTGCGACCGCTCCTTGCAATTTGGGGTTGCCGTCCATGTGGGACACTCTCAACTCGACACGCAAGAATGGCACAAGTACACACAAGAGCTTTGAGCCCTGAAGATGATCTCAATAAAGATCGAAACGTTGGCACGACAAAGAAAATATTTTTCTGAAACCAACATCACATTAGACCGCATCTTACGATAATTAGGAAAGGATTTCATAAGAGTTATGATTTTGAGAAAAAAATTGCCCCCGATGGATCTTGCTAAAAAATGTGTATTCTTATTTCCTAAAAAAATTCACATTTACAGACGTTAAAAGGTGCTTAAGCCGTATCTGAGTTGTTTAAAAAAATTCCGCTAATTTACAAAAATGTTTTTTTTTTTTTGCGTTTTTATAACTTTATAAATTTAAATAATAATAAAAAAATCAACACAGGAAACAATGAATTCTAGTGTACCTTTTGAGCTTATTATCGTGATGTGCGCCCACACATACAACGCTGCGTCTTACCTGAAACATAAAAATATAATGTTCAAAATATTTTTAAAAAGTGTGGTTGATTCGATAATTCTCAATACACAATACTATTCACTTTATTACCTTGACAATTTATTTATTGTATTCTAAATAACAGTATCAATTAACATAATAATGAAAACATTATGTTTATTTAGAACAAGAATGAACGCACGTTACACGTCATATTAAGAGGACAAAAATAAACCTTCGGTTACCAAAAAAATGTATTATCTTTCTTTTAATCAGTCAGGCCACATACTTCCTCCCCAGTGACCACGTCTAGGTATCACTTTGGAAAATGCACTGAACATCCAGAGCGAGTAGTTGGTTGGTCCCTGAGAAGACTGTCGCCAGGTTGCGGTCTTTTCCAGTTGGGCCTGTTGGTCGAGGGTGGTAGAGGTGTCAGTTCCGTCCATATCATGAACGCCGGATTGAGGCGGTCGATAGAAACTTTATGGCGTCCTCTAGGCAGTTCCCGCAAAAAATATTTCGGGGATCTTTCCTGGATTTTGTAGGGTCCGTCATAGGTAGGTCGTAGTGGAGGTTTAATTGCATCTCCCCGCACAAAAACGTGTGAAGCTTTACTTAAGTCCGAGTGAATATCAGGAGCCCTCCGTCGTCACAGGCTTTATTTGGTTCATATGATTTTCTAGTTTATACACGAAAGAAGGTACACCTGGATAGCCTTGTCCTCGATGGCAGAACCGTTTGTGGCAAAAAATTCTCTTTTTGATATGTTATGTTTGTCATAAGATAAAGTGGGACGACCGAAACATCAGCTCCAGAATCGACCAGGAATCGGACACCAGAGGTCAGATCGGTTAAATATTTACCAACCGCCTTTCTGTCTGATTTTACTCGTATTTTGAATGGAATTGGTAAGGCGGGATGCATTTCTGGGCTTTATCGCCGAATTTATTGGGTTGTCCGGAAAATAATGCAGGATTTTGGTATTAAACAAAAAAAAAAGAAACTAGTTACTTTAAAGCAATGTTCTTTAATCAAAATAATTTCCCATACTCAATACATTTCTCCCAACGTGTTGGTAACTTATTAATTCCGTCTGAGTAGAATTCAGAATTTTTAGAATTGATAAAGTCAATAAATGCATTTTCCAGTTCCGTTTGATTTTTGAATATTATGTGTTGTAAGTAGTGGTCCAGGTGTCTAAAAAAATGGTAGTCAGTAGGCGAGAGGTCCGGAGAGTAGGGTGGGTGAGGCAAAGTTTCATAGCCAAGCTCCAATAATTTTTGTGACGTTACACGTGACACATGTGGTCGAGCGTTGTCATGCAACAAAATGGGCCCTTTCCGATTGACCAAAGAGGGCTTCATTACTGCCAATTTCTGATGCATGGTATTAATTTGGTTACAGTATGATTCAGCATTGATGGTTTCGCCAGGATTTAAGAAGCTGTAGTGTATTAAACCAAATGAAGCCCACCATACCGTAACCATTACCTTTTTTTGATGAGTTTTTTCACTTTTCCAATCGCCTTGAGGTGGTCAGCGACGGTCGTTTTACTGACTTTGAGTTGCTCTGCAAGTTCTCGAACAGTTTTTTTGGGGTTTTCTTCCACCACTGATCGCAGAACATCATCATTAAGAGAGGAAGGCCTTCCACGACCTTCTTCATCTTCAAGGCTGAAATCTCCCTCCCGAAATTTTTTAAACCACCTTTGCACAGTGCACTCATTAACACAACCCTCGCCCCAGACTTGGTTAATGTTTGTAACCGTTTTGGCTCCGCTTCGGCCGAGTTTAAACTCGTAAAAGAAAATCGTACGAAATTCTCGCTTTGACATTATAAGGATGACTGAATTATTTCCAAGTAGCGGAATGCTACAGAGGTAAACAAACAATATCATTTGGAAGAGGATTAATAAGTGTTGACATTCATACAAATGAGTAATCCTGTAAACGTAAACAGAATATTTTATATAGATTTTTTTTAATGAAAACTTAAAATCCTGCATTATTTTCCGGACAACCAATAAAATGGTACCAGCAGTTGGTTGCTTGGTAGACTTCTTTTGTGGCGATTTCTAACGTGAGCGACGCTTAAACATGTGTGATCCCAGATTTTTTACAGTATCCACTAGGGACCTACTTGGTTCTCCAGCTTTGTCAATCTATCATCTGAGGATTGTGAAGAATGAGCACATAAATGTTGGCTTGGTATCGCGCTATCTCCATAATACTGTCGGCCAGCGTAACACCATCCAAACCCTTTCGGATTGTTGACAAAATAGGTAGTACATTTGTAGGAAGATGTTGCACAAAACATAGTTCGTAAAAAATCATCAGTTACCCGAGAGCCTGCCATCAACCTCATTTCTCTAGGGAGCATGGTAGCTTACGGTTTCCTAATTCCAATTCCGTGAACAATTTCTTGGCCTTCATTGTTTCTGACTCTTCTAACTCCTTGATAATCATGTTTTTCAATTCGTGATACGTTTATAGTTCGGAGGTTTTATAATTAAGTCAGCAATCATCTCGGTAACTTCGGAATCAAATGATCCACCAATATTGTATTTTGTAAGTTCTCTAGTAATACTGGCAATGGTGAATTGAACTTCTGCTTGCACAAACCATACCCGAACAATTTTACGCCAAAAAGGTGGAATTTTAGCACTCACCCTGGAAACGTCCATCTGTTGATGTTGATTATTGGACTAGAGTCTGTTGCTGTAGCGTAACTCGTCAATAATCATTATAGAATTTATAGCTGTTCTTATTCTTCTAATGGTCACCAATGTGGTTGATTCGATAATTCTCAATTCACAACAAACTAAGATTGCTATTAACTTCATTATCTTGACAATTTATTTATTGGAATCTAAATAACAGTGTCAATTAACATAAGAATGAAAATATCATTTTAATTTAGAACATGAATGAACGCACATTACACACCACATTAAAAAGACGCAAAAAAAAACCTTCGGTTCACTAAAAAATATATTATCTTTTTTTAAATCAGTCTGACATTATTAAGCGAGTAACTCAGTGGCCACAAAGTTATCTTAACGGTATAAACCAGGAATACATTATGAATATGGAATCAACTCCCTGATAGAACAAAACAACACAATATGCAAAAGATTAGCAATAAATTTATGATAATTTCTAAAGATTCTGTTTCGGAGGGTAACACGGTTGGGTTAACGCTAGAGAGAGACTAATCGTGGTCACACTTGCCTCGAAATATCGATTTAATGCTAACATCCATCATCGTCCTACCGTGACGCCCATGTTGGAGCTGCCCTTCCGAGTGTTTCGTAATTTGTAAGATTTGATTCCGGTTGATTAGTAATGACTGATACTGATGGCCATTACAAAATTATAGTTATATTATATAACAAGAGAGTTTTTTCATAATCCATTCCACAATATGTCGAGTCGAGTTATGAAGGAAACTGAAAAAAGTTGTGGGTAGTACTGTTTTTGTAAATTATTTTATCGTCGTAAATAACTTTTTTTTTAATTACATTTATTTGGTATTTACAACTACAAGTGATGTATTAAATAAATATGTCCGTATATGGTGTATTATCATTTGAGGCTCTTGTAGAAGAATTGCCCAGTGGTCACACTCCTTCACACTATCTTGTTCAGTCTTCACACTATGAGAAGGTCTCGGGCACACTTTCGCTTTAATCGTCTTGGAGGATTTTCAGGTAGGGTTGGAAGTGATAAATTTCGTACGAATAGATTACTGTGTGTGCTCAGTGATCGATGAAATTTGTTATATCGGGTTTTTATGAGTTAGTGTACAAACGGGATTTGTAGGTAAAAAGAAGCATTTATATTTCGACGAAGAATTTTAGATTGAATTGATTGGAGACGCTGGGAATTGGAACCCTTGGTTGAGCCCCACACATCACAACCGTACGCCCAGAGAGGTCTAATCATTCATTGTCTTGTAAATTAAAAGTTTATTTTCGAGGCTTAATTTTGATCGAGAGTCAAATAGTCTTTTTAACGATTTATAACGTCGGTTTGTTTGCTGTCTTTTCAGTCTTGGATGAGGATTCCAAATCAGTCGTTTATTCATGACACAAGTCCAAGATAACGCACAAGGTCAGTGGTAGGCAATGGAATTCCATTTATATTATTATATTATATTCATTTTACGTAAGGTAAAATTGATCTCTGTGTTTTTTGTTAGGTTTGCCTTTATTCTCCACTTTTGTGAACCATAGTGTCAATTCATTCAGGTGTTGTAAGTGCTGGTTGTTAATTGAAGGGTCCGAATTGCGTGTGAGAATCGCTGTATCATCAGCGAATGTGTGTCGAAGTGTTAACGTGTGTAGGAATATCTTCAATGTATATGGAAAATAGAAAAGGGCCAAGTATGCTTCCCTGAGGAACACCTATAAGGTGAGACTTCAATTCCCTGACGGACTCGACAAAATCGACCCGTCACATAAGATATAAGTATAAGATGGGGAGGATGTTCCTCAGTTTCCAAAGCAAGCCCGAGTACCAGACTCGATCGAAGGTTCTAAATCAAGAAAGACACACAATCAATGCTGTTTGTGTTCGAGGAGGCTATATTGTCAGCCACACGATGTAATTGTTGGATTGTCGAGTGAAATGTGCGGAACCCAAACTGATGATCTGGAATAATATTATAATTTTAAATTATTGGCAGTAATCGTCGGAGAAGTAGTTTTTTTAGCATTTTGGTCATTAACTATGGTAATTTTTAATCAAAAATATATAACTAATAAGTTCAGCTTGGAATTAAACTACAATTAAAATGCTAGTCGGATTTACATGGTAACTACTACGGTGTATTAAGCGGCTAATCTCTCGATATTCGCTGGCGTTTTGTAAGCGATAAGAGAGTTGCCTCCCTGTTTTTTGTGTGTTGGGAAAGGAAAGTTTCGAGAATTGAATAAACCCGAGAGTAAATTCTCAAATAGTTATTTGCACACAATTCCGCTTTTTTACATATGCACAACCACAACAAAATCTTAATTTATGTAATAAGTTAACCACAACTCTTAATCGGGGACAAAAGAACTTACACAAATCGACGTTGGCCACGATAAGCTTCTACTCTGCATTTTCAGCGCCTTTCCGGCCGTCGACTTGATTCAAGGAGCCACACTGGGCTGACTGGATTATTTGAGTCCCAGACGGATTGTGGCTGATAGGACTACATTCACTGGTTTGAGCCCTTAAACGAGACTCAACGGTGTTAGCCCTTGAACTAGATTGGATTTTGCTTTCCAAGTTAACCCCTTTTAAACTCTTTTTAAAATTTTTAAACTTTTTCTCTACCGAAGTAGGGGTGGAAAGGAACCTGAAAAGTCGGGGGATTGCCCACGCAGTTTGGCGGACAGGCAAAGACGAGCGTCGCCGCCTTTTGATACGACCCGGATTTACGATGTCCCACGTTGACTAATATTTTTGACCTTGTGTATAAACTATAATATAAAGAACTAAGTTATTTATGTGAGTGGCTATCGAACTATTGCAACTTTATGTTTTCCAGTTATGTGGGAAACATCCTGTGGCACCCATCTGGGTCTGTGACACCCTTTAACGCTCCTATTTATTGGAGTATCTGTGCATTTATTGGACGGCTCTGTATCTCTGGTTTGTGGGAAATATAACGTCGTTACCGTTTGTGCAGTAACATTTTTCGACCATCTGTGTGCAGGACTAGGTATCCCCCTGGTTTGTTAGAAAAGTCACTCGTTCCCGTCCGGGAAATCGCCCCTTCCGATTTACCGCCTTTTTGTGTCGTCGTTTTGACCTTATTCATTTTGTGCTTATTTTATCAAATACAACTTATGCTAGGCGGGGGCCGGTTTACAGTATCATTCCATGAGCCAGCGAGACTATACAACAAAAGGACACATTTCTTATCAGGTCTCCGATACGCATTCTTAAAAAAATATAATGGAGTCAACGTTTCCTAAATAATCAAAATTACTTCTACAACATTGCTTACCAGGTAACCAGAAAAGTGCTTGCGGTTTAAAAAAGTATTCCAGCAAACGAATAAAATATTGAATAGTAGGGCAATGAAAAACAAGCACACAGATAAATACAGATTTGTATAAATTACTGATTACTGATTTATATAAGCTCAAATCTATACATACATTCACGTGTATACTGATTTCAGTGTATTACTTTTCGCAAACCGCCGGCAATTACGATTTTTGTAATTTACAAGTCATTGTACGCAGCTCTCGAGGATCATCCACCCGGTGTTGTCAGTCGCGGGTTTATATTTGTCATATCCGACTAGCTTCCGTAGTTGGGCTCCAGGCCTAATATAAGGTTTGATATTATATTAGTAATACAGGTAGATTTAGCGATTAATAGTAATTTTAGCGGATTAATGGATTTTAATAGGTCTTTAAGGATTCCAGAGATGCATAGTTCTTCCTCTTCCAGTGCTGTCCTCTTTCTTCCTGGTCGATTTGTATGGAAATTGTTTATTTTATAGGTCAGCCCGGAGTTGCTCCTTCAGGGCGCTCCTTCCAAAGCTGGGGTTAGGTGTCACGTTTTATGCAAGAACTGAGATTTCTTCCTTCTTAGATGTCCTCTTAGCAAGTGTTTCTTGAAGGATGACGCATTGAGTATCAGAGGCTCTATGGGGCCGTCGCAATTTGGACACTTGGGTGGCAACCTTGATCCAACGTAAGGGCAAGTTCTAGTACTGTATTCCAATGCGCACATGTTGCACTTCTCGTTATTTCGGCAAAATTTTCAGAGCTGGCCATAGTTTTGGGAACGATAACACCTGGGTGCTCTGGACTTATTTTGGAGCATCTCCCATTGGACACGACAATAACAGATATATTTCCATTACGGAATATATCTGATTAAGGTCCCTTCTTGTAAGTAAATGGAGATAGTCGGCAGCTTTTCATGTTCCATGTTACCTGCTTGATGGGAGGGCTTCTTCAGGAATTGTCGAATTTTGTTGATTTTATACCCTTTAGACGCCAGATCGCTTTTCACTTCTTCCTCAGTTAGGCAAATTGATTATAAATTTCGGGCTTGTCTCCATCCTCACGGGGTATGGGTAGTAGGGGACGTTGGCACTTTTAAAATTGTCTACAAAAAATTTATGGCTGTCTCCACACTCACTGTAAACAAGCGTACGGTCTCTCTTAAATTTGATTTCAAAATTCTTCTTGAGCTTGAGCTTTATGTTGTTTACTGTTTTACGCACATCGTTAAAATGCAAGTAGATAACTGTGGGAGGAATCCGTTCAAGTTTTTTTTCAACCATGGTTTAATAGCAGACGTGCCTGGGGGTGTTCCCGTCTCGTTATATCCCGGTCCGGTGATCTGGAGGAATTTTACTGCTTAAGAGTATGCCGAGGTTTTGGAGTTATGAACTCAACTTCAACCTGTTTTGATGTCATCGGTTGTCGTTGATATTTATTGATATCAGTTCTTCCCCACCGACACTAATCCCCTCCTCCACCAACGATTAACTCACCTGAAGGTCAGTACGATATGCGAAAATGTGGTTGATTTTTGTCTATATAAAGCTTCAGGGTAAGACAATTCCCGGCGAAACCAGGCACCGACAGTCTTTTGAACACTTACGTAGCCGAGTTGTTCAAGTTTGATTAACTTCGGTTGACTGTATCTACTGAAAACAGACGTAAGGTACGTAGCCCATGTGACTGTGCTGTTAAAAGGGAACTACTAATACGGGACAGGTGTAGACATTATTCTTAGGAACTATGTAGTCTGTATTAAACTGCATTTTCTCCCTTTCCCGCTCTATCTCGTTGCAACGAGATACCTAATTATTTTTAACTCTATTTTCATACGCAGATGAAGAGTCTCGACTGTTAAATATAAGTTCTTTTTAACAATACCTCCGTTGATTTGCCTCAATTAATTGGCGCAGTTGGTAAGACGGTTAACCTTTCGAAAGATTAACGAATTGTCTGTTTCACAATCAATTAACCGAAATGACTTTGGACGTTACTTAGCATCGAGACAAGGACTTCCAAAATTCAACGAAGATTATAAAAGGTTTAATGTACGGTAGTATTTTAATTTTATTCTTCTTGTGCATCGGATCTATCAGGCGTATAAAGTCTTTTGCACGTGAGACAGATATATAACGCCAATCTTGAAAAGTGTCAATCAATATGTAGAGATATCGTTACGAGGAACTATTGCCACAAAATCCACCAACTGGGTCTATTGACACAACTACGAATGGAGCAGTTCCTGGACACAAATGGGAATGCAACTCGATTGGACGGATTATTCTTATTTTACTTTTAACATATTTGGCATTAATTGTAGAAATTTGTTACGAATTTAACCAGTATAACAATTCCATATTTAAAAAGAAGTAATGTGGTCGTAACTGTAATAACGTGATGTCAGCGCCAATTTGTCCAAAGTGCTTTTCACAATCAACTTTTGACCTAACGTCTGAGAAAAAAATTCGCCGATTGCTGTGAAGGTTCTTGAAAAATATTTTTGCTTTCTTCTTGTATGCCCGTCTCGCAGAATCTTTTCTTCATGTTCTTGTTGGTCAGCCCGAATTTCTTCCATTGTTGTCAAATTTAGAATTTGTAGTATATCTTCATTGTTTTCGAAGGTGTCAAGAAATGGATTCCTGGATAGGGAGCTTCCACATTTTTCTTTCTCTGGTACATTAGGTTGGAGTTATACGGTGGCAAATATTGTACAAGATACCCTAATTCTTCATCTACTCTACTTTTAATTTTAAGATTCGTTAAAGATTTATGCTCTGTAAATACTCTTCCTATCGACCAATATTTCCAGTATATAGTTTTTTATTATGTTTGACGTAATTTGTGCATAAAATAGACAAAATGGCAATTTTACCGCACTCGGAGTTAACATTTATTTGGATTATTTATTAAATGTTACTAGTAAATAAACATTGCTCTATAAGTAAACCTACGAGACAAAACTAATTAATCTATAATTATTATTATTATTGAATGTTCTATACATTTGTCAATTCGAGTTAACACGAGTTACATCTAACAAACATCGTGAATACCCCTAATAACGTTCGTGACGTGTATGCTTCAACAGTTATTAGACAGGCCATGACGGTCATCAAACAAACTACTTCCTCTCGTTGGCATTATTCCATAATCGCGATTAAACTTCTTAAACATGAATGTTTACTAATCATAATATAAGTCGTTTGATTTTGTTTTCTTTTCATACAAGATGAACTTATTTTTCGTTCTTCTATTGTAAATCGTTTTTACACGTAAGACTTATATGCACCTGTATTCCAAAAAATATTTACATTTTATTTCCTGCCAATAATACACTTTTTAAAATACTTCCCGCTATTTAAGTTATTCTAGCAAACCGTTTTCCATGAAACTGCGTTAATTTAAACATTTCCAGATGATTAACAATCAAAACTTTGAAAGATAACGACCATCACGGACGGTCTGAAGCTATTACAGCACTGATGTGGAGGAGATGACCACAACTACAAGGTAATTGTATTGATTAATTCATTAGGACATTAATTAAATTTACTTCCCACCTATAGGAATTAAACTTGATTTGTTGGAGGGGAACAAGGGAGATTAATTATACATGTGCAATACGATATTTATTGAACTACATGATCTCATTTATGGAATCGATTTATTTTTTGTTCTATCATTCCCAATGTCATGATTAACATTAAGATGGTTTCTTCTTGAAAAGTCCGTGGTCGATTGTGTACTATTTAATTTCTTTATTTTATTTTATTTTATTTTTTTACGAGGATTAGCAACAGCAGAGGTCATATAAACCCTCAGGGTGCCGGTGTTTTTGAAAAAAAAATCCGATTTGTAAGTATGTCGGGTTCGATGCAAGGCCGCTGGATTCGAACACGGGACCTTTACTTTACAATGATGGGCGCCGTGTCAAAGACTAAACCTTGCTGCCACCGATGCCCGCTTAATTTCTTTATTATTTGATATTGTCTACAAACCCTGGCAAATTTTCCGCATATTACAATCTTATCTCCTTATGTTAATCCTACCGAAGACATTCCAGTATCCAGGGGTATCTTAAGCTCAAGATAATTACGTCAATTAAAGAATAAAATAACACTGTCAAAAGCATTAATCGTTTTTGGTCATACTAATCGGAGCTGCGTGCTAGGAAGTCATCTAATATCGAAAGAATCCATATATACCAAACAAACGTTCTCAATAGACGTCCTCATTTTTCCCTCAGCAGACTGACGTAGACTCGAGCCAAAGGAACTAAACACTCTAAAAGTACGAAGACATATGGAAAAAAGTGGATTAAGCAAAAAAACAAGCTCTATCACAACTTTACTCGAACTTTATGCATACGAAATGGAGCTATGGTGTACAAGCAATTCTAAAACTAAAGTGTCTTGGACAACTACGAAGCCATTTGACATCCTTCGAGTCTAAACATCCATTAATTTAACAAACAATTCAAACTTCATAACAGACAGCCAATCATAGAATCCCATGGCCAAGACTCAAGCGACTGGTACTAAACAGACTTGGACAACTACGAAGCCAACTCAGCAATTTTACAACTCCTTATTGCACCACTAAGTTCGCAATATACAGCAGACTGTAGTGGAATCACATCCCCAAGAAGTAAACAGCCATCTACGAAGCCAACTAATACCCAACTAATTCAAGGATTCCAATGAACAGCCATAAGAAGTAAATTTCCATAGTATTTACTGTAGACAGCAGCCTAACGTATCACACGGCAAGCGACAACAATGCAACAGACGAATTGGACAAATACGAAAACCGTGGTGAAATCAGACATGACTACACATAACAAACTGGACCTAAACTATAGTTGGCTAGGAATAACCATCAAGACATCTAATATCCAACTAATCCAACCTTTCAAGCTAAACGTTCTCAGAAATCTTCTCGCTCTTGTATTTCTCTAACCTCGCTATCCACTAGACATTAACATTCGTTAAATAATAAATTCGCTCTCGTTTCATAAAGCTCATTCATTACAGTTAATATAACCCTAGTGTCCAAGCTCATCGTCGATGGCCAGGAACTCCTGCACTTAATCTATCAACTGATTGTGTGCCAACTTTGGCTAGTGTCGCATAACCCTTGTCCTATGGATAAAATACTGGCAATGTTAAAGTTATGCTTGGGCGTATATAATTTATGAACAGGATAAAAAATATTTTGTCTTGCGTCACTATACAGAGCTATACAGCTTACTAATGTAATCGTGTTAGGGATACGTAGTAGGTACCATTTTGTATGCAACATTCAACCATCACCTCAATCACGTGTATAGTCATGATAATTTATGTGAAATTATATCCCTCAGGTTTCGTGAAAATAAGTAAACCAAATAAATAACTGCAACAAATAATGGAGTTATCAAATGATTCAATATGTCACTGTAAAAAATGAGATATTTCATTCCGTTGCTCTTACGATAGATAGGTTGAAAAGTTACATGCACACTCTTGTACTTGGGCAGTTTAAGTAAGAAATGTAGACAAATAAAAAAAAATCAGCATAGAAGTAAGAAAGAGAAAGAAAAGAGATATGTGTGTACAAAAATAACATCAAATAAAAACAGGCATAAAAGGTAGTTTATAACCTAAATGTTTGTATTTTGACAATCTATTTCTCTTTAAATTTAGTAGCAAAAATTGTTCTACTACATATTTTCTATTACGAATGAATGGTAACTGTCAAGTAGCTATTCAATCTTTGCAATCAAATATGGATTAATGTGTGGTGATTAGTGACCGTTAATCGATAATTATTCAGAAATCGTGAGATGCGGTCTGGTATGATGTCTAATGTGTTGTACAATAGTACAACATTATTGCATTATTATACCTTTTACCTTATATAGATTTTTATATAAGAACATATTCATATCTTTATCCGAATTGTGTAAAACAAGATATCGCTATGATCTGGCAGTAAAACTGGCAAATAACGTATTTTGGTAAAAAATCCAACTTCAATTTTTTAAAAATAAAATTTCTTATCTCGGGTGTTTAATTTGCGCATAAATTAATGTTCTCTTTTTGATTGCGGTCATTATTACCCTCGGGTGGATATGGAATGGTGCAACTCTTCATAAATTAATAAAGTACGAAACCAACTTTGCGGAATAATACTATGAACTTTACTCTAAAAGCTCCTTTCGAGTGTTTTATTTAGAAATTCGCCTTTGATTTTCTACTTTTTAACTGAGGTCGCTGCAAATAATTTGCGCTTGACTTTTGGGGTAATTTATCTTTTACCGGATTTTGTAAAACCACTCGTATTCACTCTACTAATTACGTCTTTTAATTGAAATTACTTTTTTATTTCGAGAGATATTTAAAGTTTACTTTCCACCTCTTTTATAGGAGGATTCAAAAATATCCTCCTGGATTCTTGAATGTACAAAGTCTCTACGTATTGTTTTACAAAAGAAAGCCGTTTAAATATGTATGTCTGTTCCCCGCCCAGTAGCATCTACAAGACAGCCGGGAGATTATCTTAAGTACGCTCCCCGGGCCAGATTCATTTCAACAATAACCTTTTACAAGAGCATTTTGTTGCCTGAGGAAGAATTATTTACTTCTTGTTATCTCTCTATTTGTTTTTTGCGTCGACTAAAGTATTGAACCTACCTAACATATATACGGCATTCTAATTGGGACATTACTCGAATGTTACTTTTTTGTCGCTTTGCAAACTTAATGCATATTTTTCAGAAATCGTGAGATGTAGGTTACAGAAAAACATTTTCTTTATCGTGCCAATTGAGTTCATCTTCAGGCCCTGGGGTTTACAAACACTGTTTTAATTTTAAAAATACATGTAGGATGTGGAAAAAAGTCAATTTATACAATACAAAATATATTTTATACATTCAATCAAAGTATTTCTACTCCCTCAAAGTGTTTGTTTTCTGTGTAATTAAATTAGAATGTTAGTAGAAAAAAATATTATGCTAACCGTAAAAATTTGGTGTACTGTGTTAAGATTTATTTTTATGGGGCTGCAAGGGAAAGCCATGATTTATTCAGAAGCGCATTGACATAAAAAGACATCCGAGTGGAAAGATTTAACATTACTTCCAACATCGCCTGACCACAATGTTTTAATTGATCGACATGGGCTTTACGAAGTTGTTTGCTACCGGCATGGAAATGTTTTAAAGCGATGGATTTTGGAGTTGATTTCGTTACATTTAATATACAATTGTCATATAAGTATACCGTATTACGAAAAGGTAATTGGTTCAATCCTTTGACTGGCTAAGAATCCCGGGAAATAAAATCACAAATACGCATAATAATTCCCGAAAAAAACACGTTGTAAGGCTACTTCGATTGGCTCTCCATCTTCCTGACATTCCTAATTGATTTCTGTTACCCCTTCCCTAGATGGAAACTGTCTGAACAATTTTTGAGCAGTGCAAATTTTACGTGCAAATAATCAAAACTTTCATACAAAACTCTATCTATCTATGCCCTCGGAAAGTACTAACAAATGACAGGCTTCAATTCCTGCCGACGTACCTAACTTGTATCCTAACGTCTAATCTAGCTGTCTGCAACAGTCGTTATCGGAACGTCTAACAGGATAGACGTACGTACTAAAAAAATATTTTTTTTCCTTGGACTGTTCTGCGATTGATAAGTACAAAAATATCATATTCAATTTTTTTATAATTTATTTTATTATTTTATATTTTATTTTTTAATAATTTAGTGAAACATTAAAGGC
>CM077100.1:23739115-23769112 GCA_039619505.1 Cimex hemipterus | reverse complement strand
TATATATATATATATATATATATATATATATATATATATATATATATTTATTTATTTATTTATTTATACAGTCCATACTAAAGACACTCTTATTTGTGACATTCCTATCGCCGACAACTCTTCAAAACGATTTGGCATCATTAATTTTTTGTTGTTGATCATCTGGCCATGATTATTGAGGTTATAGTTGGTCGAGAATTCATTAAGACGACGAACATTTTAATCAGCCAAAAACAAAAAAAAAATTAAAGAAACCGCTTGTAAAAATGCGTATACGTTGACGGACCAAATTCCAGTGTTTTCTCACCCACGGCGGCTGGCTAATCAAGAATTAAAAGATGTCGAGTTACAAATTTCAGAGTGCCTAAAGCAAGGAATGATAGAAGCGACTGCTTCTGAATATGCTATCCCTTCGGTCTTAGTGCGCAAAAAAGATGGAATTCGGCGAATTTGTGTAGATTACAGACGTTTGAACAAAAAATTATCAAAGATAGGTATCGTGTTCCCCTGATAAACGATCAATTTGAATAAGCTGCGAGACAGCAAAATTTTGTCGACTTTGGAACTGAAAAACGGATTTTTTTAATGTGCTGATCGGAGAATGTAGTAGCAAATATACTGAATTTGTGATACTTACTGGACAGTATCAGTTTTGTAGTTGGCAGTTGCATCTTTCGAGCTTTGTAATTGGCCGAGTGCTTTTGTAAAACTCGTCACATTTTCCAGGACTTAATGTTTCAAAATGATGTAATGTAGTTTGATGATATAGTAGTTTCAGGGACAGACGAGACAGACGTGAAGCGAAACCTTGAAAGTGTTAAATCTCGTTGAGAAGAATTCGGACTGGACATTAATCGGAAGAAGTGCAATTTTCTGAAGACTTGCATTGAATATCTGGGTCACCTAGTTAAGAATAATCGAGTTTCGCCCTCGCCTACCAAAACAGAGGCAGTTAAAAATTCCCGTCAGGCTTTGAAAAGCTTTCTTGAATTTACGGGTTATTTTAACAAGTTTATTAAAGGTTACGCCCAAGTCACACTACCATTGACTGAACTATTGCAGGGCAGCCCTAAAAGTGCATTGTTCTTAAATGCTATTCAGACGTGTTCCTTTGAACGGTTGAAAGCTAAGCTGTCTGAGCAACCAGTCCTGGCTTTGTACAATTCCCACGAAGAGGCCGAAGTACATACGGATGCGTGCAAAGATGGCTTCGGCGATGCGCTGCTTCAAAGACGCGGTCGACGGATGCTTCCATCCTGTTCACTTTATGAGCGATAAGACAGATCACACGCAGAAACGTTATACTAGTTACGAATTAGAAGCCTTAGCCGTAATGTACGCGATATCTGATCTCTCACAGATTTCGTATGTATCTGGTGGGCATTAAGTTCAAAATCGTGACAGATTGGGAAGCATTTCATCAGACATTGGTCAAAAGTGATTCGGCGCATAAAGTTCGTTGGGCGTTACTGCTCGATGAGTTTGACTACACCATTGAACATTGAAACGGCAAAAGAATGAAGCATTGAGTCGCACTAAGTAGGAACCTGATTTGTCTACAAACATCCTACGGAAATTTAAAGAAAATAATAACAACCTGGCAACCATTGCAAAGCTCCTCGAAATTTCTCCATTTGAAGACTTCGTGTTAGAGTGGGTTGTTATATAAAATATTAGAAGGTGAAAAACAATTATTTGCACCTAGAGAAATGAGGTTAGACGTGATTCGGGATGCTCCTAGTGAAGCTCACTTTGACGTGACAAAGACTCTCTATATGCTTCGAAGAAATTGTTTCATAGAAAACGTTAGTTCCAGAGTGGAGGACATTATTCGAAATTGTGTTCCTTGTATTCTATCAGAACGCAAACGTGGACGTCATGAAGGACTACTTAATGTCATCCATAAAGGAGCTTGTCCATTCCATATATATCATGTATACCACTTAGGCCCATTGACAGTGACGCCCAAAGGGTACAAACATCTTCTGGCAGTAATAGATGGTTTCACAAAATTTGTATGGCTCTATCCGTGTAAATTTACGATTAGCAAGGAGACTGTAGAAAAACCCCCGCTACAAAAAATAAATTTTGGCAATTCCTCGTAACCCATAGTGGTACTCCTTTTACATCGTATTAATTCGAAGAGTTTTGCCAAACGGACATCATTCAACATAAACAAATAACTACTGGAGTTCCACGCGACAGTTTGAACGGACACATGAGGTTATTAGCCCCATCCTCACAAAATTATGCCTAGATGACCCAAGCAAGTGGTACAAATATACAAAAGGAAAAGGGCAGATGGCGATTAATGATTCTTTTCTACGAAGTGTTGGTGTGACACCCTATAAGTTGTTTGTTATTCGGCAAAGATATGAGAAGACCGGAAAATCACAAATTGAAGGACGTGATTGACGAGGTGGTGGCAGAATCAAATGCTGAGGAACGGGACGAACTAGAACGACGACGGAAGCAAGAATGCAACTCTTAGAGGAACAATTAAAAACGGTCAATAAGATGAGAAAGGAGAGTGCACAACGTTGGAGAATGGGTACACAAAAAAAATAAATAAACGTGACTAGCACTTTAACCAATGGGACCACTCTAACTAGCTACTGTAAGATAATTCACACTAAAGAAATTGTAAGGGATAAATTAGAATTCATCAACCCACAAGGAAATATTATTAAAGATAGATTTAATAGAGGAATTTTAAACGGGCTCGGGACAATATGTAAATTTATAACAGGTAACTAGGATAAAGAAAGATTCGAAAAAATAATAAACATTTAGATTCACAACAACGAGATGTCCAAAAACAAATAAATTCTCAATACTCCATGAACTCAGAAATCATAAAAGATTACAACAAGCTGTTCAGGTGACAAGAAGACATGAAACCTTCTCTACTAGGTACGATTACCGGCTAATAGAATTCTTTTACTGGCCGTGTTGTATACCTTGTCCGCAAAGGCTTCGTTTCTTCGTTGGGGCCTCAATCAACCGACGTCACTCCCAAAAACCTTCTCTCGAACAACTACCGGTCAGAGAGAGGTTATTTTCTTCTTAGGACAAATTGAAATAGAAACGTATGTCGGGCTTTCTGTCTGACTTTGATCAAGTGAAATGTCAAATCTATGGAATAAGGTCTCGTGCCATTTTACGATTGTGTCCCCCCCCCACTAAAATGATGGGGATGTAAAATTAATTGTGCCTAGATAGACATGATTTTCATTCAGACAAAGAACTTTCAGAGACAATATGGAATTTGTTATTGTAATTATCCTTCAACCACTAAGCTTGTATTTTAATCAATATAAGATTTTTTAAAGAAAGTTGTCTGACAATATTTTTTCTAAAGACACTTTTAATTTTTTAGAGAAAACAAATCAATAGAGCCTTTGATACATATATAACTATTTAATAACTAATACATGTTACCCCTTTTATAAATATGATTTTCTAAATGTCACAATGTAATAATGTATTATGTCTAATTGACATTAATGTAGCAAATATGTAAGTACATATGGTACACGTGGCATCTATACGCTCCCGTTTCCTTAAATTATCGCAATATTAAAGAGGTAAAAACGTACATTATTCCTCCAGATTTGTTTATTTAAGCTACTTGTGGTCATCTTTTCTCCCCCCGAAGGATGTCAGAAAGATCTCAATCACGCAATCTAAATGTATATTTTTGTGTGTTTATAGTAATGAAGATCTTTGTTGGAACATGTGAGATTCAGATGGCTTGAGAGCAAAAGAGAGAGAATGACTGGGAGTGAGGGAGATGGACAAACATAGTGAGAAAGAAAAGGAGGGAGAGGAGGTGAGATAGTATGAAGTAGAAAGTGGAAGACATGAAACAGAAAGCCAGGCAAAATGTGGAAGGTAAAAAGAGAAATATAGAGGGACAGACAGTGAAAAAGCGAGATTGAGCAGGCGTCAGACAGCGCGAAAGATAAGAAGAGTAAGAAGGAGTAGGAGAAGGAAAACGAAAAAAAGGGAAGGGAAAAGAAAAAGGGGGCGATAGAGAGAGAGAGACTGACAGGGAGGATGAGAGAAAGGGAGTAAGAGGAAGACAGAGACAAAGAGAAAATGCTGAAAAAGAAGAAGAGAAAGAAAATAAGCATGAAGGGAATAAAAAGGAATTATAGTCAGAAGGTTATAATACGAAAGAATTGAACGAGAAATTGGAAAGAGAAGAGAGAAAGAGATAGATAGGTAACTAGATAGATAAAGAGAGAGAAAGTTAGTGGGCAGACACGTCAACACATATATACATAAAACATAACACATTTAGGTAAAAGCTCAAAATTATACAATTTATATATCAAAATGCTGGTGTAAATTATAATTAAATGACCTAAATTTTTCTTATTTATAAAATTGTAGAATGTTTTATAAATTGGCGTTGTTTTGGTGAATCCCTTTTTCTGACATTTTCCTCTTCAAAACATTAATGATTATTCCAAATGCCTTCAATGAATAGTATTTTGTTATGGCAGCTCCGAAATGATGGTAGTAATAAACGAATTATCAATCGTAAATATACCGAAAAATGAAATATTTGCGAACTTCGATAATTATTTGGCCAGGGGGATAAATAATGTAATTATATTATTAAATTTTAGCACATTTCCCCTGGCGTATACACTGTTCAATTACTTCACAATTATTTCATTTAATTTCTTTTTGATTGGTTGATTGATTCTATGACAAAACTACAGTCTGTTGAATAGCCGACAATAAATGACCCACTAAAGTTGCATGTGTTTGGAGTTAAAATATTAATAAAATCAATTTTGCGTTTGTAGAACGTTTTCGTTTTCTTTGATGATAAATTTTGTTTGGAAAACTTTTTTATATGTAAACGGCATGGTGGCAGAGACCGTCCATATCAGTTACCAAAAATGTATAAATGTGACATACAAGTTTTGGGTGAATAATAGCACCCTCTAGACACACTACGCTCCAAGCAACCAATGAATAACAAAAGGAAATCTTTTTGAAAACATCCCTTTGGATTTTTTACGTATTCATAAAATGAAGACAAACAAATTTTAAAGCTTCATTTTCTGATTAGAATCGCTAGTTCTAATATTTTCTGATAAAGGAGGATAATCCATGGTTTGCGTAATTCATTTTTGATGACATTCGCTTTCTAATTATGAATGGCTTCAAATCGTGCAAAACACGGCTGCTTTCAGCGATCGCTATTTAATGAATACTACCAATTGGCATGTATTTTGAATTAAAAACGGTTTTGTTTTATTATTGTGCATCGAAAATTGATAATTACAGCCATAAACGTAATTTGTTTTACGTTTATTAATGATTATAAAATACAATTCACAGTTTAAAGAATTTATGATCTGGAATCAGGGTAAATCAATCAACATTTGACTTTTAAATTACATTATGTGTCTACCAATCGTAAACTGACGTAGAAGTAAGCCATTTTGAGCAACTTAAATAATGTAAAGTGAAACGGTTGTAGATTTGGAGAGGTATTCGGCGGTGGGGCACCTTAAACCGGACAATTTATACTAACCCCGCAATTAGTCAATAAATTAGTTATTTTCATTAAAATTTATGCATAAATTAAGAAGAAATCGTAAAGTTAAAGATTTATACTAAATCAGGTAGCGTGAATGTTAAGTTTGATCAGTCGATCAGACCTATGGAATGGAATGGAATGGAATGGAATGGTAGCAAAGGTACTAGGAGGTGGGGTTTGTGTGCCCCTGGCACTGCAGCCTTCTGGCTTATTGTACCTTCCTAGTTCTTTAGTTTAGTCAATAGATTCGATCCTTTTTCTCAGGATTATCAAGTCATTGACTGTTATTGCTTCAATGTGGTTCTCTGAGTCATTTTTGTGCGTCAGATTGAATCTCCATTGAGCCGTTGCTCCGCATTCGAAAATGATATGAGTGGCTGTTTCCTCCTCCTCATTACATAGTCTGCAAATTGGATCACTATTATATATGCCCATGTTTTGTAGATGTTTTCTCAGATGCCAGTGGCCGGTTAGTAACCCTACCACTCCTCTGAGATCGATCAGACCTATTCGACATTGTAATTTATTTATTTATTTTTTAAAATTATTGTTTTAATTTTTTTACTATCCTGTGATATTTTATAGACTCAGAGAAAGCTTTCATCAAAAGGGTAAACTGAATTCTATTGAAATATTGGGCGAATTAAATTTACAAATAGTACGGTTTCAGGTTTTAATAAAAAGGAGAACCAGATGAAACGGAATTAGTGTCACTTCTTGGGTAAGTTTTCAGAAAAACATTTTCTTATGTTTTGTTGTTTTTCTGAAACCTACATCACACCAGACCGCATCTCACGATATCTGAATAATTATCGATTAACGGTCACTGATCTCTACACATGTCATGAAAGTTAGCTTTTCATGATGCGGCACATAAGAATATGTCACAAGTAAATATATAAATTTCTCTCTTTTTATCTATATGATTTTTCTATTATATCATTATTGCTGTTTTCATATTTTTGTTATTACGCAAATATTACAGCATTTAACGTAAGATCGAGAAAAACTCTATATAAGAGTTCGAAGAGCGCTTTTGAGATCACTCAAGTAGAAAAAGGAATAAAATTAACGCTTGCCATTACCTTCACCCGACGCAAAACGTTTTTGAAAATACAATTTTCTGTTATTGTTAAACCCTCGCTGATAAAGCGCACTGGAATCACTTTGGAGAGGCCATTCGGTACTAATAACTTTCAGTCTACCTTTTCTCCCCTGGAAAATAGGCTACATGGTAGTTTCTAATTAGGGGGAAATGGGAATATCGTGTTACTTTAGGTACACTTCATCCCTCCTTAACGCGTTTCCCTTTTCCTTGTATAATGCTCAACGGCAGATGTATCTAAAGATTAGTAATACGAGCAGTGAGAGCTTGACTAATTAATACAGCGATAAATTACCATTATTCACGTCTATAATAAAATAATTGTGTCTGTGTGTGTTGGTAAGTGGTATTAAACCTTTTCCTCAAGCTAGTAAACATTATTTTTTTTTATATTTACTTATTCAATGAGAACGTTCTTTACAAATATTTTAAAACGAATGATATCCTTGACAAAACTCTGGTAATTTAATGAGACAATTATAACAAAAAATGTTGTAAAGGCAGTGCTGCCGCTCAGGAGATATGCTAATACGGGGTAATGATGCTATGTTAACCAGCTCTCTGGGGTGAGCCGGTTTAAAAAATTGCGAGAGAGAAACGTATAATTTACATCAGATCCTCCGATCTCTATATCAGTTGAACGATCATCAAGAAAGTTTCCGGCCAAAACTCTTTCACACTAATTTGAAAATGTAACAATGCAAGTGGTATTGGCTGTAAAGTCAGCATTTACATCCAACTAAGGAGTTCACGAGAAATTTATTTAAGTCAATACAAGAAGAATTCGCTAATTAGGTTCGCTTTTGGTTTTTCTTGTATTTAAAAAGACAGCTCATTTTGTGGGGACCTTTCATGAGGATGAGGTTTATAGTCAAGGATCTTTCTTAAGGTCATCTGTAACAGATGATACTGTCTTCAGGAAGCTCACTTCGAGTGTCATTTGTTTATTTGAAAAACTTCACTTTGTTATACAAGAAATTATCACTTGTAAAAATATAATTAAATTTAGAATTACGTAAAACAATATAACAATATTATTTCTAAGAAATCAAATTTGTTATAAAAGAAGTAAAGCAGTATCGACAAAATTGAAGAACTACTCTCTCATATTTAGCCGTTTTAAAAATTCTTGGTACCTTAGAAGCATTATCTGAATCAAACATAAAAATATTAAATGGTTGGAAAATACAAATATTTAACTTTAACAGGCATTTCACTAATACATACAAGCTTGCATTTCCAACCATCTGTCAATTTACGCATTGTCCATCCTTTAATAGGTACCTGACCCCTCCTTCCCGTCCACGTCAATTATTTAAATTGATGACTATTAATGACATTTTCTACATAAAAGTGTAGAGGTATTGATTAATTTGTTCAGCGGTTGTACAATTTCATTTTCTTTCTGTTCATGACTGATGCCTGGTCAACATTAAACAAACGCAGCCCACGTTGCGTTAAGAGCAGAACGTTATTTTGTTGATATTTTCTTTTTCCAATTTGAATTCCCTATTTTACTATTAAGGCCAAATAAGTAGACAATAATTGAAAGGTTTATAAACAGAAGGTTCAAATCAGGCAGGGTATAATGTTTTACATAGGCGGCTGTACAGATTTCTTATAGTTTTGCGGGAACAAATGGGATTTGTTAAACTCTACGGATATTTTTCATACATTTTAGCGAGTTTAATGTCCACAAAATAGCAACATTACTGGGAGAGCAACAAAGTTGTAGTAAATTGAAGAGGAGATAGGTCTAAGGGTGGAGGTTATTTGTTAGACGTTTATTTCGTTAGATCTGATCCTCCATTCTTCAAAACAGGAGAGATGATCCTTGAGCTATCCAAAGGCAACTACTGGAAAGGATGGCAGTGTCGTCTCCACATGAGGGAATACTACATGTGGTTTGATGTGGATGTTTGCAGTATATATCACAAATGGGACAGAGGATGTTGCCTTGTGTATAAACCTGTCTATTGTGTGTCTCACCTAACGGGGCAAAAGCAACACTTAAAAGTTTTGCGGGTTTATATACTCGGGGCTCCGTTTCAGCCTTAATCACAAGTACCTGCATTTTTTATTTGTTCATTTATATACTATATAAATATTTTCATGATTACCCTATACAATTATTTATAAACAGTTTGTCAGTGTCAGACGACGTGAAAAATATGGATTTTAAAGAAATATGTAACTTTAATTGCTTAGTGGTTTTTTAATGTTCATTGTAAGTTCCTAATTGTTGCTCTGAGACGAAACCTTGGTAAGAGGTTGAAATCTTACATGATAGGCTGTCATAAGAGTCTAGTCAGGATCATAATATTAAAACATTTTGGAGTTTGAAGGACTTAGAAGGTGTATCACACTAGCTTTTTTTAAAAAAATAAGTCTTCTTTTTAAAAAACATTAATAACTGACGAACATTGTTTTTACCAACTTTCGTGCATAGGCGCTAACACACGTGAGGAAGGATTAGAATAAATCCGAATCGTTGTAGTTTGAAAAAAGCTGTTTTTATTACTCTCTGAGATGACCTATTATCCTAACTTCAGGAAAAAAATCCGTAGGTAAACTATTGAGACCGAAATAAAAACATCGTTATTACTAATAAACAAATTATCCGTTTTTTTTAAGTTGGCAACATTTTAAGGTGATCACATTTGTCTAGCCGAACGAATCTTCATGAATCGTTTCTTCGCTTTTTCGATTTCGTCCAATTTTTTTAATGTAGACAAAAACTGTTTACCATTAAAGACGATGCGTTCCACCAAACATGTTAAAATATTTGCTAAGGATCAGGTAAATAGAAAAATTAACCTAAACGCTATTTCTATATATCACCTGAACAACTGAGCGCTATTCTGGAAGAATCCCTTGCGACGAATGAAAATAAATTCCTTTTCATGACAAAGTAAAGCCTCGTGTTGTTGATGTATTGCGGCGATTTTGCATTTGTACTGCGACTCCACATATGTGTATTTGACACATTAACTTCAATGGAAATTGAAAAAAAAAAACATCAAGAATAATGTTGCAATAACCTGTGAGCAGAATTCAGAAGAAAATTTCGTGAATGATGACAACAAGTGAAAAAAGTGGACATTTTGCGAAAAAACTGACAAATTTCAAAAAAAAAAAAGAGTTAATTTTTAAAAGTACACATGGTTTGGAAGTCTTCAATGATACCCGGCACTGTCTTTATTCAATTATGTGCATAATTTTTAAATTTAATAAAGAAATTATAAAGATCGAAACGTTGGCACGATAAAGAAAATATTTTTCCGAAACCTACATCACACCAGACTGCATCTTACGATTTATGAAAAATCATCGACTAACGGTCACTAATCACCACGCATTAATAAAGAAATTTTACCGTTATATTTTGAACGTGAAAAATATGGATATAACAATTTTATTGAGTCTATTCAGATAAAACTTTAGAGAAATTCTTTAGCGATTCTTACAGTTGGGCAATCAATACTATAAGTCAAGAGGTGGAGGACTATCTAGGACTTCACGATGAAAACATCTATAAAATTGGTATTTCCAATCTCAAGCATGGATGAACACGAAACTTTGATGTGAAAGAGTCATTCTCAAGCAATGCCAGTGAAAGAGTCATTCTCAAGCAATGCCAAAGGTATCTTCGATTTATTAAATGTGAATAAGCTCAACTTTCCTAAGCCAAGCTCAAACGCAAAATACAACTTTTTTAATTGGTTAAATAATTGGACAATCTTATTTTAACAATTAATCTTATTAAAAGTTGGTCAAATATACCGAAATACTTTCTTAAACGAATGAAATATCAACAGTCGAAAAAAACTTCGAAAAAGTATGTATTTTTACCAGTTTTTCGAGTTTGACCAACCGGTTGAGGCGCCAGTTGAGTTAATTATGGCAGATAGCAACAATGGTGGGAATCGAGAAATTAAAAAATATATTTCAATGAACTGTATTCAAAATGAAATGTTTTTTACTTATATTTTTTTCTTCATCTGCATGAAATTTCTAGAGATTATTGACCGTTAATAGATAATTATTCAGATATCGTGAGATGCGGTCTGGTGTGATGTAGGTATCAGAAAAACATTTTCTTTATCGTGCCGACGTTTCGATCTCTTATTGAGATCATCTTCAGGGCCTGGGATTTAAAAGTAGAAACACTTTGATGGAATATAAAAAATATATTTTGCATTGGATAAATTCACTTTTCCACATCCTATATGTATTTTGTAAATGTAAACTATGTTTGTAAATCCCAGGCCCTGGAGATGTTCTGAATAAAAGATCGAAACGTCGGCACGATAAAGAAAATGTTTTTCTGATACGTACATCACACCAGAAGGCATCTCATGATATCTGAATAATTGAATGAAAGTTCCACACGTGTCTAATATTTTTTCGATTATTTATCACCAAAATAGTTACATTAAAATCAATGTCCTCTAGTCCGTAGCCTTCCCCATAAATGCTAACTTTAAATCCATTTCTTAAGTAGTACAAAACCTTTTAAAACACAGATAGTAGGAAAAGTGCTAGTTAAAATATTGTGATTATAAAAAAGATAAATAAATAAAAAGTAATATCGTGTAAAACGATTATTTATAATTGCCATCGTTCAAAATAATTGCTTGCCAAGCTCATTAAAATGGACCGTTTTGACAGAAAAATATATTTAGACATAATGGAAAGTTAATCAAATTATCCTTTATTTGGTAACAATTTATGGAAACTTCTTTATGCATCCAATTCTGGAAAGTGGAAAAAAATGAAAAGAACTACCGGTTTAGCATCGAAAAGGGGACATTTTCATGCATCGAAAGGACATTTAATTCAATAGATTCTGAAAAGGGATAGTGCGAGATTATTTGTTGAGCGGCAAAAGCGTTTGGAGGTGCCGCAGAACTGGAAGAAGATTGGAAAGCCTTAGAAGAAATTCACTTGGATAATAGTGTGCGATTGAACGTTACATATGTAATAGAATACTAAAATGTTGACAACGACGGGCATTAACTTGTATTCTTTTATTTATGGGCTGTAAACATCAAGTGATCATCGCCGGCCGTCTGCACTAGAAGAGAAACTTCATTACTTTTTCGCCTATTTTGTCACTGACTTTAAAATATTTTGTCTCCTGTTTTGTCACCTTGTTTACCTCTCAAAGATCAAATTGTTATTAAGAGAACAAGAAAACATATTATAAATAAAGATGTTCGCCCGGCTGAAACACCCACATAGTGTGTAAAGTAAGGCCCGCAATTCTCCGGAGGCGTTCATATAAATTGCTAATTGATCTGGCAAACAAAAATTAAGTTAACATGTTTTATAATATTGACCAAATTGCAAATAGATAAATCCAAAAAGAAAGTATTAGTCAACTTTGAAAAATAAAATTGTTTTGCAAATACCGTTACGAATTTTAAAATGTATTTTATCATTAGACAGACATCCATATCACAGACTATTATGTACAAATCAAAGATATGATCATTTAATCATAAAAATATATGAACAAACGAGCCCGATACAGGAATTTTAAGCTAAGAAAATTATGGTGACTAATCGACGATGAGATTACACATTTTACAAACGCATTTTGGCACAAGTCATATGTCTATATGACATACGTTTACGAACAACTCAAATATAATACAATTCAAACATAAGAAACCCTTCTGTGGCATAGGAATCCACACTATCAACGAATATCTCAGACAGAAGGACAAAAAGAAAATAAGGGAACTTTGGAATTGGACTTATTGGACATAGACAATCCAAGAATCTTCCAACCAATTTCGGAAAGAAAGAAATCACAGAATGTGTCAAAGGAAGCAGGAATAGACTACGAATCCTAACAGGATTCCTAACAGGACACAGATTAAATGGACATCTAAAGAAAATTGGAATAATCCAAGATGGCACATGCAGATTCTGCAAAGAAGCAGAAGAAACGCCAACACATCTACTAACAAACTGCGTAGCAACATTAGCCCGCAGAAGCAAGCATTTTGGAATGTACAATGTGACCATAGACGAGCTTCAACCAATAAAACCGGTCCTATTAGATTTTTATTAGATTAGAAGTTTCTTGATGAATTAGGACTCACTGACGTGCTTCAGGCAGAGAACGTGGGATACAATCTTACAGGGCGCAGCATACAACACCCTGAAATATCACATAATCATCAACCATAAGAAAATGAGAATATGCATATTCGTTCTTTGAATTCTAAACTAGGAAAATTATGACGAATACTCTACTCTGTGAGTCATTTGAACAATAGTTTTCCATATATTTAAAACATATATTCACATTATGCAGATGATTATTCAGATATCGTGAGATGCGGTCTGGTGTGATGTAGGTATCAGAAAAACATTTTCTTTATCGTTCCAACGTTTCGATCTTTTATTGAGATCATCTTCAGGGCTCAAAGTGTTTGTCTTCTGTGTAATTGTGCCATGTCATGTTGAGAGTGCCCATTATGCAGATGGGTAAATACTTTGTGTACAAGTCAAAAATGTTACAATTTAACAATAAAAAGAAGAACAAACGACTACTAAACTCTGAGGGTTATTTGTCCAAGAGGACCATATTTTTTTTTAGGAATGAATACATTTTTTTTTATAAATACATGAATATTCGAAAGAATACATACAGCAGTATTTAGTTTATCAGAAACACAGTGTTTTTATTTTCATGAAATATCTAACATATTAATTAATTACATTTTTTATTTTATAAGTCAGGTGTCTTTAAACTGATCTTTCTGTAAGTGATTTTGCGGTGGATTCATCACTGTTCTCGGCATGGTTTCTTTTTTACTTTATGGTGAGTGCCCATAATAGGATTGAAGTGAGGGGCGGCAACTGGTAATCTTGCCAGGCACGGCCGTCCTAAGGACCCGGTTAACATTCGTCCGATTGAAATCTCGCAGCTGTGACTTCCATTAGATTTGGCTAATATTCTTCAAATTACCAACTTCGGCCCTAACGAGCTGGCCAACGCTTCGCAACTTAAGGATGAAACACTCCTCTCGCCTTAGTAGTAAACATTCCCTATTCCCCAAATAGATAAAAATAAGTGGCGAAATAAATTACGATTTAACGAAGTACAGATGAATAGTCGTAAACCAAAGCCTAATAGTGCTGCGGAAATATCAATATACAGATTCAGAATGAAACGCGAATTTATTACCTCCCCCCCCACTTACGCTCTAGAATTTTATGACCGCAAACAATAGATTCGGTCGTAAAAATGTTAAAAAGTAACAATGAAGGGGAAAACTGCCAACGTAAAATTTACGGCAACAATATGGCGATAGTTTCGTGCTTTGGTGACGCCAAATATAATTCAATTTTGTTTCCCTGAGGAAATATCTGGTTTTGACTAACGTCAGTTTTGTCTTTGTTCGTAAACTCTTTTCTAGTTTCTTGATCCCAGCAAATCTCTCTTTTTTAAAATAATAGATAAACTTTGAAAAATTATGATAACATAAATGTCAAAACCTCGACGATAAAAGAACACTACAACTAGACCAAGTCCGCATTTTTTATACTAAAAAAATTAAAACTCGACAATTTTTTTATTGTCGGGGCCATGACTTTTAGTATTGTAAATAAATGGTTATGATTGTTGATCATGTAAATTTTTTGTGCATACAAATTTTGGTAGTTCGCATTGAAAAAACGAAGATTATATTCAATTTTAGTTATTATTAAATCCATTATATTTAGTTGTCCGATTGACCAATTACTTCTTTCAATTAATCAAACATTTGTGTAGGGTTTTGGTTGAAATGCAAAAGTTGGTTCCACGAGGGCATTCGACCTTTGGCATAATACGCCGCTGCTCTAACCAATTGAGCTATCGTGACTTCGATCCACTCGGACACCAACGCCCCATCTGAACCTACAACCTTTTGAATTTTCCCTTGTTTTTGCTTTTTTTTCAAATGTCGCTTAATCAGGATTCGATTCTCGTCGAAATGAAGTGGCCGCGGGGAGCTGTTCGTAAAGTCATACTTCGTTTTACTTATTAAGTCCATTATATTTTGTGGTCTGCTTGACCAAATTATTTTTCAATTAATTAATCTTTTTATGTGGGGTTTTGGTAGCAATGAAAATATACGAACGGAATGCGAAGTTAATGAGCAATTTTTTTTAATGCGATGTTTATCCAGCATATGATTGAAATTGGATTTCACGAATAAAGTGAAACAATAAGTTAGATTTTTGGATTAAAATTATTGACGACATTGAAGTTGGTGATGTGTTGTAGAACTGTTGCTTACACCTTCTGAAAGAACAGGACGCCAAGTCCAATTTAGGGACTACGTGCTTGCGAACTATGTCTGACTAAAAGTGATTTTCCTTCCGTTCCACGAGCATCTTCAGACCCAATCCGTGAACAGACAGGAATGGTGCGGAATTCTTTCACAAGCACATAGTTTGTGATTGTGTTGATGCTGCAATTGTGACTTTGAGATTTCAGATGTATCACGTGGCAGGTTTGTAATATTTGAGAGATAACATGTTGTTATTGGCATTGTTTGTGCCTGGGACAGGCAACTGCATGACGATGAAATTAAATTTAAAAACAGAAAGTGAACAAAACCGAATAAAATAAAATAATTTGAACAGAAAGAAAATAACAAAAATATTAAATAATAATAAAATAAATCTCAACTGTCCGTGGCTTCTTCCTTTCTTTCTTTACTGACGAGGGTTCCAGCGGGATAGAGGACGGGAGAGAAAAGATGAACACCATCACGCCACAGGAACAGTTCGATCGACGAAAATGCGGGTGCGACTATAAACCCCTACCTCGAGTACGTGAACACCACGGTATCCAGGGACAACGATAAATTTTATCCACCAGAAAATCAATTTAACATATATTCTACGCGCTCACCAGACGACAAATGAAATGGCCCGAATATGAGAGAGATATGGTTGGATCGAGAAGGCCGACAGTCCAAAGTACAACGGGGCGCAATATGGCCCCCGGCCCTGAGGCCATGGACTTCAGCGTGAAGTTCCAATGGCGAATGGAAAAAAACCGTTGACAAGGAAACAAACCGAATGCCCCAATCTTAACTTGCAACGCTTCGTTTGAAATTAAAACTTACGATCAACTATGTACAATTTACAATCTTGGTTGTCTGTCTTATTGTGTCGGCGATGGACCCGAACGTGGGTTAATGCTGGACCGAGAGACCGACAGTTCAAAATACAACGGGGCGCAAACGAACATTCTTCTAACTTTTCGACCTGTTGTTATAATTTTTAAAATGGTAAAAATCAAACGATAGGTAGATTATACTCTGATATACAAAAAACGACAAATTTTGTATCATAGTAATTATCTGTATCCATAAATTAAAGAAGTTTTTTTTTGCTGGGGTTTCCGACATCTAGGTCATTTCAGCCCCACACTAAGTCTATATTCTATACCCGTTGAAAAACATCATTCATACAAATAAATACGTTCATACACTTAAATACATACTGTACATTCATTCCGTTAGGTCGGTGTAGTACTTCATGTTCCCCCACCGACCTACACATAAACTAAGCTAGATGGGGGTCGATGAGGTACTTTTATTAATATTCCGCCATCGACCTCGGACTCACTCGCTTTCATCGTTCGAGGGGCGATGACGACATTATATTCACCCTCACCCCTTGCCTTTCACGCCAATAAATACATGCACACAGGCAAAACACAAAGACACATAACACATAAGACATACTATATACATTAAAAAAAAAATCCCCTAAGAAGCGGAACAGGGAACTCAAAAACTCGCTATCATGCTCGGGGACTCTTTTTAAATCCGTTGGCATGCCTGGACGCCCTCTTTATGGAGCCAAGGCATGACACGCCTCGGTTATGTGGGACACATCGAGCAACCTTTCTCTGCATAAGAGACACTTGCGCGGCTTTGGTCCATAAACAGGTGCCCATGTGTCAACCGAGTATGGCCAATCATCAGTCGGGTGAGGACGATCCCTTGTCTCCTGCTCAGGTTCTCTGAGGGCCATCTACTGGTCGTGCTCTTGACCCGCAAGACCCTCTCCGACGACCACGCCCACTGACGCCGCCATCTTTCTTTTATCAAATTAAAGAAGTTAAAACGACTAAAGTTTGACAAACACAAATATAAATGTATTTTTGGTTAAAATATTTTTATCAGTTTATTTTTATGTAATTACTACTATAAAGTTGATCGATTATCATATATCCAGTAAGTTAATAATTCTGTACAAATTTTTACCAAGTTGATCAATACAGGAGAAATTTGAAGTTCTTATTGTGTGAATTGAAATAAACTTAATACTATTTTTTCTTGAAAAATTTATCATTTCTTAATGCTTACAAACATCAGCCTGGCAGGAATATGGAAAATATCCGAGGTGCGAGGAGTACATAGATACCAAACCATCACAACTAGGAGTCTGGTATTCTTCGACCGATCTTTCATACCATATACACTGCCGACATTTGTGCACCATGCATCGTTAAAATAAATTTCATGATTCAAACTTCTCTAGTTATTCCTTTACAGAACCGGCAGATAATTAGTACCAATAAAAGAGAAGCAGCGGTGATGTATTATCTTATGAATGGAAGGGATCTTTAAGGCTGGAGTATCGAATTTTTTTTTCGGGACATCGTTTTGCCAAGTCCTCCCTTTTTTTTATCAACCCGCTTCTGTTCTTATCCCTTTCTTTCCTTTTTTTTTTTTACTCGAGTTAATCAAATTGTGCGAGTGTAGTGACTTGAAAAAAAGGGTCTGCCCCTTTGCCAGAATAAATCCTCCAAAGGGTTCAACAGGTTTATCTCTGCCGATATTTGAGAAATTCCAGGTGGCCCGAGATATGGTTAAAAGGGGATTAAGCACTTCCTTAAAAATATGAAATATTATGCGGATTTGTGTTTGTTTAGGGATGGGAGTATTAAAACGTTACCGCAACTTTCTAACGAATAAATTGATTTTGTGTTTATTTTGGCTTGGATTCTTTGCACCTCTACGGGTTTCCAGCTAAGCCCAGTGGTACAAAGAAAGATTTTAAATTAGTAACAAGAATTTTTTATTGCTTCTCGTCACACAATCGCGTGTCGGCGCAAAAGACGAATAGCAAACACTTATTCGAATCGGAACAAAAACAAAAGCGGAATTTAAAATTTAATGAAGAATAGGTTTTAAAATTAGATTAGAAATGTCCAACTAAATTTGCATTATTATCATATTGCCTTTATTCATCAATCGATGATATCGCATTCTTTGTTTCACCGTTCGAGTGGAAACAACTTGACTTCTTTACGAGGCATAATCAATCAATTTATTATTTACAAAATGTCAATTTTTGTAGAAAAAAATATATATCGAGAAACACAGAGCGGTTTTCATGTGTAGAATCAAGTTAATTATCAACGGATACTTTACAATATTATCAAATTAATTATGGAATAATGTATTTTTGTTATTCATAAGAGCGAAGAGCTGGTTATTCGCCGTTAAATTTACATAGTTCAGACGTGTGTTGCCATGGTGACAAGAACGCTTGAATATCTAACGAAGGCAGATATCATTGTGCCAAAGCAACAGGAGAGAGATTTTATTCATGATTGTAAGCTGTATTAAGAAATATTGGAATTTGAGTGATATAACTTAAGCAGGCTGTAAACGGATCATGCCGGAAATGCGTTCGGAAAACAGTTTCATATGAATAACTTACAACCGGAAGTCAATGAACTTGGGATCACTCATTTCAGTGAAAGTTGTTTTGGTGTTTCTAGGCTAAGAAATATTATATTCTAATCTGAGCGTTTTTGACAACGAATTTTACGCGGCTAAAAGTCAACAGTATATTGTAAAACACACAGGTGAGAACGAATCGAACATACTTGAATATGCAGACGTATGCGAATAAGGGCAGGAATTTTGAAGTCAACCGGCTCTCTCTCAAGTTCAAAAGAAAGAATATACCAACGTCTGAAGTTCCAACTGAATGAATACGACCAAAACAATCAGCTAAAAATACAGTCACCCCCAGACCGACAAACTGCTACGGGAAAATAAATAGCATACTCTAATAAAAATGAAAGTACGTCTCTGAACAAGTACCGTGTACAGCACTTAATTAAAGTATTCCAGGTTCGAGAGATTTATTTCCATTTATTATTAAACTAATTCAGAGCCGTTTTACTTTTCGTCATATAACAAAAAACAATCAATGTCAACAAGAAATTTATACATGACACAAATTAGTTTAAAATTAAAACGAAGGACATGGATTGATGGATAATTCAAGTATGTGATTTATAATTATGATACATGATTATGTAAAGAAAGCTGTAGGGGATATTGGTTAGGGCACATGAATCGTAATAGCGGTAGTGGTAGGTTCGAATCCCCGTATAGCCCATGTATTTTTTAATAAAATGAACAACGTCAGTCAACAAGGCAGTCAATAAATGACACGTAAGTAACAATTTCATGAAAACAGTTCCTGATAAATTTAGTTAATAATGACTGAACATAAAACTGTTTCACGGAGTTTGACTATAGGAGAAGAAATTTCACCTGACCAGAAACAGTATTATGATCCCCATCTGTTATGGACACTAATGCGTAATAAATGAACTTTATAGCATAACGGACGACGGTTTTGACCGGTAGCGGCAAATCACGTGTATAATACCCCTGCCCTTCCCACCACAGATTGTTAAACTCGCCTATTGACAATAAAACAGTTTGAGAAACGGTTAGATAAGTTTGCACCATTTTTGGCATTGAAGACGGAGAGGAGGTTTATGAACTTCGAGCTTGGGTTTTCCCTGAAGGGTTTTGTAACTAGAAACGAAAAATGTTTGATAGAAATATGATAAAATATCGAACATGTCTGTACTTAAATATTAAAACGGAAAATAGACCAAGGCCAGACATTATTAAAATACCAACTCAGTTATTTTAATATTATTGTTATTAATATTAAAAAATAATAAAAACTATCATTTTCCTGATAATATCCCTCCTTTTCGATATATAAAAAAATGCTACCCATTAAAGGAAAGTACAAAAAGTAAAAAAAAGTAAAATTATTTTTCTTTTATATATAAATAAAACAATTTTTTTAAAGAATCCGTTTTTAAAAACGTTTATTCAAATAAATGATCAAAAATTATTACTGATATTCATTCGGTTACTTATAATCTAGGAATCTAAATCATATTTCTTTGATATGCCCTCAGGAAAATCTAACATAGGACTATAAAGTTGGGTAATGAAAATGATTACAAATTGTCTGGCCTTGGAGAAAGGGCTGATGACAATTCAAGGAACAGCACCTGCATCCTAGCACTGTCATCGCCTTATTTATTGAATAATATAATTACACTCGTATATAACTCCTTCCTTCTTAAGAGATAGCTTCCCTGGAAGCTCGTCTGAGAGAAAAATAACAATTATAAAATGTAAACACCTTTAGATTTATGTTGGTGATCTTACACCAAGTTAAAGTATTATTTTACATTTGCAACGAACCACACCTGGTTACTTAAGGCTAACATGCTTTTCTTATATTTACATTTTGGTTGTTATGATTAGTATGATGAATAGAATTATATACAGTTCAGAGGATGGGATTAACGTATTAAGGTTTCTTGAATTTTGTGGTTGAAGATTGGACGTCCATTTCCAATTTTCGTAGATGAACGGTGATGTTCAGGTTCTTCAGTTTTTATAACCGGAACGAGAAGCCGTTAAACACGTGAGGTCGTCAAGAAGTGCGTTTCAGTATGTGAACCTGCTTCTTCCTGTAGAATTGTTTGATGTCTTGTGCATCTATGAGGGACATCCCTTTCAATTTATACGTTTCCGGGCCGCTTGAAATTTCTGTTTTAAAAAAAGTCAGGTTTCGCAAACATTGTCAGGTATTGGTATTGTGATTTCTGGATTTAGAATAAACTGGTCGCTATGTTAATGCCAGCAATCTGGCGATGTTCAATGTTTTCACGAAGTAATATGTTCTCGCCGCAAGGTGTTCCTTCATGAACCTACTCTTCGGCGAAGGAAATGAAACCTCCGTTGATTTCAGGACACATCCTTTTCACTAGTTGAATAATTAATTGCTCCTTGTCTTAGAAAAGTATTTATATTCTACCAGCACAGTTATAAATTTGTAAAACGTAATGGAAATTAGAGATCACAGGTAGGTCATAATTTGTTCCGTGCGTTACAAGTAGTATTAGTTTTGCTTTAACAATTGATTCGAGTATTAGGATATTCACTAATTTCCATTTGGATAATATTTTAATAATCTGTCAAGTTAATTAACCATTCAGGTTTGATTACACTAGGATATGGTCTCCCTTGGGTCGACTATTCCCAAACCTATCAACAGCTTTACTATGCTCGACGCTTACGCCCTGTCCCGAATAGAAGAATCTGTCATTAATTAACGCTGTAATATTAACGCGCCCATCGTCAACAATGTCTCTTAGACATCTAACGCCAAAAGGTGACGCAGAGTACACACAGTTCATCGACAAAGAAAACCAACTACAAGAAAGGTTTGAGGCGTCTAAAGAGCCTTGGTTTCGGAAAGAACAACAACGAGATGTGGGGTCCCTACTGAGGAGTACATGGTGAACCACCACATACTGCTACATCACTAAAAAATCAAGCTTTCAAAGACCGTAGCTCCAACGTCCTGTTAGAACACATCTACACTTCTACCTCGAGGACCATTGCATTCTCTCTCAAGAAGGAAGGAGTCTCCTTATCCGCTCTCCACCTAAAGTGACCAACAAACTCCGTGCCCGAGTCATAACAATTTAATCAAACGTTAATTTAATATTGGTGATAACTATCTTTAACAAATTAAGTACGGGCACATATAGATCATAATTACGGGGAAATGTTCTGTAAGCCAATATCTGTCAATTACAAAACCAAGAACATCTCACTTAAAGTTTATACAAGAACTTAACGTAAGCGTATAAGTTTTTCTTCTAAATGATTTTATATTTTGTTTGCTTAGGTTTTTAAAAAAATGAATTTTATAAAATTTTCCATGCTATTTTCATTGCCATAATCAAATTTTATGTTATACGTTGGCCTCTATGAAATAAAGTATGAAAGGGTGAAATAACTTGGAATACACTGTTTACACAATTTAAAAAATGTTTTCTACCTAGTTCTAAAAGCACAATTATTGGAAAGGACAGAAAAAAATCAAAAGCAAATAAAAATTTAAATAAACTTTTTGTCCCCTTTAAAAGGGATTATTGTCTCCTCTGACAGGAATCACGTCCTTTAAACGGCTTTGCGTTAAAAAGTTAATTAACGTTGAAGAAATAGAAGATATAAAAAACATAATTCAAATCTATCACATAAGAAAATTTGAAAAACTCCATACAAACCTTCATCAATAATTGTGAAACTTGTCTATTAGCAAAATACGATAACACTCCCTTAAAGCAAATCGTTAATAAAACTCCTACACCTAACAACGTATTCCAAATCATACACCTGTATAGAATTACTTTATACCACAAAAGATTCTTAGCGATAATCGATTCTGCTTCTAGCATTCAGGTAAGGATCTGTCGGAGGTCGGCGGTAGGATGAAATCGGCGACGTTTTGGTTGCGAGAGGTAAGGAAACCGGATTTGCCTTCTTAACATCGAAAACGGTATGCGTCCACTTCTGCAGACTGAGAAGGACGCATAGTCCCCCTCAACTCTCTCGTTGTGATGGTGAGGTTCCTCGGTCTCCTATTTGATGAAAAATTGAAATGGCCACTGAGGTTAGGAGTACGAAAACCCTCGCAATGTTGAAGTTTGTTGGTCACTTTAGGTGGAGAGCGGATAAGGAGACGAGAATACGAAATGTATGTTTCTGAAAGGATGTATGGATAGGGGAAGGAGGTTTAGAATATTTTATAAAGAGGAAAGGATACAATTTGTAGAAAGGTATATGGATAGGAGAAAAGATAAGGATCGTAGTTAAAAATTGAGGCCGCAGAAAGGAAAATGATGAAACTTGTCAGATTGCATGGTGCTGCGTGGGGATATACGTTTAGAAGCATGAAAATGATTTTTGATGGGGTGGTAAATTCGAGTATTTATTTTGGGGGTTTGTTAATTAAGGATCTTATTAATGCATCGGAAAGGAGAACCTTCGAGAAAGGATACAGAAGATTGTTACTACGCTTATGAAGGACATATAGGACAGTCGCTACTGACTCCTTATATGTCCTGGCTGGAATTATGCCTATAAGGTATAAACTAGTTCAAGAAGATGGGAGTAAACGTAGGGGATTTAAGAATAGAGGAAGAGGAAATAGAAGTTCTTTAGAAGGAAGAATGCAAAAATAAAGTACGGAAATGAATAGAGAGGAAGTGGCAAATGGAAATTGATAGATCGGAAAAGTTTAGAAGGGTGTATGATTTCTTCCCAGAAATTAGTTAGAAAATTAAACAGTAAGGTTTTTGCATGCGATTTTTATGTGAGTCAGGGAGCAACGGGTCACGGAAATTGTGGACAATTGAAAAGGTTTAATTTAATTCAGAGCGACCAATGTGCATACGGACAAATTGATTCAATGGATCATAGGTTGTTTGCATGTGTAAATTATGATAGGATAAAATTTAGAGTGATTGAGAGATTGAGGTTGATTGAGGCCCACGGGAGGGGGCAATTCCAAGTACTCCCCAATTGTGGTTGGACTCGTGGTGGTCGAGGATTGAATATTAATATGCGGAGGGCGCCGGCCAGCCGGAGCTGGAGGTAGAGCTACCCTTATCTACCTCTCCGGGGTGTGGCTGAAGGTGGAAGCAATGGAAGCCACCTAACTCCTGGGGGTGCTCCTGCATGCCTGGGCCTCCGGTAAGCCTGGTCATAGGCAGGTACGGACGTTATATAAACGCCCGAGTTAATTAACGAAGGTAAGACAGGGAAGAATGTACTCAATGTACACTCAGGGAGCAGAGTCGCCTTCTCTATCTAGGGAGAACAGGCTGATATATTTCTGCTTGCTAGCCCTTTGCGTGCGGCATACGCTTAATGCGGGCACGACCATTCGGAGTGGAGACCAGCGGAGAGCGGGGTTGTACCAGCTCTTAGGGGTGGGAAGCTTCTACACCAATGCTGCAGCGGTAACACAACTCCGTCGTATGCGGAGGTACGTCAGCTCTCATCTTGGGAACTAAACGTCTGATATGGCCGAATGCGGCTAGGTGCGGACGTTTAAGAACCTCTAGTCAGTCTTGTTGACGAAGAGTTCTCGGGAACCTCATGTACTCAATGCAACACAGGTATTTTATTTCATTTTCATAGTGCCAAAAAATAGATAAAAATGAAAAAAAGATGAGAGATTTGTAAAATGGGAGTTAACGTACTAGTACAACCAATGGTTCGTGCCTATACCTTTGAAACCGAAAGGTAAGAATTACCGCGGTCATGTTTTTTTACATTGAGCTACATATTCGAAAAGAGAAACATTTTTAAAAAATTTAGCTGGTTTGAAAAAATAACGTTTTTTTAATGATCCGTTTGAATGTCCACGTAGTCAGGTATGACTTGTTTTTTTTCTTACTTTCCCATCGCTTACAGTAGCGTAGCGTATCCGATTTATCAAAAGGGTGTTTTCGCAAACACCTGGGTATCGGTTAATGAATGACCGGTTTTACGGGGCCATTCTTCTCGCGATAATCCGCTCATTATCTATTGAATCATTAGATTTTCAAGCGAGCGGAAAACACATTAAGACAAGATTAGATATTTCCTATTATTACTATTCACTAAAATGTAATTCCAATTAGATTGAGGTATTAAGCGATTTATAGCCGTCAAGTGTCAAATTTATTCGTACACCCTATACGCTTCAATAAAATGTCAGTCGGTCAATCTGGAATTGCTTTGGGGCGAAAGGGAAATTGACACAATTTCCGAAAACAACAGGTTGAGCCCTGTTGCTCGAACTCTCCGAAGAAAAAAATATGGGCGCTGTGATAGTCAAAGCACAGTTGGTGAAATTGCCTTCGAGTGTGTCAAACCGTAAAATCATTATAGACGTACGTAATTCCAACCGGTTTTGATGTTAAATTGATTCGTGCAGAAGGCATGGCTATCACGGAATCATTTCAAATTGCTGAGCGTATAGCTAGTCTTTTTGAATCTGTTTCTAATTCAAACTGGTATTCGGAGGGAGATAAAGGAGGAGGAAGAAAGACATGATTTATATTTTACAACTGATGAAGAAGTATGGAAGATCCCCCTCATATTTGTCGAAATGGATCTTGTTCTGAATTCGATGAAAGAATCTTCATCGGGGAAGTAATGAAATCTCATACTCACTGATTAAAAAATTATCCGAAAGAAAAATAAATATTTTGGAGTTATTTAATGAAATATGGGGTGCGGCATATAGGCCTGAAAATGGTATCTAACTGTCCAACTAAAATCTAGAGATACCCAGTTTCTCTAAAATCATGTCTCAGCAAGATACTGGAAGCCATAGTTAACAAAAGCGAGTTGTTTGGGCTATATGAGACAGGTTCTCTTTGGACCCTCTCGGGAAATCGGTGGTTGTTGTCTGGGTTCCCGAACATGTGTGTACCTAGGTGGTCAGGCGGTCCGTGGTGAAGGGAATGGATAAGACAAGAGAAAAAGGAATTGTAAACGAAAGGAATAAATGTTGGGCGTCAGTCATCCTCCTTTTGTTCTCCAAGGAAAACAAAATAGATAAAGACAAAATTAATAATAATGTATTGCGGTTTGGATGGATAGGGGCTTGTTTGAAGGAGGAAAGGGGAATAATATATATTTTAAAAAATATAAACAAAGAAACAGGAGAAGGAAGAGTGCAGGAACTAAATTTATATCAAGAAAGAGAAAGGGAAAGTAAAAGAGAAGGGAAAGATAGGAGAAAAAGAAAAATATATCTGGCTGTAGGCAGAATCACATCCACCCTGAGAGCCGCGGTGCATTCATGTGTCACTTCGGTGACGCCGGGTGATATAGTGTAGTTGAGGCTCGAGATCCCGAACGGCTCACCTCGAGTTCTCGTCCACGGCCCTTTCTCAATCCAGGTTTCTTCATTCTATACTGTGACCTAACGTTTGGTTACAAAGGGGGATCCAGGCGCAAAATAACGGTGCAGCCAAGAGGGCGTGACAACTTCTCTGTAGAGAATCGGTTTCTCGGGAGTATGCTTTGCATTGTTGTGCTTATGACCGGCGTGGTAAGCGAAGGATCGGACCACCTTAGCCGTGTGCCTCAAATGCGCATGGCAGGTATAGGCTGAGCTCGACAGGAGGTTTTGACCATAGGCGGTGCTCCTCTAGGAAGTGGTTAGAAATTCCACTTTGAACGAAACCGCGGCCGGGCCAGATCCGGTAGGTTCTACGATAGGGAGAGACGCCTTCTCTATCTAGGGAGTTCGCGGGATACATATCTCTCAGCGTCTCTATCCCCACGGCAGCCGTGGACCGTTGGTTGGCTCTCCTCCTTTGGTCTTGAGGTAGCAGGAGTCCTAAAAGATTATTCAAAATACGTAGCACTAATAATAATAATAATAATAATGATAAAATAACCAACTGACAGTTCCCCTCATAAAATTTATTTATACAAAAAATCTATATTCTCCTTATTTCTACAGTGAACAGAACGATAAATTAAAAAATTAACATAAACTAATGGCCTTAATTTTAAACAGAATATATTAGCAATAAAAAAGGGGTACCTCCCATAACCACAACATAAAATAGTTCAATTCGCTCGGAGTGATCTGCATTAGTGCGCGTACACACAATACTACAGTTTTGTTTATGTCTATACGGATAGTTTGTGTTGAAGCCTGGGGAATTCAAGTTAGGCCTGACACATACTTAGCTGCGGATGATATATTTTCTTCTTTTCCTCCCTTTACTTTTTTACTCCGCCCGCGTCACTGCGCCGATCTGCCCAAACTCATCTCTCTGCTCTCCTCCTCTCGACTCCTTCTCCTCGCGGCCTTATTGGCCGAAAAATGACTACTGATCATAATTGAATTCTCTAATTATATCATGATGATACAACAAAGTCTGTCGTGTGAATCTGTTTCTGCCATTACGGACTTCATTTATCTGAGCTCTACTAAGCCTGCTGTGACTTGTATGGGTATATCCAAATTCCGAGTTGGTGTGACATAAACCCAAGAAATGGATCACATCCTCCCTTTCTCTGAGGTTACAAAGAGCACAGAGGGATAACTATCTTTCTCGCCAAGGAGTGCATTAAAAAAACCAGCTCAGCTCCGTGGGCGAAAGTGCTGTATTTTTTGTATTAAGGGGTAGCAAGGTACGGGGGGAGTGTACTGCAGATGTAAAAGAAAACTGTTACACTGTTGAGCCACACACTCTTCCCGGTAACATTCATCCATCTTTTGAAGGACCAAACCATTTCCCGATCGTGGAAGTCTGGACCAAAACGGGATGAGTACCACTCCATTTTTTTTGTTTCCACCAAATATGCAGTGCTTAAACCAGAATATTTTTTTTATAACCTCAAAGGCTAGAGAACGAGAAGGTGGGGAGCAGGCAGATTCAAAGTCTTGATGCGATATCTAACATGAAGACCAAAGGTGAAAATATGATTTATCCCAAATTTCCCCGATGATATCCTCTCCGTAAAATGCCAAGTCATGTACAGAACGGGTAATACAGTAATACCCAGATACAACTAATAACGAAATAATAAACTTATTGTTTAAAATCGTCATTATCAAAATTTTTGTTAAATTTTTGCTTTTTCTTTTGATTTTTTTACATAAATAGATTTCTGTTATGTTGCAATACAATTTGGAATTAGACAGATAACTAATGGAGATTCGGTTGAGAAAGGGTGTTGAAGTTGTGACGTCACTCCAACATTCTCACTCCATAATAAAATGTTTACGACTACGTGACTCAATGTCCAACTGTGGTCGTCCAACAAAAAGAAAATATGCGGTCATGATGGCTATTATATACGCAGATGAAATAGATGAATCAGTAGACATTTCTCTAAGTGCTTCACAGGGGAAATGTCTGCAGAACAAGTTTGTTTAAGAGTTTGTACGCTTTGAAATGCTGTATAATATTACGACAGGGAAGGTTTGCTAGAAGCAACTGCAAACGAAGTATTACAGGCTTGTTCGTAGGAAGTTGAGCTTGAACACAATGCAGGGATCATCAAACACTCGAAGAACGCGGGCAACTTTACTCTCCGACTTAAGAAAACTGAGTTTTCACATTGCGAGAACAGCTCATTTATCAATTATTGTGGGTGGTCTATATACGCGGGTTTTTTCAGTGGTGTTTATTTATTTATTTTTTATGAAAGATTTTCAATTGTTTCGAGTACGAACAAGCCTCGGGGCAGCATTAATGAAGTTTACACAGCTCGTTTCCTCAGATTCCCAACTCTTTGATCGCCCTTATTACAGAGAAGGAAAATTCAATTCTCATCATGATTCCATCGATTTATATATTATTTTGATTGTTGTCCCTTTTAGAAGTAACAACATTTATTATTACTCTTAATTCAATTGATTCATAATTTGTATGTAAAGTGTGGTAGAGGTGAAAATTAGAGTCACGAGCGGCACTTGAACCCACGTCCTCCTACTATATTTTTTTCACTTAAGGCGACTTCCCTCGAGGCACCAATTGATCATACCGGGGTTCTACAGTTCGAGTCTGGCACGTGACGCTAATTTTCATCTCAACCAAAAAATTAATTAAAAACATTTTGGTTAATTAGTATCAACTAATGCATATAATAATTAATAATAATAACTTAATAATTATTTCTTTTTTGTCTGTTTCAATTGTCTATTAATCATATTTGAAAATTATTGTATCATCTGTTCATTCAACTTGCAATTTTTTTTTTAAATAAATAGTCATTAGTTCAAAATCTTAGTGTCTTTTTAGTTTATTTTCATTATTTTTGTTTTTAAGTTGACGAAAAGTCTACTAGAAATATAAATCAGCGATATCAAAATTCCAGGGAGGTATAAACGGTTGGCAGTTTCCAAATGGTTAAGGTTAAAGAATTAAAGTTTTCCAAGCTATTCTATCTGAAATGGAGAAAATATATAGACTTGGAAAAGTTTCAGTCTTTTAAAAGAAAGTGTGAGCGGGGGTACTGAAGAAGCCGCCGGCCTATAATTTGATCTTTCGCCGATTGCATATCAAAGAGATAAAACGTTTTATACTATGAATTCTTCCTGAACGCTAGTTATTTACTTCCGGAGGGGCGTAATGAGCAGCTATTAAGTTTTATAACAATGTGAGTTAGCCCATAGGCCAATTATTTCCCCCTGTCTTTCTCAATAAGGAAATAATATAGGAGTCATGCGATAAAACAGTATTAAGCGAAAATAAAACTTCCGTGTTTTTTCTTTGTAGAAAAGAAAGTTTTATTCAGATAAGACTTAATTGAAAAGAGGTTCTTCTCTACTACATAAGACGGTATATGAAGGAAAAATTACCATTAGCTTTGCAGGTTAAACAACCTCTCCGTTTGCCGTGCGTAAATAGTCAGATAATACAATAAAAGCGTCCGTTGTTATCAAATACCCTATTCACCGCTGACTACATATTACATAAATAAATTAATTCTTAAAATAAAAATTTCTCAAGCGATGATTTTTCTTCAAAGAAAAGATACAATAAATAAGTTATATCTTATTTGGAATGAAATACAGGAAAAACATCGTAATATGTATTATTACGATAGGATGGTTATGAGGGTTTCATCCCTTCTCGTCCCCCAACCGGACCCGGATATTAAGAACCCTACCATCGGAAGAGGACGTTTATTGATTTAACATTTAAGTAGATTAAGGTATTCCTACTTATATACGTCCCAAGGTGAAAGTCAACCATTTCATGACCTTTAAAGGAATAAATAAATATAACGGCGTGCATTATTCATGTCATCTACAAATATTCCTTCATTTGCTGTAGAAAATATAAACGATACACTGTAAAATGCTGGGTTAAATGTTATAACTAATCACGTTTCTGAACTATAGTAAAACAGTTTTTTATTGATTTTACACAATCTATGATAGATGTTTTTAAGTTGAGGGGGAGGTTGAATGATAATTTGTAAATAATTCTTTCCTCCACTGCGACCTAGATCGATAGATCTATTGTTGAACCCAATAAATTATATCTATACCTTGGAAAGTGCACTTTAGTGGCCTATAATTTTTCATAAATCCAGCCTACTGAGAGAGAGAGAGAGAGAGAGAGAGAGAGAGAGAGAGAGAGAGAGAG
>CM077100.1:23706390-23738715 GCA_039619505.1 Cimex hemipterus | reverse complement strand
GAGAGAGAGAGAGAGAGAGAGAGAGAGAGAGAGAGAGAGAGAGGGAGAGAGAGAGAGAGAGAAAGGGGTGTTGAGGAGTTCCCCTTTCTTTTTGAAAGATTTATAAATCTTTTAGCGTGCCTCATACCTGATGCTTTTGAGTTTTTTCTTTCTCAAGATATTTTTACAGTTACAAATTAAGCACACATTCCGTTGCACCTAGTTGTGTTTCTGGTCCCATGGGCAAATATTTCTTTACCATACATTGGCATTCGGTTTTTTTGTTTTCTTTATTTCCAATTCGTCTACATTTCCAGAATTAATATTATTCTCTTTATTAAGTTGGGTTTCTTTTTGTTTGTGATATACAATTTTTTTATAAGTCTAACTTTGTGTTTTTTGTGCTGGTTATTTGTTCTAATTTGTTGAAACACCTAGCAACATTAACTTGCCTTTTTCTGTCAATAATGTTTCTTTTTCCTTTTTTATGTTTCTATTAGTCTTATTGATCTCTATTTATATGTCTTTTATTTTTAAATTATTACCTTAACGTCATCAACTTTTTAACTGTACAGATATTGATTATATTTGTGTTAATTTTTTTGTTACCGTTAATTATTTGTGTTGGAAAGACATGATATTTTCAAAATTGGTTTAACAATAAAGCTAATTTTATTTAAAAAATTCTAAAATCTTATATTTAAAGTTTATTTTCTTTAAAAGTTTAAAAAACATGTTTTCCATTACTTTGATTAATTTGTTCCTAATTATTTAATGCTTATTCTTCTCGTTTTTCTTTTCCTCGTTGTTTTAAAATCGTTTAAGGTGTTTTATGTAGAAGGCCTAACTGAAAAATTAATAAAAGTATTCAAAATCTGTTTTAAAAAAAAGTACATTAATGAAAAAGTACTTAACATGCTACCCTCCACAAAAGTGACTATCAAAATTAAAACAGTGAAATGAAGTTCATAAATTACAACGCTCTTGCAAAAAGCCAAACGGTGCAGTTTTTGCATCAAAGAGTTAACCTAACACAAAATCGATGTAAAAAATAAAAGAGAAAAAAACTGGATTGGGACAACATGCATCAAAACCTAAACATAAAACTAATTTCTATCGGAAATGTGTAAATATAAAAGTAATTAAGGTAAAATTAGGTATAATAAAGAATACTTACATTAACAATACACCATTTGGGATTAAAATAATACGTCATAATTCAGATAATAACGGTAAGCAGTATAATGAATAATACATAAAAATCTTCGGATTCTAAATTTGAAGCCAGGCAGGTATCTGTTTAAGCATATTAACCATGTAACTATGCATTAGTTATAATTATATCGAAAAAATTATTCTTAATATTTAACTTTGTTAATTATACTAGGTGTCTCTCAAATCGATATCGATATAATAAAAAGATATTTTGAAAAAAACGTAAAAAGCCAAGCGAACACCAAAAGGGAAAAGAAGAGTAAATAATGTAAATATATAAATCATACCCAAATGTTTGTAAAACGACCCTTTTGAAAAATTAGGTTCACAACCTATATCTAACCAGCGAGATTTTTCTTTAATATTTTTTTTTTACAGAATATGTAGCGCAATTTAGAAAAAACATGCCTACGGTCAGCCTTATCTTTCCAGTTTTTGTGCAAACACGAAAGCAACTGTAGGCGCGAAAAACAAGGGTGACACTAGTATGTTAACTTCGATTTATTAATCTCTCTCTCTCTCTCTCTCTCTCTCTCTCTCTCTCTCTCTCTCGGATCTTTTGATAATGAAAAAAATTAATAATACAAATTTATACCGACAGGCCTCAATGATCACACATTCCTGGCGTTGGCAGCTAACCAGTGTTGACAATATTAGGTTCAATTCAGCACGAATCGCAGTTCCTAGATCCAAACCAACCCCATTCTCACTCATTCTTAAGAACATTTTCTCATACTTACAAACCGTAAGGTGTGCTCTGATTCCTCCATCACCCTCTGCACATATTTTATAAATAGCCTAACTTAATTGACGGTCGATTCGGTATTCGCTATTCCGTCATAGAACTACTCTCATCACACGTTCACCCCGCCTCAATACAAACCAGGAACTGCTAATAAACATTGTAAACTAATAAAATCTAAAAAAAATCTAAACAGTGGACCCAGATATTCGCTATTGTGCTCAAGCACAATTCTCGTATCGGGTCGTATTCCTACGCGAGCCAAAGGGTTACCTCTCCAATCCCTCAATTAAGTTGGACATATCGAGGAACTTTTCTCTAAATGCGAGACACATTTGGCCCAAAAATAAATTCCCGTGTGTCAACCTCGCATGGCCTATTCTTAATCGGGTGAGGATGACCCTTCTTATACGATTCAGATACTCCTATTCCAAGTCCCCACTGACGCTGCCTACTTATTTTAATCGTGGCTTTGTTGCATTTCTACCTACCGCGAGTTAAATCTAAAAATTAGTGCGCCCTTACCCACCTCGTCAGCTTTTTTGTTACCCTCTAGACCTATATACCCGGGCACGCAGACAACAACCACCAACAAACACCACACCGAGACGCGTGAATTCGGGTTATCTCTGAAACAAGAGCACAATCTTAGGGTCGACAAAAAACCTGCCACGGACAGCAATAACAGCGCTGTAAGAGTCGGTGCAGACAAGTTAGCCTTCGTCTACATATGGCTTTCCTCATTTGAATATGTTGAATATTGTTAAAAATCAGGCTTTTGTACCTTTCCCAGGTCCTATGTCTGGAACTAACATGCACGATAACCTCCTGTTGTCCTATGTTTATTTACATACTTTTAGTTAATTATTTTATAAATCAAATACAGTTATCGTACTATTTATATTCAATGATCGGGCAACACAAGCGATTTTTTAAACGATCGTACAAATATATAATAATTTATACGCTTAAAAAGAAATGTTTGTGTTATTTATTTTTGAGGGGCGATATAATGTGTAATGTAGTAATTTTTTATATTTTCTTTGCACAGTTTGATATTTATTGTCTTTTGTATAAATATAATTTATTGCAATCATTAAGCCGATATCTAAACCCGTTCATTTTCACCTGTGCGACGATTTTTATCGTAAACAAACCCCGTTTAATCCCTTGTTCGCTATTCATTATCCCTAACTTAACACCCATTCATCTAATGGTGTTTTTATTTCCTCTTTTTTATTCTTTTTTTTTTCAATCCACATTAATTTTGTTTTGTCATAACTTTTTTTTTATCTTTTGTCGCCCTTTGTCGTTTGGCTTTGATAGGCGTTAGATGAAAGTAAGCTGATTCTGATTAATATCCTGAAATTAAGATCCCCCGAAGCATTTTTCCTTAATCTAGGCCCTTTGGTAAGCTCCCTTGGCAGCTGATTATTTTTGATAATGGCGCAAAGAAAATATATTTATATCTTGAATAATGTTGGCTACGTTTATAAAAAAAAATCCCACTTGTTGAACTAAAAAAATGCAGAAAATTACAATCCTTCTACAAGTTTTATAGGCTCCAATGGCTTAAAATTATTTTATTTTTAAAACTTTTATAAATGTATTTTTATGTTGGTTTGTTCACCATCCTTTGGTACACAGATGGATCCAAGACACAAGAAGATACAGGAGCAGGAGTATTTGGACCTGGCATCAAATACTCGGAACCCATGGGAAAACACACCAGTATCTTTCAAGCAGAGAATCACGCAATAGAAAGATGTGTCCAATTCAACCTAGATAAAGGATACAAAAACAAGAATATAGCTATCATGTCAGATAGCCAAGCAGCCATCAAAGCACTAAGTTCAAACATCATTAGTTCAAAGATGGTGCTGAACTGCAAATCCAAATTAAATTTATTAGGTACGCAGAGCGAAGTCAGCCTCTGCTGGGTCCCAGGACACATGGGTGTAGATGGCAACGAGAAAGCGGACACCCTTGCAAAGAAAGGGGCAGCTACACCGCTGACAGGACCTGAACCCTTTTGTGGCATAGGAATCCACACTATCAATGAACATCTCAGACAGAAGGACAAAAAGAAAATAAGGGAACATTGGAATTCGCTTATTGGACACAGGCAATCCAAGAATCTTCTAACCAATTTTGGGAAGAAAGAAATTACAGAATGTGTCAAAGGAGGCAGAAATAAACTGCGAATCCTAACAGGATTCCTAACTGGACACTGTAGATTAAATTGGCATCTATAGAAAATTAGAATAATCCAGGATGGCACATGCAGATTCTCCAAAGAAGCAGAAGAAACACCAACACATCTGCTAACAAACTGCGGAGCAACATTAGCCCGCAGGAGGAAGTGTTTTGGGATGTACAATGTGACCATAGAAGAACTTCTACCAATAAAACCGGGCCTATAAATCAAGTTCCTTGATGAAATAGGACTCACCGATGTGCTTTAGGCAGAGAACGGGGATACAATAGCTCTTAAAGGGCGCAGTATACAACACCCTGAAATATCATCATCATCATCATCATCATCATGTTGGTTTGTTAACTATACACAGGAGGCATCGAAATGTTAAAAACTAATTTATTAAAATATATTAAGATCTACTATGCTGTTATGAGCATGTTACTTGAGCTTAAGAAAAACGTAATTTTTTCAAGGCTACTTTTATTTATATTCAATAGGTAAGCACTTTCAAATTTTAAAAAAATCGGCTTGGATTAAAACGAATGTTTAATTCTTCTCAGTTACACTGATAAAGAATAATGATGAGCAAAATTTGTTTAGAACCAAGGTCTCTCATTGAGAGATGTTTGTACCTCTTAAGGTCTTTGCTCACTAAAACGTAGTACACCAGGACTGTGTTAGGCACGAAAAAAAACAAACAACGCTCTGATCACTGCAACAGATGAACTATGTAATGTATATACGTAGGTAAAAAACGTTTCATAGCCGTCCTGCTTCAGTCGTCGTCGTACTCATCTTTTTTAAAAACGCGTCGTTTGTGAACTTTTTTATTTCTCGTGTGGAGTGGATTTGTTAAAGTGTAGCTATTAGAAAATTATCTATACGAGAATTGGCCATGACTGCGATTATTTTGGACGAGGAAGAGGAAAAAAACGACTTGTAAATTGTATAAAATCTCGTAATTACGAACATATTATATTAGTTGTCCATCCTCCATTTTTATTAAGACGCAAATACTCACAATACAATAGAACACAAACACAGATCTCTTCGTCAAATGCAAAGAATTTGTCTGGAACGGGACAGCAACGCAGCCGGATGAGCAGAACGGTCACGTGTCATACCCCGAGCGGCCGATACGTGCAAAATATTCTCGGCAGCCGCTTTTTGACTGAACGTGCACGGCACGGTACGGTGTTGGCCCGGTGACGGAACGGTGTAGTGGGCGTTTTCTAATACTAAAAGAATATTTATTCGCAAGTGTCAGTACGGTTACGGTCATAGTAAGTTCTAGTGGGCAAAACCTTTACAAGTAATTTTTTAAAATATTTAGTTAAGTCTTTCTTTCGTTAAATATATCGATTAAATCAAAAATATAAGCTAATTTTTTCAAATCTGGTGTCGAGAAAGCAATTAGTATGGCTAAAAGTGAAATTATAGGTTACGATGTTTGTAAAATTTCACTGTAGATTTCACAATAAACAATATTTTATACAAATCATATTGATTGGACGAAACTCTGTAGTTTTATTATTTAAATTGCTAGTGAATTGTTTAATCTTTTTGATACGGGTCGTATAGGAAGAAATTCGGTGATACGTGACAAAAAATTAATTTCGAAGAATCGATTTAATCGTAGTAAAAGCTCTTCCGAGCAGTTTTGGTTTATGATAAACAAGTCGTAAAATACAAAAATTTCACTGTTTTGCTATATTTTGAAAGGGAGTTAAGATCATTTGTGTTCAAAAGAAGCCTATACCTCGGTTTATTCAATTACTGACAAATGAAATCGTGTAAAGTATGAGACCTGGCAGGTGCTATTGTTGAAATCGAGGGAGTCTAGGTTGACTAATCAAATTGGATGATATTATTTACAATTCTATAAACAAAACTTGAAAATGTACATTTAAATTGTCAGGTTTCTTGCCTTGTACCAGAACGGGCTCTTGTGAATTGTTCCCCCTGGGGGAGAGAATACGATGGGTCTGTCGAATCTATTGTCACAATTAAAGAACAAATAAGTTGAGCGTCTTTTATTATTAAAGAAAATTGTATTCATCCTAGCCTCACTATTGACACTGCTCCCTATAAAGAATATTCCTCAAAGTGAATGGAGTTAATTTGATTCATAGCCTTTGTCCCTGATTCAATGCGAAACCTGTAAAATTGTGATACTTTTACCGTAATATTGTCCTTGTGGTGGCGAATTTAAATTACTTATTTACCGCGGTTACACCCATTCTCCGCAGTTTGTTTCAAGTAATATAATAATTAATGCCCTCGTATTGATATTTTACGATACCATGCACATGCCATTTACAACAGTAACACCTATTTCTATTGATTTACTGCAATTATGCAGTTCTTTGTCGTAATACCTCCTAAAAACTGATTACTGATTATCGTACCCTAAAAGCATAACATTGTGCCCTAATCAATAAAAAGCTACGTCTTTTTTCTGGTTTTGTACCACTTTTGAAGCAGACCTAATAATCTCTTAAACATGTATTTGTATTTTGAAATTTGCGTAAAGAATTTTATGAAAATTTTCACTCAACCGTTATTTCCAAACACGACACTATAAAATTTAGTTTTATCGTGGTACAATTTATTTTCTAAAAGTTAATTAATTTTTTTTTTTCATTTTGAAAACAAAAAGTGGCATAAAATGTAAGTTTATTTCATATATTGAAACAAAGAAAAATGAATTGTTTCCTGTCATACAGGAGGGCTTACAGTCCATAGACCTATTCGGTGGCGCCAACGAGGTGGACCCATTTTCCAATACATTTTTCAAATTGAACTTAAATAAAATGCAATAGGCTCTGCCAGGATTCCAACCCGGAAACGCTAATGTGGCATGTTCGCCATAACCGCTCAATCTCAGTGGTTCCCGGGATTTAAAGTTCTTAATGTATTTCCTGTCATACAAGAACGATGAACGTCAAAACACTTTGGGTGTCAGAAACAAGGTGCAAACCAACTTTACAATATTAGTGCAATATTTTTGCAAATAAAATTCAATACGCTAAAACGGAATTCAAACTCAGAACTGTTAGTGTGACACCCTTTCAGCAACAGCGGTCCCCAGGAAACTTTGTTCTTTTATTTTAGTATTTTTTGTCATACAGGAAAGATTAACATATAACTATCGGTCGGGTGTTGCGACCGAATGGTCAGACCCATTTTAAAATGCATTTTGCAAATTAGGTTCTAAGGAACTTGCCCGTAATACTGAAAACGCTGAACAGAATGACACTGTTGGTCACATACTTCATGCGAACCGGCTGGATGCTCTATTTTGCGTTGGAATTGAGTTACGGGTAGTTAATCCACCTGCAGAAGAGGTAGCGTGCTACTACAATCAGCTGCTGATAACGTAGATTCGATTGATCAGGTTCTCAAAAGTGAAAGTCCTTCACTATCAGCTACCATAGACAAATATGACCCGCGTGCCAGGGCTCAAATAATAAGGCGTTTTGTCATTTTCAGTGTATTTGTGGAAGTATTGAATGAGAAAACATCGCCTTTCCCTGTACATCAACAGGAAGAGGTACCTGCTTAAAACCAAGTTATATAAGACTGACGAACGAGACTTAACAGTCTTGAACAACTATGAACTATTTAGCGCTGAAAACCATTTTTACCGTCAAAACTTGATTAATATTTCTACAAAACTTAAATGGGTCCATCACGGACAAACGGGACACATCCATTCCTTTCAGTCAAATGTCTTCGTGCAAAAATTGTCATAGGTCTTTAATCCGTCACAGACCTCAGTATCGACAACAACGCTTTTGTCAATGCACTGATACTCCCCAATTTCCAAAAGTTTCAAACCAACTTCTCAATCCATCCCGGGCCCTACTTTTTCAGCTTTCTCCTACTACCTCCTATTTTCCTCGTCGCCTTTGACGACGAGACCTGTGATTGTTTTTCTAGACATCTGCTTTCCAAGTGCAGTGGGGTCCATAGCATGTAAACTATAGAAAAACACGCATTATTGTTACAATAATTTTTTTTTTTAAGTGGAAATCCCAAGAAAAATTAAAACACAATAATAAAGTACGAGAGAACAGTCGACGAAATAGAATAGAATAGCAACGAGAAAGTAAAATCTGATCATATTACACTTGTCGGTGTAATAAATGCATATACTCCATCAGATAATAATTTAATTTTTCCTATTGATTTCATGTTTCGACTTCGTTCCGAGTATGGAGTTGAATGATTCCCGGATAGATTGTTTTGCCTTAGAGGGAAATTGAAATACCGACATGATGTAACAAAAGGGGGAAGGGAGAAGCTAAAGGATTGAACATCGAGCGCGAAAAAGGTCAAGCCCCACCGTGAATCTTCAACCCGTTGTAAAGTCTGAGGTGGCTAATTCAGTTGGTAATTTTGCGAAACTTGTCCGACTGGCTGGGCTAATTGACGATTTTACGGGACAGACAGATAGAAAAATAAATGTTTATTTAGTAGTTAAAGTTGTTTATGAAAATTCATACCAGTTAATTGTTTTACGTCTTGATTTTATGCGGAGTTTGACTCGTTTGGAAAATATCGCTAAATTTTTCCTGCGCTTTTTGTTATAATGATTTTGTAATTCTGATAAACAGTTTTGACATTGGCAAGTTTAGTTGTTGAAGGCTGGTTGCCAATCCCGACCAATGACAAGGTTGAACGATATCGTTTCCCAACTTAAAAATGAAAATAAAATGGAGGACCATTTAACGACAAAATACTTAAACCAGAAAGTCCAGGATTTTTTTTATTTTCCCGAAGAGAAGGTAGAGCCCTTAGCAACAGACATATTGGGTTGGTGCAAAATTAATGGAATTTGAAAATTCGATTTATTTTCGCAGGCGCATGTAAACAAAGGTAAATCCTCAAATTTAATTTATGGTTTATAATAAATACTTTTAACTGTTGTCTTTTATATAAAATATTTTAGTTTTTATTGAATTTGATAAGAGGTAGGACCTGCGAAATTAAATATGTCCAAATAGATTTTCGTCAAATTTATTTGTACCGATTCAAACTTGGGAGAAGTTCGACGCAAACCGTGCGTAACAGGAATAGGTGGGAGGGAAACATTAGCGAATGCACGTAAATGCGAGGTTTACTTTTGGAAAGAAACATAAAGAAGCTCGACAAGTGGATACTGCACGAAATATCCGAAGCCAAAAGAAATTTACGCTTTCAAATTTGCAAGTCACTTCTGTTGCCCCACGAAAATGAAGCATTTTTCGGTCGAATCAACACGTACGATTAGAAATGGATTCCTTATGATAACAGGAGGTTGTAACCAGGCTTAAATTGCCGTAAGACATGGCTTTCCCACCTGACCAAGCAGAGGGTGCATTGAGACTTAGATGTCCCCACTCTGAGACTGGGCGGTCCAGGGCCCCAGGCTCACTCCGGTACCGTTTACCTTATTTTATGTTAATTTTTATCTTCCTTTTGTAACTATTTTTCTTGCTGATACGCGAACTGGCCTACGCTGACTGGTCGAGAGCATCGATACTTTCTTTTATGACTTAAACTAAGGTGAGTCCTTTTCTCCTTCTCATTTCTCGTTTCTTTGGCTTATACTTGGCACCCAAGTTTGTTAAAATTAATTTTGTTTTTTTAAAATTTATTCCTTATCCGGTTCAGGTCATAAGGTGTACAGGCCGGAGGAGAGACAGGGATGAAGCGCCATAATACTTCCCGAAATCGATTCTGTACCCCAAAAAAGCTATGATGGCTATGTGGGGGTGTGCTGCTGAGGTTGCTCACTATAATTTTCGGAATTATGGTGAAATGATCACAGCAATGAAATACTGCAAAAAAACTGACACGGGAAATTGCAACGTGTTTGTCCAGCATTGGTAATTCGTCGGAGGGCGATTCTTCTACACGATAACGCCAGGCCGCATCTCGCAAACTTAAGCACTTAGGATATGATAACTTACCGCACCCTCCATATTCACCCAACCTCTCACCAACAGACTTCCACTCTTTAGGATCACTTCTTGAAGGTTAAAATTTTTAGAGAACTACTTCCAAGACTACTTCATTGTGAGTCGAAATAATGATTTTGATGTCAGCGGAATAAGCTTATTACACGTTGGCAAAGATGTACAGATTGTGAAGGAAAATATTTAGAATGTTTTATTTTATGAATATAAAAAATAAAAAACCTGCATCAACCTTTTCAAAGCGTGCATTATTTTTGCCAGGCTCAATATAAACGATGTTACTGAGTCAAGTTGTTGAAGTTGTTGAAGTGGACGGGACTCACTGTGGAGAATCCGTGAATGGTTTCCAGACATTCCGCTCCTTCTGGTAAAACCTTTTTTGCGTCATTATTGAAAAATAAATGCTATATCAAATGACCGAACCAAAAGAGCCTCTCTGATCATGAACACCAAGAATCAACACAGTGAAAAATAAACAAAACCCTGTGAAACCTGAACAAACGTAGTTAATTGGAAATAAACAGTTTTATATCAATGGTAAAAGACCATTTCCAAGATTTCCAAGACTGGAAATCAATGGAGGCACAGCATTTTCCTGTTGATGTGTTTTTTTTTTAATCTTGGCCTGTTTTTTTTATATACCTAGTTGACATTTTTGATACATTATGCTTTTATTAGTAGGTATCATTTATTATTGTAGAACGATAAAAGGTTTTAACAAAAGTTAATAGATCTTGAGGAAATGAACCAAAATTTTATCGAAAACTCATACTTTTTTGTAAATACCTTTAATTTGTTTCGTCTATATTGTCCAAGATTGTTAGAAAATAATAAAAATAGGCTCGGTTTTGTCTGGGTTTTACAATTGTTTAAGCAAAGAAACGTGATATTGCGGATGTTTGGAGAAAGTACATTTCGTCAAAGAAAATACCCAAAACAATGTTAAAGTATGATCGGTTCGATAGGAAAATAATATTTTATTAATAACTTGGGTTTTACCAAGTTTGAACCAGAGGTACGCCAGTAACTTTACTAAATAGCTGCCGAAACTCAATTCGGCCAGTCGGCCATTTCAAATTTGGTCTTGGTCCACTTACAGGCACAGTATATAATTATCTAGTACTAACTCTTTTGTTTCATTATAAAAATGTATTTATAATACCTAAAACAACATAAAATGATCACCAGTATTAATAAAATGTAAACTATAAGAAATAACATTTTAAACAATATTATGACCGTATCATGAGTTCCACCACGCCAAGGATAAATTAACATGGACAAGTTACAGTTAGAATAGTTAAAATACAGCCACTAAAAGTTAGTACCAAAGGTTTAACGAGTTTCTAATTGAACTCAGGGAAAAGTTGGTTTAAAACTACATGCTAAGCGGTCATATTTTTCTTAACGATAGCCTGTTTGAAACGTCGATAATCGATCTCACGAATGCAAGAAAGATTCAGTTGTAGAAAAGAAAATTGAATTGTTTTGAGACAAAAAATAACCATACTTTTGGTAGATTAGGTTTTTATTTTTCCAGTTCGTCTGTTTTCCTTTTACTCGGTAAACTCTTGATGGTATCAAATGTTTATGTGAACTGACGTTAATTTGTGTGTTTGTCAGTTTTCTTTAGTGTTAAAATAACAGGGGGGAAAGTTGTAGGTAACGACAAACAGCTGAGGTCATCGTCGGCCCTTTGGATTTTTCAGCATTCAGTCATTTGAGCTATCTTGATTAGTAACTGATTGTATGAAAATTACGTCGGATATTCTAAATGCTACCTCCCATTTGTATCTCGGATTATCAATTACACAATAAAAAATACAATACATAACCTACATACATAACATACATTAACTATTGTAAATTACATTTGATCCGATAAATTAACTGAAACAGAACACCCTTTACATAGAAGTCTAGTCACATTCACTGGCCCATAAGACTCTACGTTACTCGGGGTGGGGTTGAAACCACTCCATTCTCGCTAATAACTTAGTTTTACTCTCGAGACATCACACACTTAGCCCGGAGTACTTTGATATTCCTTGAAGCGGGGTTACCATTATTATTTTTTTATTTTTACAAGTTAGCCAGTATTTCTATTTTCCGTCCTTTTTGTATGCCGTGTATTAGTGTGGAAGGGTCGTTACAGCTTTAACCGTTTACAATGTTTTAAAAACAAACCTTGTTAGAGCGTTAGTTCACTTTTCAAATTTACCTCCAAGTCAGCGCCTTTGGTAAAAAGTTACGTCCTAACACTTAATAAATAGGAGGAAATAACGATAGGATTAATAAGACGGTCTTATTAATGTGTCTCAACTGAAATGTCAGAATTCCAATACACAATCGTTCCGCTGTCGCATATTTTACTTATTCCTCACCTGATCGCGAATCTGTGATTTTCCATGCAGCTATTCTCAGCTTAACAGGACGGATACATTTAAACAATGTATTCTGCAGACGTAACAGCAGGTTTAGCATGTAGGCAGGCACCTGATGTGTTTAATTATCAATTCTCATCCCTTCGGCTATTTATTGGGTTTATTTTAACGTTGAACTCGCTCCATCAGATTCGTAACTGCATGTCCACTCCCAAGGAAGTAAACATAATAAAATAAAATATTATACCTTTATATTTTTGAATTTTATGATAAATAAATACAACTATGTATAGCCCGGCCAGTCAACTCGTGGTATCTGAGGTCTCTATTAAACTAAAGAATTTAAGTTTTAAGTAAAGTGTGTTATGTTTATTTTCTTTATTCTTTCAACATCAAACGGAGTCTGTAACCCACAACCTTTGCGGAAATTGAGTGGGGATAATCCTAACAGTGTGTACACCGATTCCTCACTACAATCTACTAATCACTTTCACGAACGAGGAATAGTAATTTATCTACTAGTAGGGTTGTCCGATACCGACGAAGAAGTATGGATACCTTACAAATATTGAATCAAAAGTATCGATACTTACTTTTTATCTTATCTTCAATAAACAGCCATTACACGGCGCCCATCACTGTAAGGTACGTGTCCCGGGTTCGAATCCAGCGGCCCTGCATCGAACCCGACATACAAATGATTTTTTTTTTTTCAAAAACACCGGCACCCTGAGGGTCTATATGACCTCTGCTGTGGCGAACCCTCGTAAAAAATAAAATAATTTTAAAAAAACTTTAAAAAAACTATACAACCCAAAACCACCTCCACAAAAAAGAATAAACATTATGCTATGTCAAAAAAACAAAAACACCTATCATATCGCTTTTTACTAACATTAGTTGAAAAAAAGATGCTTATTTAAAAATAATGCTACCGTAGTAGTTTTAGCCTTAGCCGTTTTAGCTAAGTTTTTTCTTATTGTTTTTCTTTGGCGATTTCTACGGAGAAAACTTATAAAATTATAAAACGAAGTAAGGTTGTATCAATTGCCACAATCACTCAATTGATTTTTTAAAAATTAATTTGAAATTTCATAGGATAAGAAAACAATGACTGCTAAAATCCAATTGAACCTTATTTACATCCTGAGAGAGAAACATTACGAAGAACTTAATTTCATCTTAGCACTCCAAATACGACATCCATATAGCAACCGAACTATACTTTAATCATAAGTTACGGCGAACATTGCTTTTTGGGGGGTGACAGGGTCATGTAACATGACTGACTGATGAGATGAGGAACGAAACCGAAGCAGAACTGAACACTACGAAAAATGAATAGCGATGCCGATGCGAGAAAGGTTATCAGGGGTTATAGTCGATTTTATAAATATAATACGGTACTGACCATTTTTTCTTTGTATAGCGGTAATAGTAAGTACCGATACCAAAATAATTGATGTTTGTGCACACATTTATGCTAGACCGATGCGTCGGTTTTTTTAAGTTACACCTCGTCCAGTCTCCTCGCAGTTGTTGGCCAGCTCTCGAAAACATGATTTTTACGGTACTCCGGCCAATCCTCTCATCACAATCTTGCCCTCTTGCCGTGTTACCTCTTAATTTAAAGATACTTCGCTTCATGGCTGGTTGGGAGAGTCTGGATCGAAAAACTACGATTTAGAAAGCTTTCCTTTTTGGGTCGACCTATCTAGACCAGAGCACAGGTACTAGCACTTATTTCTCCTCTCGAAAAAGTAAGTACTTCCATTTCCTTTCATCTTTTCTCTCTTAATGTTGTTCCGTCTCTTTTGTTACTCGCATTTAAAGTTATTTCCACTTCGTTTCCCTTTTCTCGTTTTCACTATATTTATTCATTTATATCTTTCATTTTTTATTATATGCAAACGTTATTTTGGTCCTCTGAGGTATTGATAATTTTTTTAAATTTGTACCGCAAATTATCTTGAACCAAGATATAATAGAGCCGGCATACGCAACCTGCTGACTCAATATCAGGAAATATCTCTCGCTGTTTATCACTCCCTCTGTTCATCACAAAACGTTGTTCCCATTGGAAAAGATTGCACTTATAGAACCTCACCTTATTAGATTAAAATTTCTTTTTTTGGCTAACGTGTAGAAAATTAAATCACCCTCAATTGCGATCCATTATCTCTCCTTTTAACGATTTGTAAAGCATTCGACTTTCTCATCCCCGTATCTCTCTTGAGTTTATTAAAGTATATTTTGATTCCGTTACATTTTATTCCTGTAAATCTGATCACTTATCCGTTGCTTTAATTTAAATAATTTAACAGGTTACTAAATTTATATACATTAATTATTTAAATTTGTTGTCTTTTAAAGTTAGCAATTTAAAATTTTAGCATTCTCACTTAAATCACAGTCCATCAACATGTCTGAGATAAAAGATATTCTAAAGAGGTTAGTATATTATAAAAGAAAAAGTAAAAACCTTTTTTGCCGCATTTCAAAAAATATACGCAAATTCAACAACTCTTACGGTTGATTGATTAGCTTGCATATTTTCACCCTCAATATAAAAGATTGGACGAGAAACTTGAAGAATTTCAAGACGAATTTATATTACTTAACAACCAACTGCCCGATAAAACTGCTCATCTTTTCACTACCACCGTTCAGGATAGTTTCGATGACTTACTTATTCTATGCCGTCAGTGAAAACTATCAACCCCTTTTCAAATTATAAGGCAGTTAAATTCACTAATTTCGTGGTCCGCTTGACCTATTGATATATTACAATTAATTAAGGTTTTTAGTTGAGATAAAAAGTCATTGGCACGAACGGGGTTCGAACCTACGATCTTCGGCTAGATACGCGGCTGCTCTACCACTTGAGGTATCGTGACCTCGATCCACTCGGATATCAACTTCCCATCTCAACCGCACCTTTTGAATTTCCCCTCCTTTTTGCCTTTTTTAAATGTCGTGTCAAACGTCGTCGGATTGGATTCTCGACGTCAGAAATGTTTGAACACTTAAGAGCTCACTCATAAGGATATGCATTGGCAGTTGTTTCTAATTTGATTCCATGGTGGATCGCTATGAAAATAAATGTCGTCTTGGAAACTTGCACGTCAGCCACTCAAACACATTGCCCCCCATAAAAACGCCATCGTACGAAAGTTATCAACATTTTCTCAAGGTTCGAATTCCGTAAATGCTCTTTGAGATTTCACGATCAACGTTCTAGCAGCTGTTTTACTGTTTAATCTATGCTTTCATAATCTAGACTTTCAAAATCAAAAACACTTTCAGAACCGCAAATCGTTTTCACTATATTTATTCCTTTATTTGTCTTTCCTTTTTTTACCAGTGGGAACTACTTGGTATCGCTAGAGAAGTATTGATACTGTACTCATATCGATCGGTATCGGACAACCCTCTCTACGGGCAGCAGCCAGCCAACGCCACACACAACGGAATCACCCACAACCTCTCAACACGTTCTCCCTCAAAAATACCAGCAGAAGTCACATGCTCCAATATTCAAATAGAAACAGACACATCGGACATCCCTTTAAAAAATAAACCTCTTCGCCGCAAAAGGTAATTCAAAAATAAACCATGGCCAATTATTATCCCCAAAAAGCGAAATGATAAAATACGACACCACCAACGCCGAAACCACTCCTAGAGCCACTACACCCACAACCAACAACAAGCTTAAGTCAAACAAGCGCTCACGCGGCCAGGCCTCCGACTCCTATCCAACTCACCTCAATTTCAATTGTCTTACCTCAATTTCCCGTTATTTTGTCAGCGGTGTACTGCAGTCCTTCAGCCCCTATAAACCCCTCCCAATTTGAGTCCATTTTCGGATATTTAGGTTAGGTTAGGTTAGGTGGCAAAGGTACTAGGAGGTGGGGTTTGTGTGCCCCAGGCACTGCAGCCTTCTGGCTTATTGTACCATCCTAGTTCCTTAGTTTAGTCAATAGACTCGATCCTTTTACTTAGGATTATCAAGTCATTGACTGTTATTGCTTCAATGTGGTTCTCTGAGTCATTTCTGTGCATCAGATTGAATCTCCATTGAGTCGTTGCTCCGCATTCGAAGATGATATGAGTGGCTTTCGGATATTTAGGTTTCCGTTTTATCACGGGGGGGGGGGGGGGGACTGCTATATAAAATATCCCGCCTGGGGCAGCAGAACTAGAGACAACTCCCTTACACCCCCCCAGACTGTCATCAATTAACCACAACGTAGAATGCCACCTTTTTCATCTTATCGTAAATAATTCTTTGAACCCAAATACCTCCATCAAATCTGGTATCGAACATGCAATCGATATAGAAACTTAGTGAGACAGCTGTAGGGAGAGAGAGAAAATGTTTTAACCGATTTGTTACCAATCAAAGGGGTGGAATACCTTAAGATATATGGTGTTGATCCTATTAGATTTTTGTGCCTTTCATAGGCTGAAATCACTGCGAATGCATGATAATGGTCGGCCACATAAGCCATTATGTGCTTATGATTATCATCAAAAGTATTCTAAGATTGAGTGGCTATCCAATCTTAATCCAATCGAAGAAGCTTAGGATTATTTCGTAAGAAAGTTTCGGTTGCGGGATCAACCAATTCTACCAATTGGAGGAATGGGACAACATAGTCCACGATTTTCCTCATCAACTTTTAAAGGAGTGAGCCTACAAAAAAAAAAAATGTTTAATTATTCGTCCGGTTTATCGATTTTCTCAGATATACCATGGGTTTCGTGTTTATAAAAGTTCACGTTAACGAATAATTTTCAATTTGAACAAGGATCGAGCTTTGAACTAGAAGGATCTATTATTAATCACCCTTTCCTCAAACTTCAAATGCTGGTGAATTAGCAAAATTAAATATCTTCAATTTTTTCTATTGGACGAGCCAATAACGTCTGGGCAAAAAAGAACTCCATTTTCTCATTTGCCCCTCTCAAAGGGGCAATATCGTTTATTCATTATTAGCATTAGGTTAAACAAATATAATTAGTTCATATCGAGGGGTAGTAAAGGGAATTATAAACGGGCGGAAATTTCGAGAATTCACAGAAAGTGAAAAGGCTGAGCTTTTGACTTGATTATAATAATAACAAGTAAATAAGCCCCAAAATTAAGGAAAGCGTTTAGCGGTATTTTGACAACTGGTAGGGTAACATTAAACATTTCCTCGTTATACTTTTTTTAGACGTTGTAGGTTTTAACATGATATAAGTAAGAGATTACTAGCAAGCTATAGCTGAGGATTGCGATTAATTGACAAATATTAAAACCGGTGTCACGACGTTACATCGGCGACTGGAAAGTCCGATATACAAGGTTAATTCTTGTGGCGAAATGACTTACGTTGGAAGTTAATCAGTGGTTAATAAGGATGAAAGCTTCTGTTTAAAAAACAAGTAATCTGCTTAAAACATAGAGGCCAACTTCTCTCGTAAATCTTTTCCTACAGTAATTAACCTTTCTAGATGCCATCTAACCCCCGCTTCGATACGGAAATATAGTATATTCAATTAAAGACACAGGTTTAAAAATCTGAGCGAAAAACTCCATAGAGAACAAATCATGTTTTAAGTAAATTCCTTAGATAAATTATATAATTTAATCAATAAAGGTTTTAGAATGTCAGTTTGTTTTGCAATTTGTTTAGTTTATTTGAACAATACGACATACAAAACAAAAATATTTATTACACAGAAAATTTATTTGTAATAACATTTTGTTGTAAGAGTTTAATTGTGATAATAAAAACAGTTATATAATAATACAGACACACTCTCCAACTGTTCTTAAATATAAACCTAAGATTTTTCTTTCAGCTTGATTTTTTTTCAAGAATAAATTTTGTAAATTTAATTTTTTTACAAGACCATCATTAAGTTGTATTTTTACCGACAAAAATATGTTTTCTGCACCTGACATCCACTTCTGCGGGATCCACGTCGCGTCGTCCACCCCTCTGAAAAATCATTATCTTGGGTTTCTACAAGTTCACACACTTCTTTTCCAGTAGATATTCAGTCCGTGGATGTTGAGCCGTAATCTCTCAGGGATGACCTGATCGTTATGAACGGTTTATTTATAATGGTAGTGAAAAATTAATATGAGGAAAATTTTATACATTAAACCCTACTGTGGATAAAAGCTAATTCATCGTGGGGAGAGTAAAATTAGAACAAGAAATATCCATTTGTCGCAAGGATTTACCTGTATATGTATCGACCGATTTGCAATATTTTAAATCATTTAAAGTGCATATTAACCCTCCAAAACATATCATTTGTAAAATACCACAATAAGTTATATTATAATAGATAAAGAATTAATTATTTTGCCTAAGAACAAAAGACAAAAATCGGGGCGTGCTTCGGTGGTACATGACTCGTAATTAGAACGGGTTCAAATCTCACCGTCCCTGAATTATAAATGACTTCTCAATGTCTCCATATACTTAACAGTTCCGAATAAAGCACACGATATCGCTGATTATGTGAAAGAACAATAGATGGGATAACTTACTTCGTAGAACACTTCGTTGTGTCAAAATTTTTTTGAAAGCATTAGTTTTGAATCAACTATAAATTTATATAAAATTCCAGAATAAGTAAGAATAGTATGGTAAGGGATAACGAGTACTCCGAGGTAGTGTGAATTAATTGTGGTATGTGTATGTTATTTGTTAGCAGGACTGGAATGGTATATCCTCATTTACATGAAAGAATATCCAGCGGTCCGGTATAGTGTGAATGCCAACCAAGTTATCGTATTTTTATCTTGCCTCAGTGTTTCTGTAAGTTTGTACTTGTTATTCTATCTACAATATACGAGACCCTGAGGTACAGAGAGGATAAAGATTAAAGAGAGTTGGTTGTATTTATATCGTAAAACATCATAAGTCGGCGGGAGAAACCGTAACAGAGAATACTACTTTTAAAACTCGAGAAGATAAGAAAATGAATACAAACCTAAGAGATAGATAGAAGGAAAGAAATTGAGAGATAGATAGATAGATAGATAGACAGATAGATGGTAGATAGAGAGATAGATAGGTAGATAGATAGAGACATAGGTAAATGATAGATAGATAGATCTAGATATAGATAGATAGATAGATAGAGAGAGAGAGAGAGAAAGAAAGAGAGACAGAGAAGATAGATAGTTAGATAGACAGATACATAGCTAGATATACAGATAGACAGACAGACACATAGACAGATTAGTAGGTAGATAGATAGATAGATAGATAGATAGATAGAGAAAGAGTGAGAGAAAGAAAGAGAGACAGAGAAGATAGATAGTTAGGTAAACAGATACATAGCTAGATATATAGATAGACAGACAGACAGATAGATAGATAGGTAGATAGATTGATAGACAGATTGCGCTTTTCGAAATATGTATTGTTTTGAAACATGCAATGCACTTCCAACAATTAAGAGAGCCATCGCCCGGAAAAGGAGGTAATAATGGACGGAGCCAGATCATCAAGACTTTAGGAGGGAAGAGCTGGATCCTCTCTCTTTCTGATTACTTCTTTTCCGTGACCCGAATGATTTCGGATGTCCTGTCCCTTGCTAAAAAGTTTTAAGTTTTTTATTTTTTGTTTACGGGGGAGTGGGCCATATCATTACTGTGTTAAAATCTCGTTCTTGTTGCATTTTACAGGAGTATCTGCGCCTGCTTTTTCGCAAAAGGGAAGACTTGCTGCTGCTTTTGACGGTTTTTTAAAAATTTAATCTATTTCGAAAGTGACCTTCGAAATATGTTAGAAATAGAACATATGAAGGGATATGTAAACAGTAACTTTTTTTCAAATAAACTTATCTGTATTGGGAAAATGATTTTGATTTATACCGATTCTATTACAGTAGGTAAAACAAGATATACAAAGATTTAAACGAGGATTGTTAAGGGGGAGTTAATCAATACTTTATATTTTTAATTGAGGCACTTGAGAATTGAGATTTCTTTTGTTAGTTTGGAAACATTTTTTGATGAGTGGCATGAAACGTTTTTTTTTTCAAGTAACAAACATTTACCACCCAATATTCCCCAATAGCTTCTGGTTTTGAAATAGACATTTTTCTTCGGAGCTATACGATTTAACCGTTCAGTGAAAAGAGAGATATTTTATGCTTCACATATATCAAACCGCACGCATTCAATAAACTCACACAGTAGGAAATTCGACTTTCCTTCCAAACCCTTGCCCAATCCCACAAAAAGCTTTTATTTCATTATTACGTATAGGACTTTTGAGTAATTCATTGGAAATATTATTCTGTCCTTCCTGTACTAAAAAAAAGAAGAAAAACGTGGGTTTATGATTGATTTTTTGACATTTGAAAAATAAAATTGTATCAATACACTTGGTATTATATTTAAAGAAGATGTTTCAGGTTGTGTTTTTCCTCCTTGTTCCATTTTCGAAACTCCCTTACGAATTTTACCAATAAGAAATTGAACAATGTTCTCTTAGTTGATGACGGGACTGCGGTCAAAGAAAGGTATTTTTAATTTTAAATCTTCCCCTACCTTTCGGCATTTTATTGAACCTTCTTCAGGGCTCTGCAAAAAGATATATTATCCACCTTTAGTTTTGGCCGATGAAACATCAAATATACATTACAACAAGGCACACATTTTGTACTTAATGAATTTTGGCCGGAAGTATACAAACATAAATTATTTTATTTTCATGTTAGCACTGAAAACCTTTTATTACTTTCCTCTTCACCTTTCCAACTATGAAATGACTAGACTAATTTATACAAATATCACACACAGTTAAAAACGTGTAAATGAAAACAATGACTAATGTGAGGTTTCTCTCAGGTACGGTTTATATTCTGTACAGAGAGGGAGCTTTTAACCAGTTTCCCTCTCCAAACATTTATAGATCATACTAAATTATTAGCTTAATAACTACTTTGTAATTTGTAATTTACTTAAGCTAACATAAATTACAATCCAAATAAATAGATAATAAATAATAATATAAATACAATTTTATAAACAATTATGTACATACATTTTACTAAAAATCGATTAAATTATCATGTATAGTCATTCTTTAAAATCCGACTATACACTGAACTCAACCCATTTATGACTATAAATTATACGCATTATCGCCTTTGAAGATATACTTCATTTCTTTTAGTATCCGACCCAGGTGAGGTTATTTTGGTCTCGACTTTAACCTCTTCAAAATTAAAAGCGTATTTATTCCTTTGGCTACGTTTTACATTCCAGCACGACGTAATACACGGATACTTTTTTGACATACATACTTTGTTAAATTAAAAAAAGTTATTAGGATTGGATTTCCACTTTTAATGAAGTCTGTTTGAAAGTTTGCAAACAAAATCTGAACATATCGCTTTTTCATTACTTTCCTTTCCACCACCAAGCTGGCTTTAATTACAATTTAAAGCAAAAGGAGATCTTTGTCGTTTCAACAGCCATCAGAATTTTCGTATATGAAAAATTGTTAACGTTTGAAAATCTCGTTCCAATATATCGGGCAATAAACGTGAGAAAGGATTTGATGTGATTGAATGTTTTTTGCGAAGTTCGAATCAGTTCAACCAGTAGGTGATAATTTTCAACGATATAAGAATTCTTATTGAATTAGCCCATGATACGAGTATGAAAGTAATTTTCTTTTTTTTTGTGGTTGAACCCATTAACATACATTTTATCATATTGTCGTCAAATAAAAGAGAGAGTCAGAGCTATTTTATAAATTATTTGCAAATAAAATTGCAAAGGCAGTGCCAGCAGTCGACCCAGAATTGCAAGCATGGCCAATAAGATAACGTTTCCGCTACAGCGGTCGCTCAGATTTTTATTTCCTAAAGTAAAGTCATTCCTGTCATACAAGAAGGCTTAAAAATCAACAACCCAGTCAGAGTCGGAAACGAACAAATGGAGCTACGGAGTAATGTTACAAATTATATACAAATAAAATTGCAAGGGCAGTACCAGGTTCGAACCCAGAACTGAAAGCAAGGCATACGAATACCGCATAACTCGATCTCAGCGGTCTACCGGATTTTATTGTAGCTGAACTTATTTCAAACTTAGAAACAAGTTATAAGAGCAGTGACTGGCTAATAAATCAGAGATGATGGTGTGGACGTTTTATGTGCTTGTATATATTTTTGTAAATAAACTGAATATTGCAACACAAAGGATATTCACTTTTATAATAGTCATTCATAGAAACTCTGTGTAAGAATTGTAAAAGCTGTCAGATCTGCCCAGGTGGTTGGGGCTAATCCTGTTCAATGACATTTCTTTCGAAAAGTTAAAGATAAACTTGGATTTATAAAAACCTTATGGACTTTCAATTAACTAATAAATTCGATATTTTATATAAATGCTTTATAGCTTTTAAAAATGGATAAAAAATTTAGTCTTATAAAGGTCATGCCTTCATATAAATAAATAATAAAATAAATATAAAATGACAAAAAGAGGTAAAATGTGAAAGATTGTAGGTTGAGGTTGGGAGTTGGTGTCCGAGTAAATCGAAGTCACGATAGTTCAAGTGGTTAGACCGGCGGCGTATTGAACCGAAGGGTACGAACCGCTCGCCACACTAACATTTTCATCTCAATCAAGGCATTATAGGAAAGAATAATTAATTGAAATACTCGTCTATAAAATCGAAAGGATTTTTGTGAGAAGTTTTTAAATTAATCACTAACCTTGGACAGGGATTTTCTCCCCAAATCAGCAGAAAACGAACCAAATTGTAATTGCATCTAGTCTGAGGTCATTCATGCTTTAGATTTTAATAAGAAAAGGGGTATATTGATACTTATAAATCTGGTCCAATTTGTTGCACCGAGAGCGATTAACTAACGCATTTCTTAAACTGGTCTTAGCTTAATACTCAAAGATTTATTTTCCTTGGTAAAATCTTTCTACCAACAATTCTACAATGGTAAATGATTTCCAAGTTCAAACTCCTCAACACTTCTATTAAAACCTAAGAAAATTCAAACTTCTAGACCCCGATCCATTGTAATTTGTGTATATTTGTTAAAAAAATCTAATATATCACATACAGCAAAGTATCGTCAAAACACCCATTGATATTTTTGACTAATTGCTCTTGGCTCTTTAGTCTGTAATGAAAAGGCTCTCTATAAGAAAAAGTTAAGATTTAAATTTTAATCCTTTTAATGGAACATTACCTTAGTGTGAATATAATTTTGTCCAAACTTAATATTTATGGATTATATAGGCGAAAAGGCAGGTTCGTGTTTCTAATCTTCAAATCCTCTTTGTCTTAATAGTCCCTTGAAGAAAATAGTTAATAAAAAGACAAATGGAAGCGATAGTAGTGTCTGACGATAATTACAGCCTGTGGAATTAATCCAAAGGGGCTGGAGGTGATTTGTGAGTGTAGAATGTCTAGGTGTTGGGCCGGAGGGTGTCTTAGAGTGGCGAACTATCAACTTTACTCATTAGCAAGACACATTCAAAGCTAAGACCTCGGCTGAAGAAAATGTTCACATAGTTATACAATTGCCTGGAAGTTGGACAGTGGAATCCCGTGAGTGCGAGACAGCAGGGATGCATACGGGCTACTATCTTCCTCATTAGTGTTGAATCCCAGCCCCACTTCTATTACCTAAAGTTTTATCATCAATTTGTGTAAGCCTGCAAATGCGGCAGGGCATTTTAAACAATGGTCAACACTCTTCTGCAGCCGGTTTAAGGAGTTCAAAATTAAAAACAGGTATGGATATTAGATCCATTTCAATCTAACTCAGCCCAAAATGTCAATTTTCACTCCCTTGAAATTAAACTTTGAAACAAATAAAAATAAAAAAAAATCCTCTTGTAATTGTAAATTTACTATTTTTTGCATAAAATGTAATTAGTTTAAAGTTTCTTTCATCATTTTTTTAGTAATGATAAGTAAACTTAACGAAATTATAAATGAGCGTAAATTGAGGATGCTTATTATTCATATAGGATGAATTATTTACCGTTTTTACTGACTTTTTTGGTGTTACTAAAAATATTTTTCCACTGGGGTCATGGTCGTATAAAAAATATTTTAGGTAATTGTGTAAGGTTTGAACTATGAAATCTTTCACCATTGTAGAATTATTGGTAGAAAGATTTTACTAAGAAAATTAATCTTTGGGTATTAAGCTAAGGCCAGTTTAGGAAATGAGATAGTTAATCGCTTTCGTTGCCACAAATTGGACCAGATTTATAAGTATCAATATAAATCTTTTCCGATAAAAATCTAACGCATGAATGACGTCGGACTAGATGCAATTACAATTTGGTTCGTTTTCTGCTGATTTGGGGAGAAAATCCCTGTCTAAGGTTAGTGATTAATTTAAAAACTTCTCACAAAAATCCTTTCGATTTTATAGACGAGTATTTCAATTAATTATTCTTTCCTATAATGCCTTCATTGAGATGAAAAAGTTAGCGTGGCGAGCGGTTCGTACCCTTCGGTTCAATACGCCGCTGGTCTAACCACTTGAACTATCGTAACTTCGATTTACGCGGACACCAACTCCCAATCTCAACCTACAACCTTTCACATTTTACCTTTTTTGCCATTTTGTATTATTTTATTATAGATTTCTATTGGGCATCACTTTTGTAAGACTGAATTTTTTTACACATCTTTACAAGGTAAACATTTATAAACAATATTGAATTTATTAGATAATTGAAAGTCCGTATGGTTTTTTATACATCCAAGTTTATCTTTAACTTTTCGAAAGATACGTCATTGAACAGGATTAGCCCAAACCACCTGGGCAGATTTGACAGCTTTTACAATTCTTATACAGAGTTTCTATGAATCACTATTATAAAAGTGAATATTCTTTGTGTTGCAATATTCAGTTTATTTACAAAAATATGTACAAGCACATAAACCGTCCACACCATAATCTCTGATTTATTAGCCAGTCACTACTTGTATAACTTGTTTCTAAATTTAAAATAAGTTCAACTACAATAAAATCCGGTAGACCGCTGAGACCGAGAGTTATGCGGTATTCGTATGCCTTGCTTTCAATTCTGGGTTCGAACCTGGTACTGCCCTTGCAATTTTATTTGCATATAATTTGTAATAAGCTAGCACAGCTGAATGGTCATAGTTCCAAGACGGTTATGGACGAGGCGCGAGTCCTGTCAGTGGAACAGGGTATGGATCTTGTCCTGAAACAGGAACCTTGGAAGAAAAAAATAGACACGGCCATGGGACTAAATGCTTCGCGAACTACAGTACGTCTCAGGGCGGCTGTGTATAGCCTAAATAGTAGTTATCTAGTTGCCAGAATGTAATGGCGACGCTTCATAGAGTTGATAGGCGAAGAATTTCTTGTACCATCATGGATGTAGACATGGCCAGAATCAGAGGTCCCCTCCGGAAATACTTCGGTAAGAAATGCATAATTGTAGGCGACTTGAACGAATGCAGCCCAGCTGGGGAGATATCAACATGGACTGGCGTGGAGAAGCCGTGATAGCCACAATTGAGGAAGACAATATCTACATCTGGAGATACAGAGGAATATAAATATAACAAATATTTATATCAATTTGTAGTTGATGCAGAAGGACTGCGTTCAAAATAGAGTTGGCCCAACGTGGTGTCCACTATTCGGGGATGTGTGCCTTCATTCGGGACTGTTAAGAAAATTGAGACATTGAGAAGTCATTTCTAATTCAGGGCTGGTGAGATTTGAACCCAGGACCGTTACTATTACGAGTCATGAACAACAGACGCACGCCCCGATTTTTGTCTTTTGTTTTTAGGCAAAATTATTTATTGTTCATCTATTATAATATAACTTATTGTGGTATTTTACAAATGATATGTTTTGGAGGGTTAATATGCACTTTAAATGATTTAAAATATTGCAAATCGGTCGATACATATACAGGTAAATCCTTGCGACAAATGGGTATTTCTTGTTCTAATTTTACTCTCCCCACGATGAATTAGCTTTTATTATTGTATGTGTATTAGCTCCACAGTAGGGTTTAATGTATAAAATTTTCCTCATATTAATTTTTCACTACCATTATAAATAAACCTTTCATAACGATCAGGTCATCCCTGAGAGATTACGGCTCAACATCCACGGACTGAATATCTACTGGAAAAGAAGTGTGTGAACTTGTAGAAACCCAAGATAATGATTTTTCAGAGGGGTGGACGACGCGACGTGGATCCCGCAGAAGTGGATGTCAGGTGCAGAAAACATATTTTTGTCGGTAAAAATACAACTTAATGATGGTCTTGTAAAAAAATTAAATGTACAAAATTTATTCTTGAAAAAAAATCAAGCTGAAAGAAAAATCTTAGGTTTATATTTAAGAACAGTTGGAGAGTGTGTCTGTATTATTATATAACTGTTTTTATTATCACAATTAAACTCTTACAACAAAATGTTATTACAAATAAATTTTCTGTGTAATAAATATTTTTGTTTTGTATGTCGTATTGTTCAAATAAACTAAACAAATTGCAAAACAAACTGACATTCTAAAACCTTAATTGATTAAATTATATAATTTATCTAAAGACTTAAAACATGATTTGTTCTCTATGGAGTTTTTCGCTCAGATTTTTAAACCTGTGTCTTTAATTGAATATACTCTATTTTCGTATCGAAGCGGGGGTTAGATGGCATCTAGAAAGGTTAATTACTGTAGCAAAAGATTTACGAGAGAAGTTGGCCTCTATGTTTTAAGCAGATTACATGTTTTTTAAACAGAAGCTTTCATCCTTATTAACCACTGATTAACTTCCAACGTAAGTCATTTCGCCACAAGAATTAACCCTGCTGAAAGCTTGTATATTGGACCTTCCAGTCGCCGATGTAACGTCGTGACACCCGTTTTAATATTTTTCAATTAATCGCAATCCTCAGCTATAACTTGCTAGTATTCCCTTTCTAATATATTAATTAAATATCACGTTAAAACGTACACCGTCTAAAAAAAATAACGAGGAAATGTTTAATTTTATTATTTACAAAATTTATAAAGCCATTTTGCTTTAGAAACATGTTTCAACGATAAAGATTTCCGTAGCATTCAAAAACATCGCTATTCTTAAGAATAAACTCTCGCCTGCAATATAAAAATATACAGTTTCTTGAAACTAAATGTAATAAATCAGGCAAAACGTACATACTTGTTGTAAAGTAAATAGAAATTTGCAAGTCTTGAAAATAGGAAATACCTGTAACAAAAGAAAAAACATAACATTATTTATCATTTAGATAAATATAAAGGCATTAACATAAAAAATAGAAATATATATTAAAATAGAAAAAAAAGGCAAGGGATGTTACTCTTCATCTACAGAAATAAGACCTTAGTATTATGAAGTAATCACAACAAAGCTCACCCGAGTCGGTAGGTCTGGCAAAGATTACAAAGAATTATAGAGGACCCGCTTTTATAGATGTGCTCGGTATCAAAATCGAGGCCCTGCTCGAGTGAGAATTCCGTTTTAAACGTTTTTGACACCCTCTGCTCGACAGAAACGTATCCTAGTCCAAACAGAAACGTCATCACTCTTCACCTTTCAGCACAATTAATGGCCTGGCGTCTGCGGTTTCCTTCGGGCAAGTGTCAACTAAGCTTATCAGAACTTTGAACTCGGCTTTCCCGTCTGTAATAAGTGTCCCTGGTATATGTCGTAAAACATAAATGTTCCCGTAGTTCCAACACGTTAGACTGCGAATTAGTACAATCTTTACAAAAGATAGATTAGCGATCAACAACGTAAAAAATAAAATGTTTAAACTTAACTCATATTTACTTCCATAGATTCATTTTTGTAGCGTTATATACTTTCGGCTCTGATCGTGGGTTTCTTACTTACCGATGCCCCCGTAATTTCAAACTCTGACTCTCAAGAAAAAAAAATTACTCCGTTCATTGTTCCTACCATAAAGTAAGTTAAAAATATCAAATGAATATAGAGATGACAGACCCGTGTTCACAGACGGATCAAAAACGGTAGATGGGTGTGCCTTGTACACGGAGGGAGCAAAAATTGTCACTCCCTCCCGCTGCGAGCGTGTACAGAGCGGAACTATATGCCGTATCCTTCGCACTGAGCATTATAAAAAGTCAGCGACAAGAATCCTTTGTAATATATACCGACTCGCTCAGTGAGGTCCAGAAGCTCAGGAAAAGAAACTCCGTAGACCCGTTAGTAAACAAAAAAAAAACTATTAAAATGGATCGACACAATTGGTAAGAATGCAATGGTGGTGTGAGTTCCCGGCCACATAGGGATAGCCGGGAATGAAGAAGCAGCCGGAGGACCTTACGACCCTTCTCAACCTATACGCCCAGAGGTTAAATATATTAATTTCAAATACGATAAAAGAAAAATGGAAAAACCGCCCGGCTCGGAAAAAGAGAAATAACCCTGCCAAACTGTGGCAGGTAAAGAAAATGGGTCGAGGTCATACTGACAAAACTACGCATAGGTCATACAGGAATTACGCACGGGCATCTTCTAGCGGGAACGCGACCACATAGGTGCCCATTATGCAAGGATAGAGTCACAATCGAGCACGTTTTCAATTGTAGAAGGCTCGACATTACAGGCGATATTTTGGAATATGAGACCTGAGCGTAGTCTTGAGGCACAATAGCGGGAACAAATAGCTGTACCGTTACCTCATGGCTAGAGGGATTTTAAAATGTTTATAGTTTTTGTGTATTTGTGCTGTTCTTGTGTTGTGTGTTAAGTGTTTTGTATGGTGTTTGTGCGGTGTTTATGTTAATATATTAGCATGAATGTAATTTATTAGCGTGCAAGGAGGGGGCTATTTACCCCGCCCCGAGGAATATCGAGTACACTGGGGGAGTGAATGGACCAGACGTCTAAGTTTGTGACGATATGCTATATATTGTAGTTATAATTCTAAGTCTATTCCTTCAATTGACCGCCTGATGTAACAAGAGGCTAGCACTTTAAAATACAAGTAAAAGTAGAGAGTCAGTAACCAGATCGAGATGCTCAAATGGCTGTAGTTCAATACAAAATACGCGAGAAAGACAGCAATGGGAAGGAATTCACGCGGCGAGCAGGCGATGGCCTCAGCTGATTGTCGGCCCATAAACCTCCCACTTTATATACATATACTATATTTATTTATACTGTAACATTGTATATTTATTTTTATGTAGACTCAACTAAGCACAAGTACGTACCAACGTACGATTTTGTGCAGAGTTGAGCCTATTCGCATCTCATGGTCCAGCGGCAATTACAGATTTTGGTATTTAAGTAAATTGCCGGCAGACTCTAGAATCACCCACCCGATTACCTGATCGGGTTTAAAAACCCTGATATCGAAATCAATTAGAGATTCCTGAATTGCCACAAAGCCTAATGATGTAAACGCTGAAATTAATAATAGGACGCATGCATTACGCTCCTCTAGAAAGCCTAATTTGTGTTGGTATGGCACCAATCCAAAGTATGCGGAATTGCACATATTCACGTGAGGAAATAAATGCTCCAAACCTAAGCCAATTGGTCGATGAGGGCACGTCAGTTGTACTTTTTAATTCTTTACCATCAATCATATTATGTAGTATGTCTGCAACAGCTTTCCTTATTTCTGCCCCGCTTGGTACAATACCATTTTATTCATCCTCATGCTGTAATTCTAATTTGGCTTTGGCAACCTTCACACTTTTCCAGTTGGGTACCCTATATGCCAAAACACATACACCCAATCCTACAAATCGACAAGCCGAATGGATAAAACTAATAGGCACATCATGTGGCAATTGTATCCATTTTGTAATGTACCACCTCACCCTAACATCAATCTTGTTATGTTCAGCAACTCTAACATTGCTAAACATCAGCTGATGGTAGAATTTAGTCAAAAAAACGTACAAATGATCTCACGCTTTTGCAATAGTTTGAGAGGTGCAAGATTCACGTTACTCAATATTGGGTCTAAGTCGATTAGAATATTACTTATGCCAGTATGTTCCATTGGTAATTTTTCATCTATATCGAGAGACCTGAGAGGCTCGGACGAGAATGGCTGGGAAGACCCAAGACGGAATCGGCCATTTGAATTCCCCAGCTTGAGTACCGTTCCAATGTCATCACCCAAATAAATACGTATTTTTTGGTTTTTCGATAATTTTATCTATTCAAGAGAAATTCAGCCAGGCTATTTAAAAAGGACATCCAGGTATTTATTTAATTATATAAACAAAACAGACAAATTTTCCTTTCTAAACATTTTTTTAAACAGATTTTAAATACTCAAAGCATATAAGAATAAATGCATATCTGATATTGCAAATAAATCCTAATTTAGAAGTTAAATAAAAAGGCAAAAAGCGACCGATCATCGGATTTTATCAACCAACATATTAAAACAATATAACGTTTGAAAAGTTCATAAATAATTCATAAAACCCTCCGAGTAACTTTAACATTTCTGTTTTAGTTAAGGAACTCGCGGATTTCTGGCGACCGCATTCATTTTGCTGAGTGGCTTGTGCGTAGAAAATGATGGTTGGTAAGGCATTAGGGGTACTCACGGTGATTATCAGATGTTAACTCGAATAGAAAAATATCCACTAAGATCGTGAAGGCCCCTATCTTTTCTTAGGATGTTTAACGTTAATTTTTTTCTCCATTCCTAACGTTTAATAGCATACTACTTTATCGGATATCGGTATGTATCTATGATGAATGAGAGTACAGGTCAAAAATTAACAAAAGAAATGTATTGGTCTGATTTAATTAGTGCGTTAAGAAGCTGTTAAGAGTAAAAATTCGTGTAAACTAAAAATAGCGGTTAAATTCATGGCTGCCATGTTGGTTACCTCCGCCCTAACCGCTAGCAATGAGACTACATTTTCGACTCGACATATAAACATTGGCCATACCCTGTTGGATCGAGGAAAGTTAACTAGCCCATGCTTACAAGTCGTCATTTTTCTCGATCTAACTCGACTTAACAGAGTTAACGGGGTTAAAACAAAGATTGTAACTACCCTCATTATTGTAAATTCATTGAAAAGTCTGGGAGTCGACTTGAACTTCTACTAAACGAATGCAAGTATCGTTCCAGTTCTGCGGTACGTCTTCTGCTAAGCTATAATTCATTAAATTTTATATTTTCCTCCTTGTAAAGTACAGAAATCCAAAAAATACAGTAGTTATTAATAATAAAAGTTCGAAGCGGATCCCAAACGGCTAGAAACATTAACCAAGTCTGGGGCGAGGGTTGTGTTAATGAGTGCACTGTGCAAAGGTGGTTTAAAAAATTTCGGGAGGGAGATTTCAGCCTTGAATATGAAGAAGGTCGTGGAAGGCCTTCCTCTCTTAATGATGATGTTCTGCGATCAGTGGTGGAAGAAAACCCCAAAACACGATAACACTAGACGTTCTGGACAGTGGCTCGACAAAGGAGAAGCTCCAATACATTTTCCAAAGCCCCCAACTCATCAAAAAAAGGTAATGGTTACGGTATGGTGGGCTTCATTTGGTTTAATACACTACAGCTTCTTAAATCCTGGCGAAACCATCAATGCTGAATCATACTGTAACCAAATTAATACCATGCATCAGAAATTGGCAGTAATGAAGCCCTATTTGGTCAATTGACTTTATCAATTCTAAAAATTCTGAATTCTACTCAGACGGAATTAATAAGTTACCAACACGTTGGGAGAAATGTATTGAGAGTATGGGAAATTATTTTGATTAAAGAACATTGCTTTAAAGTAACTAGTTTCTTTTTTTT
>CM077100.1:23566852-23705990 GCA_039619505.1 Cimex hemipterus | reverse complement strand
TCCAGGTGTCTAAAAAAATGGTAGTCAGTAGGCGAGAGGTCCGGAGAGTAGGGTGGGTGAGGCAAAGTTTCATAGCCAAGCTCCAATAATTTTTGTGACGTTACACGTGACACATGTGGTCGAGCGTTGTCATGCAACAAAATGGGCCCTTTCCGATTTCACTTTTCCAATCGCCTTGAGGTGGTCAGCGACGGTCGTTTTACTGACTTTGAGTTGCTCTGCAAGTTCTCGAACAGTTGTTTTGGGGTTTTCTTCCACCACTGATCGCACAACATCATCATTAAGAGAGGAAGGCCTTCCACGACCTTCTTCATCTTCAAGGCTGAAATCTCCCTCCCGAAATTTTTTAAACCACCTTTGCACAGTGTACTCATTAACACAACCCTCGCCCCAGACTTGGTTAATGTTTCTAGCCGTTTGGGATCCGCTTCGGCCGAGTTTAAACTCGTAAAAGAAAATCGTACGAAATTCTCGCTTTGACATTATAAGGATGACTAATTATTTCCAAGTAGCGGAATGCTACAGAGGTAAACAAACAATATCATTTGGAAGAGGATTAATAAGTGTTGACATTCATACAAATGAGTAATCCAGTAAACGTAAACAGAATATTTTATATAGATTTTTTTTAATGAAAACTTAAAATCCTGCATTATTTTCCGGACAACCCAATACATCGGGAAGATTACTAATTTAACTAAATTTGTTTTAGTGGAGCCACTAGGTCGAAAAATAGGCCTATAGAAAATTAATGTACTTAAAATATTTATTTTTAGATATGTGTTTGCTCATTTGTTTTAAATACAATTCAAAGTTATTAATTATCATAAGATTAATATGTTTACCCTGAATATTAACCTAACTAACCAGATTCTATTTAATGAGTTTACATTCATAAACATTGCAAAGATCAATAGACGATTCGATTGAAGTAAACAATACATTTAATAACTATAGTCCATCTCTTTAATAACGGAACGATTAACTTTAGCACGAAAAACCTCAAGTTAATTTTGGCTAGGAGTCGCGTGATTAGTATGAGATTTAACTTAACTTTCTCATATAGCTGGGAAATGACAGTAACTTTGTTATTTTAAATGATAAACTTATATTTTTATTGTAAAATTCAATTTCAGAGCTTATTTTATGCCTCTTTTACTGACAAAAATTTTTTACAGGATCAGCCATATCTGAGGGATGCCTTAGGGAAAATATGTGAGAACGATAAAATCCCCCCCCCCCCCAAAAAAAAAAAAAAACTTATTTCGAAAACGATGAACTTTAGTAAAAAATGGTCTTAAAATTAATTTGTATCCCTGTTTTATTCCCCACTCTTTCAAAATCAAAAACATTAATATCTTACTAACATTTTCAACACGATACACAAGAAACATCTACACAGAAAACGCACACTTTGAGTGAGTGCAAATACTTTGATTAAACTAAAAAATTGTATATTGTGTACATCATTGTCTAAATTCATATTTCTCTTATTTGTATTTGTATATTTAAACAATGTTTACAAATACCAGACCCTGAAGATGAACCCAATAAAGATCGAAACGTTGAAATATTAAAGAAAATTGTTCAGATATCGTGAGATGCGGTCTGGTGTAATGTAGGTTTCAGAAAAACATTTTCCTTATCATGCCAACGGAAAAGTGAATTTATACAATGCAAGATATATTTTATATTGAATCAAAGTATTTCTACTCACGCAAAGTGTTTGTCTTCTATGTACTTGTGCCATTTGCTTATTTATGTTTATATATGTTGGATTTTGACTCCCAACACGACACGCAAGAATGGCACAAGTACACGGAAGACAAACGCTTTGAGTAGAAATACTTTGATTGAATATAAAACATATTTTGCATAGTATAAATTCACTTTTCCTCACCCTAAATGTATTTTTTAAATGTAAACAATGTTTGTAAATCCCAGGCTCTGAAGATGATCTCAATAAAGATCGAAACGTTGGCAAGGTAAAGAAAATGTTTTTCTGAAACCTACATCACACCAGACCGCATCTCACGATATTTAAATAATTATCGACTGACGGTCGCTAATCTCTACACACTAAAGAAAATGTTTTTCTAAACCTACATTACTTGACTGCATGTCACGATCTCTAATCATTAATTACCGGTCACTAAATATCACACATAAGCTCTAGAATCCAATTGTACAATCAAAATATCGGATTCTCATTTAAAATAACGAAGTTTGAAATTCGGTAAAACAAATAAATATTAATATTATTTTAAAAATAATTAAAATTTCATCGCCATCAAAAACATTTTATACATACATAACAAATATTTTACGACTAGATTAGCCAGCATCAATTAATTTTTATTCCACTTAAAAATTCTTAACTCATCGGTATTTCATCGATATTCAACGCTATTACAACCGTCAAACAGCCGAACAAATTTTCCTTGATGCGATATATGCATATTTTATTCAATTATTATTATTATTAATTATTCTTTATTCAAACTGCTATAACAAGCAAAAAACATCCCCATGTCCTGTGTTATCCTTAAAAATCAAAAAACCTTTGGACTTTATCAATTATCTTCGCTATTCCAACCGTTTGAAAGGTTAATTGCTCTTCTTATATATTCTACCACATTTTATGCCTTTATAATTGAGAAACATAATCTCTGTTTCATATTTCTGGTTTTTATATACATAAAGTGTTTCACAAAACCAATCGAAAATCATGCTATTTTCTTTAAAATATTACATTTAACCAACAGAACTATTTTTGTTTTATTAGAAGTTATTTAAACTATCACCTATTAATCTTCTGAAAATTATTTTCAAAACAATTAGGATTAATAAATTAATTATGAAGATGTTAATGTGGATACAATCAGCAGTTGACAAAAGCAGTCGGAATCCGAGTTTGTATATTTATTTTTGTTTAGTTTAATTATTAAAAAAACGCCATTTCCGATTATTTTTATGGGTCACTATATATACAAATGCCAGATTTGCCCTATTACGTTTACTTTATAAAGTTCTAAACCTGTTACTGAATCGTTTTCATAGGTTCATTTTTAAGATTTTCGAAAAAAAGATCTCGACCAGAGCGAACGTCAGTTTTTGAGCTCTCAAGGATTATCCCCATACGACTAAACGCGATAAGTAAACACGTTAAAGCCTGTGTAATATACAGGTTATACAGATATATGCAGGTACATACAGGTTCACTACGGCGAATATTTATAATATATAGAAAAGAAATTTTTAAACTTTTGCGACTCAAGAGCTAACCAACCACTTGGAAGATTCCCACAGTTACACAGCCTTCGAGCTAGATCTCGTAAGAGGTTTATAGAGATGGCGATCTCCCGTTCAAAGACGGAGAGCCACCTTGAAAGGCTGGTGAAATGAATAAAGTTAGTTTTAAGGACATATTTAGAATCAATGAGGAGCCAAATTACAAGTGCCAACAAAAGGAAATCGTATTGTGGCTACAACACATACAAGACATTTATTAAAGAAAAATTCAACGAGAACGAAGTCAAATCGAATTCTGATTAAAATTAATGGGAAACCGTTTTGGAAAGGAAGACGAAGGCCGGTTCTTTGTGTTTATAAGTGATCGACCGAGATGTTGTGAAAGCACACTCAATGCTTTTTAGTAAATGGTTGTTCCGAGACCAAAATAATAAAAACTGAGACATAGTCTGCATTTACATTGTAGGAAAAGACAGGATTAAAATTACCACACCCACAAAAAGAAGTAGCCATTTACCTAACAGAAAGCAAATTCCTTAAGGGGTAAAAATTAATGGTGTATGTACCTGAGTTCCTTCTAACGAAACAATGTGTAATCAGATACGTTGATACGATAGGATTATAGTATACAAAATTTAAATCCTAGCGTATACCACCGGTGATGGTAGAACCCTTAATGAAACTGAAAGCCTAAACAAAAAAATTAGGGTTACCTCCCCATCAATAAAGCTCCATAATTTCTTTCCGAGGAAAACACATCCCCAAGAATGCGACCACATACGACAACTATTTCACCGTCTGTCCTTACATATAAGACTACGTAACAAGTGCCTTCACATTGACCACCAAGCCATCCAGTGTCCAGGCAAGCAAAGATAAAAAACAACTGGGGGAGGAAAATAGAAAAAAAAACACACCGAACAATCGTACACTTCAATACTATTAACTAACAAATATGCGATCCTTGACTCACCTAATAACCCACAATACGACAACTTGCCAGTAATTACCACATGTCCCACGCACAGGAACTATCGAAAAACTAGCAAATTAATAGAAATGTTAAATGATGGGGTGAGTGTGGTGTTCAATACATTCCAAAAGGATAGTTCCTACTCACAGTAAGTTGTTCTGCAACGATCCGGATTTCGAGCCTCTTAGCTCATCATCAGGTTGAAGGACTTCTACAACCACGTCTCTCGACGTGCATTGCCAAAGTGAAACCGCTGATACCTCCGCCAGTGCGACGTTCCAATTAACAGCTGATTTTTAATGACGCTCAATTTGAACGTGCGAAACGCGGAAATTATAACACAAAAAAAATATTAGAATAAAAATAATAACAATTAAAATAATTAGTTTAATTATTTGGATGTTTGATTTCTCTAGAGAGACTAATAGGTATTAGACTAATAGAGTAAAAACGAGAGTAAAAGAACACTTGCCTAAATCGAGCAAATTTTCCGAATTTAAGGACCATCTAAAAGAAACTAAACATAAATTCAACCTAAATCTAAATACGAGAGTGTTGCATAGTTTCAACAAAAGGAAAGAACTAGATTGGTTTGAGAAATTTGAAATTAAAAAATATAAAATTGAACATGGTGTTAAATGCATTGATAATATTTTGATTTACCTTCCATTTTAAATTTGTATATATATATATATATATATATATGATATCAAAAATCCAAATAATTAAACTAATTATTACAATTGTTATTATTTTTATTCTAATATTTTTTTATGTTCTAATTTCCGCGTTTCGCACGTTCAAATTGAGCGTCATTAAAAAATCAGCTGTTGATTGGAACGTCGCGTTGGCGGAGGTATCAGCGGTTTCACCTTGGCAATGCACGTCGAGAGACGTGGTTGTAGAAGTCCTTCAACCTGATGATGAGCTAAGAGGCTCGAAATCCGGATCGTTGCAGAACAACTTACTGTGAGTAGGAACTATCCTTTTGGAAAGTATCGAAAAACTGTGTAGAACTATACAACCCAAAACCACCTCCACAAAAAAGAATAAAACATTATGCTGTAATGTCAAGGAGAAAACCCCCATATTTAAAAAACATCTGACCACAAATCCCTACTCCTCGACAGAAGCAGAAAAGTATATAAACATCCTAAATCGATTCAGCGAAAATATTCGAACAAACAAATACACAGTAAGTGAATTAATCGACAAAATTGGGACCGTCCTTCATTTTATCATCAATGAAAATTATGTTACTAAGATAGATGTGAATAATACAAAATCTCACGACAATGAATTTGAAATATAAAATCAACACACACATACAAACAAATAAATAACAAAAACTAAAAACAAAAACCCAAACAAATAACAATCTCAACAGAATAGTTTACCAAACATCTTCAACAAAATTAAAAATATAAACAAATGTTCTATCGCCGGCAACAATATTCACATACTACAACTTATCATTCGTTCCCTAACAGCAAACTGAAATGTCCTAAAACTAATAATACGAGAGAACAGCCGAAATAGCATAGATCTATCGGCAACTTGGCTCAAAAGAAATTAAAATGTAACCATCCCAGATTTCAATATAATCCGAGAAGACAGGAAAGACGGACAGAGGGGCAGTGATCCTCGTTCACAAATACAAGCAATTTCTCCTAATCACAGTAACCTATACTAGATTTCATAGTTAGTGGAAATAAAAGGCAACAACAAACGCCTACCTGACTATTGCCGCTATATACGTACAACTACTGGAGGATGATATGTGGTGACTACAAAGCTTACAACAGGCCATGGGGATCAATATTCATTAATCCATCGGGCAACACACTTCTCATCTCACTACACGACCTTGGGGCCTGTTTTTCAAACGACGGAACCCCGACACTAATCGTACATCTGACAGTAAACGAACAGCTCCAGCTTTGACCATATCAACAACGGACTTAATCCTCGCCATAAACTGGGCAGTTATTGAAAGAAAACATAGGATCAGAGCACCAAGGTACATGCGTGACCATGGGAAGGCCCGAAGGCAGGACAACAACCCTAGAAAAAACTCATTATGGAGAAAGGTATGGAAAAGTGAAAAAGCAAACTGGACACTACACGCATAATTGTATACGGAATTGATAGAGATAGACAACGAAAGCGCATCCCAGAGCATACCTTCATGAACCCGCAGAATGACTAAATCCCACCTGGAAAACAAATATCTGAAATATTGGTGGGATTCAACTTATAAAAAAAAACTCTGGGATAACAAACCAGCAACTTAAGAAAAAAGACAAGTGGTGAGTGTGTTATTCAGTCTTTTCAAAAAGATATTTCCTCCTCACAGTAAATAGTTTCCAATGTTATGGATTTCGAGCATACAGCTCATCATCAGGTTGAAGGAGCTGTACAACCACGTCTCTCGACATGAATTGCAAGACTGAATCCCCCAGACCGGTTCGACGGCCATCGCGATGTCCAAGGTAGTACCAGGCCCCTAGGGAAACAAGGAACTTTCCAAAAATAAAAAAGATACCCAACCATTATCAACTAGATAGATAGGGGACCTAGGGGTATAAGAGACCATGGCTCACTTAAGAAAAGTTTTCAAAGAAAAGAGAAGGGAATGTTGGCGCCGCACCATCTGCAATTTGCTTAACAAAGAAACCAACATTAGACAACATTAGAAACATGACCATTACAAACGAACAACGGATATGGGCAAGGATTAAAATATTAAAAGGAATTAATATAACAAAGCAAAACTACGCAGCTCGTGGGTGAAGATGCCAAATTCAAAAAGTGAAGACATTGGCGTTGTCATGGGCTGGATGGCTCATGCCTTATCGCTTCGGATGAGCCCCACTTATCTTAGGATAAAAGTCGTGTGTCTAATGTTTCTGTGGTAATCATCTTAGCGCTCAGATGTGAACCCGGATTATAACACCTTTAGATTTTATCACGGCAACATTTGGAAGGCAAAATGTTTCTGTCATGTCAGGTGATTCAGCTAATAATTTTAACATATCCAAGTTATTGCAAACTTTCGGAAGTTAATTTCTGTTCTTATACACTGTGCAAACAATGTACAGATTTTATTGCAAAACAAGGGATAAAAATAAGGTTAAAATAATCGAAAACTGTTGAAACGTTTCATTTTTTTCTGGTTGTTATTTATTTACAGTCGTCGTTTATGATTTTACGTGTACTTCTTCCTTAACTAATTCCTAAACTTCTTAATACAGGTAAGGTTTTTGTGGTTCAATTTAGTTAACAATTTTTATTTCCTTATTGACTAACATTGACTCTGGAGCTAATTCATGGCACTTACTCAAAGCCGTTTCCGAATTACTCCGAACCTCCTGTTTTCCCCGTTCTCGTTGACAGCATTGAAGAAATTATAGGATGTATAACGGAAAGCCCAGTGTAGAAGGGTTTTCCTTTTAGCCCGGCCAATTTCACCGAGGGTGATAATGTTTTTTTAAGTTTACCCTTCCTTTTACCTAAAGACTATTTTCCCTAGAGACTACCCCGATTGTAAAATAACGGACGTGAGTAAATTGATTGTAATCCTCTTTAATGAAGGAATTTCTCTGTCCCGCGTTGAACGTAACCAAGTCGGCCCTGTATGCTAAAACCGAAAATATACTCCTGAAGGGAAATGGAAGTCTTAGGCATTCTTACCCCTTAAATGTAAATTGTTGGCCTCGTAACCAAGCTATACGAGTACCCTTTAAGAGTCTTACCTTCTCTTTTTCATAGAGGTCGTAAACACAAGGTAATCCACTGCCAAGTGAACAAAAGTAAATTCCCTTCTAATGTAAAACAGATGTAACCAGCATTTATTAGGTCATTTTGTTACGTTGATTTACTACTGATAAATTCGCTAATCTACTGTTTTTCACCCTCTTTGAGATATTCTATCTTTTACATTAACCTTATTAATGCTGTTGAATGATTGTAACGACCTGAATTTCATTTAATGTTGTTACTCATAATTACTCATTTACGAAACCTTGTCGGTGTCTTTTTTATAAAGAACAGACACAACTAGCATTTTTAAAATATACTACGAAACAACTGTACGGCATACAAAAGTCTTGTGTGGTGTTTAGTGCCCGTTAGTGAATGACTATTGGGAGGAGATCGTGAGATGCAGTCTGGTGTGATGTAAGTTTTAGAAAAACATTTTTTTTTACCGTACCAACGTTCCGATCTTTATTGAGATAACCTTCAGGGCTGAAAGTGTTTCCTGCGTAATTGTGTCATTCTTATGTGTCGCGATAAGAGTGCCGGGGGCAATAGGCGAATTTATAGAAATTTCCTAACTTTTTAACATGTCTATAAAATGCACATTGCTTATCGATGACTTAATAATTTATATCCAGTCACGACTAAATAAATTTATGCTGGAATATATTTATTTCATTAGGGAAAATTTACACTTATCTAATTTTACTCTGAGGTTGTAGAAATTCTATCCTGTTAGCTAATATTTTCGCATCTAGCCCCCGGTGTTGAAAAAGAATAAGGGCGGAACCTTCACGCTCCTATTCTATTCGACCGCCCTACGATAAGCTATTTAGTATATCGGAGAACATCTATGTTCATGTAGGGTCTCTCATACACTCATTCTTTCTTGGCTCAACTCTCTTTCTCACAATAGGTAGGTTTCTAGATGGCGACTATTTATTTTCTTTATCCGAAAGATTAAGAAGAAATATCGATCGGACTAACATGTTTTACTCTTTTTGTGATGTGATCCAATCGTTTGTACTATAGATGATAACAATTAGACAAACTTTTCTGAATATTTGTGGAGTTTAGTGACCATTGGTCAATGATTATTCGGACATCGTAGGTGTAATATTTAGTCCCTGGAAGAATATTAAATATCGGCTGAATGTGTTGCTGATGAGGACAAATCATTGACTGATAAAAAAAAATCTTATATAAAAACATTTATCTGGATAGAAAGGTCGTCGGTTTCGTCTGGTTAACTGAAGAAATTTTTCCTGTCACTGGCCCGGTGTCCTTACCTCTTCAGGACTAGATGTGTTTTTTTTAAACTGAGAGTTGCCCTTTTTATTTAGGTTTTGTAATAGGTCCCTCTGTGTTTACTTTGTCCTTGTCCAACAATTTCCTCAAGATAAAAGGGGCGACTAAACACGTTTTCGGTTCCATTTATTAAAAGGGCAATTGTTGAATTTCCACCCTTATAATTGAAACATTCTGCCTTAAGCAACAACACGACGAAATTAAGTGCTGTGTTTGAAACCGACGTAAGAAACTTGGGTACAATTATAATTTGTTCCATTTTCATTACTCGTTATCAGCAATCTAGCAAAAAAAAAAAAACTCTTTCTCAAAAGTGTACTAAATTAATTTCAAATTGTTATTAATTTTTGGATTTATTTTACTTGTACTCCTTGCACTAGCTGCGTCGTTTTACACGGTCATAGCCAAACATTAATACCAGCGCTGCTCCCGGAGGACACCTGCCATTAGAAGCTAGTTAATTCTTACAGTGCGAGGGATTAACGGGTAAGGGGATCTCGAGACCATCATCGATTATGGCGACGTGGCGAGTTGTAGGAATGGAATGTGTGGAGTGGGCTCGAGCAGTATGGTTAGAATGGGTCGGGTGACACTTTCGGAATTGAGAATCGATCAGGTCATTGACAAAAGGAACGTTTTGGACGTTGTGGATTGTGACGTTAGGAACGTAGTAAAGAGCTTTGACGATTTGTCTGAGGATTTTTGATTAGAAGGATTGTATTATATTATATTATATTACTATATTATATTATATAAGTCCGTTTATAGTCCTAAGTATTTCACTTGACTGAAAGTTTTTTTTATTTTTTGCTTATGATAAGGTGAAGGTGTTTTAGGATATTGGAGGTAGCTTGGATAGTATAAAGGCTAGAAGAGAAAATCGACGTAACGTCTGCTAAGGTATGATGATTGTATTGGGATGAGCAGGTAGGTCAACAACAAAGAATAAGATGGGTGGATACAATGGTCACCAGGGACTGGAGGAGTTCCCTCCTGAGCACTGCTGCTGTTCAGCTTATTGTACTATACCCTGGCTCCATTTTTGGGGTAGGGCTCACAACACAAAGTGAACTTGAGCCCCCGTTGTCCCAGTGTTCTTCCATCGAAGAAACTCATTTTAGAATGGTGTTGGGACATGATTCAGGGTCGCTGAGATCCAGTCCCGCCCCTTCCATTGAAGTGTGCCGTGTCAATTTCTTTTAATTGCAGCCACCGGTCCCCTTAGGCGTCTTAAAAAGTTCAGAGGCGACGGTGGCGATCGAACCCCCGCGGTCGTGGGGTCGACTAGCCGAAAGTCTGACGCCTTAACCACAAAGAATAGGACTAAGAATTCTGTCACGTCGATCGAACGCCAGCTTGTTTCGGTCTGATAAGAAATATATATATATACTAAAACAATACATGTATTTTTATTACTAAGTAAATGACTTCAAAGGAATTCTCTATGTGCCTCCTTCTTCCTTACATTAATGTATGCTACCGTGTACTATTTCTCGTCAGGCGACTCTCATCTGATATCATTTTAATTATAATTGGATGACTTGGCAAAAATGTGGTTCTCATTTTGTCATATGAATCATATCATGTCGAATTCATAAAAGAGAAAATTTACTTGTGAGAATATTTTGTTCTGAGATTTCTAGTGACAAGCGGAGTTGAGAAGTTTTAATTTGGTCGTTACCGATCACTTTGGACTGCCAACATTTGCAGGGGTGTTCTGAAATGGTTCATGTTTGCCAACAAAAATGACTGATAATGATCGAATAATGGACTATGCTGTGTATTGTTTTATTACGGATGTTCCATATTTTCCGCCTGTCATTCGATAATTTCCATCCGACACGATTTGCTTAATAAAACACTTTCAATTTCGTCTCTAGCATTACAATACATGTAATTTAACAACGACAATATACCTAGTAAATGATGTGCTGTTTTAGCTACATAAAAAATCGATGGGCCGAAGTAAGAACAACACACAATCAACCTAGGGTAAACTCTACCTGAACGATACCTATTATATTCTCACATTTATCTCCCTTAGTTTCAAAATATTCTCATTGCCCCATTTATTTTAATTACTGCTGTGTATATTTTCCTCGACATGCTTGAAATTCGACTCTGACTTTATTTGACATTACATGTTAATTTTCCAGGAGTATTTAAGTATAAAGTTTCCTGCGAGTATTTTTTTTTTACTTTCTTTTCTCGAAGAAAAGAAAAATAATTAATTTATATCACTACTCAATTTATTGAAGAGTTCTAATTCTGTGTTAACTATAGACTGTTTGAACTATTTTGTTCAGGTTGGGTGAGATGTGTTATCGTTACCATATACCACTGTTATTGCAGGACTTGAGACCTAAACTGCTTTGTCCACTCCACTTCGGAGTTTTGGTTTGGAAATATGGGTGATGTTTGACATACGTTGGGAATCACAAACAGATTGGGCAGTCGGTTGAAACAGGCCTATTATGTTTAGTTGGAAGAGCAGTTTGAAGGGAACTAGTGAGCGCGCGTTTGTGGATTCTTGGTCTACCTGCGGCGACCTAAACCGATATTTTACTTACACAGACTCATCTGGAAAAGGGATTACGCAATTAATAATTCACCAGCTAAGTGAGAGTTAATTCTCAACATGGGGTTGGATAAAGCTAAGAAGCCGCATGATCTGCGTCAACAATTTACAAGATTATAAACGCACAGAAAATTCACTCGTGGCTACAGTTTTTGTTGTTTATACAATATCTAAATTGACAAGCTATTCCTGTATTCTATATAGTAAATTTAATATTAGTTTAAAAATATAAAAGTTAAAACTTCCCGTAAAAAGCTTGAATTTTACTTGAATTACTTCCATTAGTATTATATCACATAAACACCGACATATATTTCCCATGATAATAATAAAAATAAACAATAATTTAGCACAATTACGGCAGGGAATTACTATTGGTTTATTTCATTCTGAACATACGGTAATTTCGGTTTGTTGAACTACTCGCGTTAACGGTTCTGAACGCAGTTCGGCTTTGCGGCATCTTCAGTGAGGAAATCTGAAATCTGTAATAGATAGAAGAGATTGAGATCCCGGATGGAATATGTATTTCTTTTTCACAAGTACCTCACTGAAGTTGGCGCAATGGTGAAACGGGTATAGCCGGTTCAGCATTAGTTCACCTAACCGCAGACAATCAAATCCGATGATTTTTTGTTTTTTAAAATGCGGAAACCAAGAGTATAGACAAAATAATTGTCACAGAACCGAATTAATATTTCGATCGTAAATGATCACACTAACCTCAAAACCGAATATGTCGGAGAGATTTTAAATACAAAAAAATGTAATAACTAAATCTAAAAAATGTGATAAAAAGATTGCTTTGAAAAATATTATACACCTGTCCAAGCTTCGTGTCAACAGGTACCAGGAGCCGAAAAATGACCTTCTACGTACATACATTTTACAAATACTTTGCTATCTACAATGCCCTTCAACTTAAAAATGTATTTATTAGTATTTTATTCAAGTTATAAGTGGGGTTGGAAACCTAGATAGTGCCACTTTCTCTGTATTAAATTACGTTCAGATTTTTTATTATTTCTTATTTTTAGGACAAAAACCACTACAACACCAAGAGCATTTTGTATTGCAGATATTAATTTATTTAAGGCGATGTTTGCGTATAACTTTTAATTTATGTCGAATGACACAGACCCAGTTCATCCAAGCCGTATATTTGGCTATCTCTTGTTTATAATTTTTTTGAAATGATCTCCTTCGCATCTTTAGTGATTCTGACAGACTTATTATCAACTATTCTGACCATTCCAGCTTGGTTGTACGTGCGGACTCTCTTGAGAATGCTCTTGCTCGTACGGTAGAGCTCTTCGAGAAGGTGACTACGTGATTTTCATTAAATCAGTTGGAGCTCCATTGCTTTAAATCAAATTGTATATTATTCAATGAAACAGTTAAACGCTACCAAAAAAAAAAAAAAAAAAACTCAGCCAAATCTCATTATTACAAACTATTGACTTTACATCGGTGATAAATCCCGGTTGATGGGATTGATTGTGTCATGCGTTTCGATTAGAACATCCATTCCAATTTAACCTCATTTAATAAAGCCCTGCATGTTATTTTCCTATCAGAGAAAAAACTGGGAAGCTTACTTTTAAAAACATTTTCCTTGATTGATTAGAAAAAATGGATGATAGGACAATCAGTGTACCCCGTCCATAGTAGTTTCGCTCCCCTTGTAGTAAAACGTACATAGAGGGGCTAAAGATCTGATCACTGATTTTAATTAAATTTACTTTCGCCACACTACCGATTTTTTACCTAGGTTAATAAAATAATAAGCACGATTCTTTTAAAATAAATTCCAAAATTCTAAAGTTGGCGAAAAACAAAAGACGATTCCTGTAAAGAAAGGCAATTTGATGACATTTTGTGATAATGAGCAGGACGCTGTCTCTAAGGGTACGGCTGGGTACTAATAGCCTCCAATACCCAACTCCGATTTTTCACCTTCACGGTGCTTACGCGGATGTACCTTGTTAATTTAACAAACGGAAAGAGGGAGGTATATGAAGGGGCAGGAGCTGGATCTGACGCCACCTAATACCAATATCTCCCGCCTTCCCTTTTCCCTCTCTAAACCCACATTCCAGCTCCAAATCTCAGTGTTATGAGACCCGTGTCGATGGACGAATAGTACACGGGTAATTGTACCAATAAGAGCATCATGTGACACCTTTGAGTAAGTACCCTTACACCTAAGGGCTCCTAAGGTGCGGACACTTAGATCCCCTCGTGAATGCATTCAAAATACTTAAAACCTGAAGATACCCAAATCACATATGCTATCTTGGGTGCCAGTGCACAGAGGAATTCTGGGTAATGTGAAAACAGAGGAGGATCTGCAAGACTATACAAAAGGCTCCTAACCTATCTTTAGTATAACAAAAATATAGAATCCTCCATCGCAGAATAGATCCAAACAAAACAAAAGGTGAAGTGGATGAATTCTAGCGCCTCTAGACAAAGCAAACTTATGATGAAGCAACCCTCACCAAGACTGGAAAATCACTGTTGCACTTGTAGAGGGCTAAACTCGGAGGAGTGGTAGGACTACTGACCGCTTGCTAACATCCGAGTAAACATTTACACAACATCGGCATGTACAACAATGATCCCATCTGCTGATTATACAATGAGGAGAAGAAATAATTGTAAGGAGAAGAAGGATATTGCACTGGACTAAGGAACTAGGACGGTACAAAACCCAGAAGGCTGCAGCGCTTCAAGAGAACAATTCCCTCTTTCCAGTATCCTTATTGTCATACCACACCATAGCATATACTGTCCCCAAGGACCTGTGATTTCGAGCAATATTTATAATCAAATAGTTCCGACACCGCATAACCGCAGATACTACGTTTTTATCCTTTGTCTTTTGTAAATGGCGGAAAAAATGTATCTTTTACCATAACGTTAAAAAAATGATCTTAGGGAGAAAAAACGGTATTGCTTCTGAAAAAAAAACACTTTTATTATGGCTTTCTTTCACGCACTCATGCTTTCAATTAGCTTTAAGAAAACCAACAGTTGAGCAAAAACAATTTTCAAATGGAACGAAAATTTCGGAGGCAAAATGAGATTTGCTACTTCATTTTGGCATTTGCTCCATCGGTTTTTGCGCATAAACGGGTTGCACAGTATGTCCCTGCCTTAAGGAGTTAAAGATAAAATTTTTCCATAAGAGTAATCTTTCCCGAGAAAATTTAACATATCTAAATGGCTTAGAAATGTGGTTCTCAATAACAATAGTTATTGTCGAACCACGTGGGATTATCGTTATATTCCTCAAATTCGTCGAAGGTTTAAGTCAAAGCCAAATATTTGTAAGCATTGAAGTTTTTAATTTAAAACAATGTATAAAATGCTAACGAATACAATATTTTTCTTGCTTCTAATTTAATCATATTTTGCTTTATCAATACTTTCTATACAAAATGAGACACGAAATCGAAATCACTTTCACCACTGAGGACAAGGAATTTTTGACGGAATAATTCCTATATTCGTCCTTCTAGATCCTCGATGGCACAAAAAGAAAAACCAAATGTTTTATTCAAATATTGAAAATAATTTTTTTACTATCACACAGAATTTAGAAGCGGCTGATCGGCGGTGTCGTTTTCAATTGCGACTGTATTTCATCGGGGGCCCTCGTTTTATTGGTGAACATTTTCGCATGAATAAAATTGAATGTAACATTTCATTTCAATTAAGTTTTTATTTGACTCGTTACGCACTTGCATATCTGCGCCCGAGAGGGACTTGTCACATGAAAAAAGGCTATTCACTGAACAAAGAGCAGTTAGAAAATAAACGCAGTTCAAAAAACATCGTTAATCTTTCTCACTTGTATTTTTATTCAAAGAGTTATAAAAAATTCTTCAAAATACAAATTCCTTCTTAAAGGTTGAAATTTTGTAAAATAATTTTTCTAGCTTGCATATTACGATGCTGCTAAAAAGTGATTTAAGGTCAAAAGAATCATTTGGGGCATAATATCAGTTGTGTAAACAATAAGAATACTGGAATGAACTATTATAAATGAAATTACATTTTAAGTAATTTGAACATAAAACAAATATGTTCTAAAAATAATCAATGCTAGGCTTGCATTCTGCAAGAAAGTGGTTATTTTTAACATTTACTTTTAGTTTTTAGGATCTTCGAATTTAAAGAAGATAAGAAAAACGGAAAGCTTCTGAAAATAAACTATGTCATTTGCATTCTTCAAGAAATTTTTTTGTTATTTTTCAATTGTACTAAAATTGTGCTGATCATAGCAATAAGCAAAAATCTCAAAATAAAAGATGTCAGGGATGCATTTTTCAAGAATGTAGACGTTTTGACATTTCATTTTATTTTATGAATCTTTTTTTACGCTTACAAAAAACCTCGATCACGCTCATAGTATTTTTCAATGTTTTTTCCATTGGTGTTATAAAATTGTACATAAAATAAATGAGAAAGCTTCCAAAAGTAACAATGCCGGGCTTGCACTGTTTAAGAAAGTGGACATTTTGAATTTTTTTTTTTTTGAGTTTACAAAAACTGAGCACACTCATACTATTTTCAGTGGTTTTCCTATTGGTGTTTACTGTACGTTTAATATTTTGAGAGGTAAATGGGTCTTTAATGGATTAAGTAGTTGTAACCTGAACAGTGAAATATCTTCGAATAAATGGTTATTTATAGGTCGTTTGGTGTAGGTTAGAAAAACATATGTACCAACGCTCTCAACACGGCACATAACAGTGTGATGACTAACAGAACTTTGAGTCAGTACGAATATTTCGATTGGACCTAAAACATTTTATAAGGTGTACATCATTGTATAAAATCATATTCATGTTTATTTGTATTTGTATAATTTAAACAATGTTTAACAATCCCAGACCAGTGACATGATAAAGAAAATATTTTAATAAGCTACATCACACCAGAGCTCATCTCTCGAACTTTAAATAATCATTAATTGACGGTAACGAAACATTACACATTTCAGTTGAGAATCAGGCTTTTGATAATAGGGATGTTTCAGTGCATTGTGACTTGTAGAATAACCTCCTGAATTTTGACGTCTTTTCACGGGTTACCGTGCATAAATCTTTTCGTCTATGTTGTATCATTCGTTCGATGTAGAATCTTAAGTTTTCTTATTCGTTGTGTCTTTAGCAGGTTCAAGTACCTTCAGAGTATAACGTATGGTGGATTTGTTGGAGTACATCTGCCGACTGCGTAATGCCAGGGGGATTTGAAATAAACGTGCTTTGCGTAACATCGCGGTTTCTATATATATATACAAAACAAAAAAAATAACATTTCAACCTGAAAGTGTGGATTCTCAGATAAACTTCCATACCTCAATATATTATACCAACAATTAGACCAAAATACATAGGAACTAAGTAGCCGGGAGGGGAAAATAATTGACCCACAGACGGAATTCGGTCAATTAATTTAATTATTACCATGTGGACGGCGTGTTAGGGCAGAGAAGGAAGGAGATCGATTCAAAGGTCAATGCCATCTTTACACACGCACCTAACTTATAATTCTTACGGTTCTCCGAGTGCCGACCAAACAAGGGCATTTTATAAACAATGTATTGTTTTAGATGGACGATCCTTCTATGATATATTGCCACTGTACAGTGATGAATTGTAAATATTGGTTTTTATTATTTACTAGAGAAAACGATGGTAATTATGAAAAGAAGATTATCATCATTATTGTAGGAATATAATTCTTTGAAAAATTAGTTACATTGCAAAAGTAACATTTATAAGCTTCAATTGATAAACCGTTTACGACTCAACCGTCAGTCAAATAAATGCAGTCTTGCAGACAAATGATAAAAATAAATAAAAATATGACAACCAGAATAAGACATTTTACATTCAGTCATTAAAGTGAGAGATTATGTTTAGCTCTTTCCATTATTTTTTGGTTTCATTTATAATCCGATAATGTATAAACTGAAACGTTAAGGAATTAGCTAGTGTTTTTATTTTGCGGGTATTACAGTTGAGTGTTTTTCGCGAGAGTCTCAGCGTAATAACTTTTATCGTTTTTTTTTGTTTTTTTTTTTTTAATTTTTCCTCTCGCTCTTTTTCCCCAGATTTGCCTATCTGGGCTACGTATCATCATCAACTCTGAGTGCCGGCCGCCCAGCCGGCAGGTTTGAGCGCGATACTTGTACACCTGGGTTAGTCCGTGAAAACCTCAAGTATAAGTTCAGGGTTTACTTTTTTATCTCAATTAAAAGCCTAATCAATTTAAAAGATAGTAATAGGTCAAGCGGACCTCGAAAAATAGTGAATTTTATAAGGTTAAGGTTGAATGCTATGTTGCACAGTCCTACCTACGAGACGGTATAAAAAACAAAATTTTGATATATTCCACTGGCAATTTGAGACTTACTTAATTTCGGTAAAGGATAATTAAAACAACGTTACTTGTAAAATCGATTAAAAAGAATATTAGTTAATAAAAAATCTTATGCTTGAGTGGCCAAAAACTGTTATGGCGTTGACGCGGCGATTCATTGCTTTAAGGGTCCCGAGTTCGAATCCTAGCGATGTAGAGAATGTCATTTGCACAGATGTGAACGTTTCAGAAGGTTATCCTACATGTCAAATTGAACGAGCAAGTCCCGCGGGTGCGCAATCTGATTCTACATTTTAATCGAGTATTTCACCTTTCACGTTACTTTAAACTTTCAGAAATGTATTTCATAAAAATCCCCTTCATCTTATAAAATTGTTAAACCGACGGGAAATGTGATTTCCCCACCGCAAATATACAAAGAGATTAGTGTGATTTCTTTCTAAAATTGAAAGACAAAACAATTGAAAAATAAAAATAATTGTTCAAAATGTACATCTTCTCGAAATATGCAAGCCTAACATCGTTTATTTTTTGAAGCTTTTTGTTTTGTCTTAGGAATTTAAAAAAAATTTTTTTTTGTGCCCCTGATAAAATTTATTACACCGATGGAAAGAGCATTGAACCTTATAAGATAAATTTGTATTTCGTTTTTCAATTGTAACCTCAACCAAACAGAATGGAAAAACATTGAATCATCTTCACAACAGAACGGGAAAGTAATAGGTTCCCACGAAAATAATAAGTGGGCCTAATACAGTTCTTGGAGGGATTCCACAGTTCAAAAATGCAATATTACGTTTAATATAATTAATTTTAACGGCTTGCGATCTTCCTATTCGTCGGAGATTAAATTCCGAATTCTAGCAACAAAGAGGCAAGTGCTTTAATTTACTAGAAAAAAGACATTTCAACCTTTCACAACTTTCTGCCCTTGTACGCAAAACCTTAATTTTACTGTAAATTCTAATAGGTCAATTGAAAAATCACTGACAACCCTATGAGAGTCATTGCTTTTTTTTATCTTAAGCACTTTGCACAGCAAAGAAAATACGAAATCATTTAAAGTGTAAAATTTTATGACTTTTAATAGTTCTTCTCTAAAATTTAATTTTATTCAATTTGGTAACACTAATGAATGCGATTGTCTTGGTTGTAAATATTGGCAGATATAGAGCTTACAAAATATTTGCCCAGACTAATTAGCATTATACACAACCGTAATTTCACGATGGCACTTAAAAATATAAATATTATGATTCTTTGCTTAAAAGTTTATTTTTAAAATTCTATTTGAAAAACATTAGAAGAACAAAAATTAAACAGAAAACAATCTTTGGTACAAAATCGAATAAAAGAAAAAACAAAATTTTTCTGAAAGCCAAACTGTAAAAGTTGTTTTTCGGCATACTTCATGTACTTAATACGCTTAATTTAATTTTTTGAATTTAATTTTACAATGTAACATTTAAACGAATGTCTGATGTTCTCAAAACATTCAGTCATACTTACTATTCAAATGAAATTTATAGGATACGAATTTTCAAAACAGTGTGCTTTATTTCGACCCCATCACAATGAATACAGATTATCCGATCCGCACTGATTAAGTAAATTTGACGAAACTTTCAAAGCTGAAACTCACTCTAACCGTATATTACAGATATCTGTTAAACAAACTGCATTGTTTGACTTTTTAACCACTCATTTCTGTAAATCACCAGGCAAAGAGCGCTGCCAATATCGTTAAGGAATTGAAACCGATTGGATAGATTTTTTTATTTTCAACACGCAATTAAACAGAGACTGTTACATTATGATGAAACAGATTAAACCAGTCTTATCTAAATGGTGGACTGGAAATCTCAAGTGACCAACAATTTTAATCTCTACAAGGATGAGATTAGAATAACCTATGAGGGGCGTCTGTTGCTACAACGATATAGCGCTCATCACTGTAAGGTAAAGGTCCGACGTACTTACAAATGAGCTTTTTTCAAAAGCACCGGCACTCCGGGGGGGGGGTTGGATAACCTCGCAGTTGAAATATCCTTGCGTAAAACACAAAGGTTTCAGAAAATAACACTATCTTGGACACCATAGAAAAGTATTACGTAACATGAAATGTTTAGTACATTAACAAAAAATGAATTCAAAATTTAAGTTTCAAATAGATGTGTTAGTACAAAAGCTGAAGTTAGTACAAATACTACAGACCTACACAGACAACCTGTCCATAATAAACAACCTAATAGAAAATACGTATATAGAAAACCTACAACTACAGACACGACGATACCAGCGGATTCTTCCCACCCATGGTACCAAAAGTCTGCTGGTTTCATTCGGCTCATAGACCGAAAAGAGAAAAAGGAAGTTGATAATACTCGATTGTCAAAAACTAAATTGTTACAATTTATTCCATAAAGAAAACATTAAAAGAAATTTCTTAATTATCCAAAATAATTCATAATCCAACTTACTGGCCAGGGTTGTACAAAGAAGTGAAAATGTAATAAAATGGCGAAAATGAAAAGTTGGTACTTGACTTGATGATGACTCCCCTTCTAGAGAAATTAACTATAATAAATGTTGAGATGCAGCTTAGAGTTGGGTTTCAACGAGGAAAGAAGGTGCCTGCAAAGCCGGATGATGAACCAGTAGATGTAGATGGTCCGTGAGGTCGGTAATGTGACGACATGGTGACGATGTTACACCCAAACTTGTTTCGGGTCAAAACAAATGTATCCCGGTAGCTCGTCGGGAGTGAGGGGGGGGGTGAGAATGAAGGGGGAGCAATATACAAACTATAAAAAAAAGAAAATAACGATAAGAGAAATATTAAAGGCCAAAGGAATATTGGTGAATTGGGCGCCACCCCATTTTATGCATCCAGAGGGGGGAAAGGGTTTTGCGGCTAAATTGGCTCCCAAATTCGAAAAGTGTCGAGTGAAAGCAAAATTGAGCGATATTGTCTAATTTGTTGGAAGACTTCCGTGGTCGTGAATTGGGCAAGTGGAATGTCCAAGACATGAAGCCCCATCCTGTCTAGTATCAAGCCGACAAGGCAGAGGTTAGAACCATAGGGAGAGTTTTTCTTTGTAGGAAGGGGAAGGAATTGTGACAAAAAAAACAACACTTTCCTCTCTTACAAGTATGATATAATAAAACCCTATTTTTTTGTCACAACGATAGGCGAATCAATGGTGAAGATCCACACAAAATCGATATTAGGCTTGATAATCGATTTGGTAGGCGGTGTGCATGCGGCAAGCGAGAGAGTGAGAGACTGACTTGCTCCCGTAACAAGGCCGAAGCTACCAGCAAAATCACAATATGCCCCTTAGTGATTTAAACATTTAACCTTGCCGGCCGAAAACCACAAACAAAAATTAAGCTTCTCGGCCGTCACCACTACTATTCTATACCCCTAATTCGGGACCTTTTGGTTAATTCTCTTCATTGAACAGTTCGATATTAATTTTTTTTTAAATTCCGAAAAGCCTTTACTGCCAAATATTGGGTTGTCCGGAAAATAATGCAGGATTTTAAGTTTTCATTAAAAAAAAATCTATATAAAATATTCTGTTTACGTTTACAGGATTACTCATTTGTATGAATGTCAACACTTATTAATCCTCTTCCAAATGATATTGTACCTCTGTAGCATTCCGCTACTTGGAAATAATTCAGTCATCCTTACAATGTCAAAGCGAGAATTTCGTACGATTTTCTTTTACGAGTTTAAACTCGGCCGAAGCGGAGCCCAAACGGCTGGAAACATTAACCAAGTCTGGGGCGAGGGTTGTGTTAATGAGTGCACTGTGCAAAGGTGGTTTAAAAAATTTCGGGAGGGAGATTTCGGCCTTGAAGATGAAGAAGGTCGTGGAAGGCCTTCCTCTCTTAATGATGATGTTCTGCGATCAGTGGTGGAAGAAAACCCCAAAACAACTGTTCGAGAACTTGCAGAGCAACTCAAAGTCAGTAAAACGACCGTCGCTGACCACCTCAAGGCGATTGGAAAAGTGAAAAAACTCATCAAAAAAAGGTAATGGTTACGGTATGGTGGGCTTCATTTGGTTTAATACACTACAGCTTCTTAAATCCTGGCGAAACCATCAATGCTGAATCATACTGTAACCAAATTAATACCATGCATCAGAAATTGGCAGTAATGAAGCCCTCTTTGGTCAATCGGAAAGGGCCCATTTTGTTGCATGACAACGCTCGACCACATGTGTCACGTGTAACGTCACAAAAATTATTGGAGCTTGGCTATGAAACTTTGCCTCACCCACCCTACTCCCCGGACCTCTCGCCTACTGACTACCATTTTTTTAGACACCTGGACCACTACTTACAACACATAATATTCAAAAATCAAACGGAACTGGAAAATGCATTTATTGACTTTATCAATTCTAAAAATTCTGAATTCTACTCAGACGGAATTAATAAGTTACCAACACGTTGGGAGAAATGTATTGAGAGTATGGGAAATTATTTTGATTGCTTTAAAGTAACTAGTTTCTTTTTTTTTTTTGTTTAATACCAAAATCCTGCATTATTTTCCGGACAACCCGATAACACGGAGACTACGGCTTGTTCGTTTTGGACCATCCCGGACGGCTTCATTCGTATTTTGGTCAGACATGACAAAAGAAATTTTGTATTCGAATGTAAAACAATTTTTAAAAAATATATCACTTATATGCTTTTTTTGGAAACTTTACACATAAGACTAAATAAAAAGTACAATAAGAATTAATCAAAAAAGTATTATAATAAATTAGTTCATGAAACAATTCGCCTCTTCAGGAGTACTGCACTGGAGTAGAATTAAACTACTATGATTAGAAGAATTTTCCCCTTACCGGGAGAATTACGTTCCACAACACTTCCCGCCAAAAAATAGTTCAATGAAAACTATTGAAAACATTCAAATATGATGGAAAAATAAAAGACTACTTTTAGGGAAAAAATGGGAGTTATATATATACCACGTTTATTTTGAAAAAGTACGAAAAACAGCCTACATTTTTTCCTGGCTGGTTGATTGCGGCCCGGTTGGCTGGCCCAGAGAGGTCCTCCGGGTTCGACGTTCTCCACCACATGTTGATTTTATAAGAAGTTCGCGTCGTAAGAAAATTTTTTTCCGGCGGCTAAATCAGCAATTATGTTACCGCGCAGTTTATGTTGTAAAATGACATAGAGACTCTGCGGCTGCGTTTTGGATGTGAATTTGTGGCGAATAATTTGGTCGTCTTCTGTTATCATGGATTAAATTTTTGGCTTTTGTGTTAGACAGGACAAAATCAAATGAACTCAACGAATATAATACAATAAAAAATATTTCAATGTTTTTTTAGGAAAATTTTAGTACACAAAGTGCTCGTATCTTTTCTCTAGTACGATTAAACTTCGTTTTTTTACGGTAAAACATTTATAAATAATAACAGTTTGTATTATGTATTATGCGGAAAACTATCGGGATATATTTTAATGGCTTTCTATTTCAAGACATTTGTATTATTTTAAATATTTGCCCACAATTTGTATCCAAATTAAATAAACTTATCATTCGTCCTTCTCTGATCTAGTAAACAAATTATATCAACACGGCTCAGAGAATTTAAGCAAACATACAATGTATAAGAGCGGTTTGTAAGGTAAATTTTTAATGCAAAGTGGTTTTTTAAAGGAGAATTTTTGGCGGAAGGAGGTGAATCCGAGAGTTTTTATTAATGCCTTAGGTGTTAGTGAAACGGTGTGGGCCAACCGATAGCAAACATTTATCAAACTGCTAATAAGCTGCACGTGGCACACGAAGATATCCATAATCTGTTTAACATTATAAACATTATAACACTGGTTTTTTTCCTCATATGGCCTGCAAAACGGTAATGATTCGAACGGTCCTCTATATGAGAAAAACGATCCATTGAGACCGATTTTCAAATGTTTTTCGCAATTTTATTAATAAAATCGAATGAACTTGACGAATCAACAAATCAAAAACAGGATGTTAATTTAATACCGTTTCTAGAAATTGGCAAAAACGGAACGATGCAATATTGAAAAGAAAAGCTTACACTAAGAAAATAATTTTGGATTTTTAATCTAGGTAGAATGATTTTCTTCTAAGGATCTAAATGAGAAAAATTGAAGGTATAATAAGTTAATACCCGGTATATAGAATATTTAAATACTAATTGTAAGTCAAAATATTTTATGTTCTTATTTCACGTCTAGTTTGAATTAAGCTCATTAAGGAAGTTTTCCAAAGAGTAGCAATTTCTCCTTCCATTGATGCAACACTGCCTAAGTACCATTCATTGTACGAGGCTAATGATTAGAGATTTACTTACTACATGTCTACGGGAAGAGGGAACAATGGATAGAATGAATAATTATTTGCCTTAATACAACTTATAGAACCCGTTTTAAATTGTATATAAGTGTGTGCATTTAATCCTTTTATGTAGTGGTCTGATTAACCAAATTACTTCTTTAAATTGATTAATCTGTTTGCGTACGGTTTTGGTTGAGAACTGAAAAAGCAGGGTCATGAACGGGATTCGAACCCATGACTTTCGGCTCAATAGCCGGATGCTCTAACCAGTTATTTTACGGTCGTTACGGCCGTGACTACGAAGATTTATGATATAATTTCTAAAAAAAATATTTCCTGCTCACAGTAAGTTGTTTTGCAACGATCCGGATTTCGAGCCTTTTGCTCATCATCAGGTTGAAGAACTTCGACAACCACGTCTCTCGACCAAAGTGAAACCGCTGATACTTCCACCAACGTTCCAGTCAACAGCTGATTTTTTAATGACGCTCAATTTGAACAGGCGAAACACGGAAATTATAACGCAAATAAATATTAGAATAAAAATAATAACAATTAAAATAATTAGTTATTTTTTGGATGTTTGATATTATTTATGTACGTATTTAAAATTGGAGGTAGATCAAAATCTGTTACGTTATTAATGCACTCATCACCATGTTCAATTTTACATTTTTTAATTTCAAATTTCCAAAACTAATCTAGTTTTTTCCCTTTGTTGAAACTACGTAACATTCTTGTATTTTGATTTGAATCGCAATTATGTTTTGTTTCTTTTAAATGGTCCTTAAATTCCGAAAATTTGCTCGGTTTAGGCAAGTGTTCTTTTACTCTCGTTTTTATTTCTCTACCGCTTTGTCCTATGTATTTAATATCACAATCATTACAATTGAGTTGGTAAACCCCGCTTTTTGCCAAGATGTCTACTTTGTCTTTAGGTTTTGAGAGGATGTTTTTAAGTGAACCCGTACTTCTGAAAGCTACTCTAAACCCTTCTTGTTTAAAAATTTTACTGACTATTTCTGATAACTCACCAATGTATGAGTTTGAGAAATTTGAAATTAAAAAAATGTAAAATTGAACATGGTGATAAATGCATCGATATTATTTTGATTTACCTCCCATTTTAAATTTGTACATATATGATATCAAAAATCCAAATAATTAAACTAATTATTTTAATTGTTATTATTTTTATTCTAATATTTATTTGTGTTATAATTTCCGTGTTTCGCATGTTCAAATTGAGCGTCATTAAAAAAATCAGCTGTTGATAGGAACGTCGTGTTGGCGGATGTATCAGCGGTTTCACTTTGGCAATGCACGTCGAGAGACGTGGTTGTAGAAGTCCTTCAACCTGATGATGAGCAAAAGGCTCGAAATCCGGATCGTTGCAAAACAACTTACTCTGAGTAGGAACCATTTTTTTACAGTCTTGAACGCCACACCCACTCCATCATTTATCATTTCTCTTTGTGTGTATTTAGTTAAATTATTGAACAATATATTACGAGGTTATTCAGCTATCGACCATCGTTGATTATAATCTGGTTTAGGATGTTATTGAGTATGTGGTCCTCCCCCCCCCCCAATAAGTTTTCTGCTCTATATTTGGCCTTACTCAGAACACTACAACTTAGTAAAATATAACATTATTTCTGAATACAAATTCAGTTAATTTACAAACGCAGAGATAACATTAACATTCAACTTTCATGTACGACATCCTACATGAAAATGTAATAACCATTTACAAGCCAACGGATTTTTAAATACATCTCTTTACATGTTTTTAACAGAAAATGTCAGGTTATATTAACTACAGTTTATACTTCAATTGTCTACCTATGTTATGTTGGACTTAGACTAAAAATTATCCGCAATTAAATTATTATTATAAAATTTATAAGTTCATTTATATAAACAATAAGATACATAAATAATTTTTATGTACAGTATTTACATAAAATATTAATCACGAAGGGAGAGGGAAGCTTAGTTTTACATTGCTATAAATTGTACTTAGTTTATTATAATTAGTCTTTAGATTACAGGAATTACAATCTTTTTGAACAAACATGGATTCTTTTAACAAACAACGGCCAAGTACTTTTTCATTATCCATGATTTCTATTTCATCTATATTAAAAATAAAATTGTGCTTCTTGTCAATCGCATGTTTAGATAATCCTGTACCTGTTCTACTGTCGTTGTGACAGTCATATTTGTGGATTCTAATCCTTTCTAATAGGTACTGTTTGGTTTGTCCGTAGTATTCTGTCGGAAAATTGTTACATTTGATGGAATAAACAATATTTGACATTTTTCTTTCTGTTCTTTATCTTTTAGTTTCGTAAAAAAACTTTGTACTTATTTTGTTTTCAAATTTATAAACAATTTTTACATTTATTTTATTTTACAATAGAGCTTCTAATTTGTTTAACATGTCTTTTACAAAGTCTTTTTTAGATTTTTTTTTATTGTTAATGGATGGAGTAATCTGCCTATCCGTATCAGTATTGCCTGAGTTACTGAGTGCTTTGGTGTAAAACCCTGCTGATCAGAGATTTGGTATAACCGTTCGATACAAGAATCTTTTCTATTTTCAATTTGTTCTTGTGATGGAACTACTTGTCACTTAGTTTAAATGATCTAGAATGTTAATTTTGATTTGTGTGGAGTGGGAAGAACTACGATTTGATACCCTATCTAAACTAGTAGCATTTTGATACCACTCGGTTAATAAATGCCATCATTTCGTATTATCATCAAATCTAGAAGAGGCAACCTGCCATCTGTCCATTTCATGGATACATATAATCGATGGATGGAAAAAAATTTAATTTTTGTTTATTTTAATCAATTCGTTTTCCTTGATAATCAAAAATAGGACATGAACGTATTTTTTATAATTGTAACGCTGAAATCAAAATTTCTTTTTACCCAATCTATTAAGTCATTCATGACTAGGTCTACCAAAATAGGAGATAATGTGCCTACAATAGCAACTCTTTCTACCTGTTCATATTTGTATGCCGTTGTACTTGAAATAACCTTTAAATACAGTACAATGTAAAAAGTCAAGAATTGTTTCACAGGGAATATTTGTAAATGTTGTAATTTCATACCCTCTTCTATTTAAAATGTAAGTTATTTAACCTAAAAGTACGCTTGTGAATAAGAATTTAATCCAGATATATCAACAGTTCATCATAAATTGTATGTTGTGTTATTTTTTCCTTAAATGAAAATGAATCCTTTACATTATAATCTTTGTTTAGATCTAATTTTCCCAAAATTTTAGAGACAAACTTTGATAATCTAAAACCAGGACAACTTATGCATGAGACAATGGGCCTGGGTCGAATAGACGGTTTATGAATTTTCGGTTGACCATAAATCTTTGGTCGGCGATATAAGGACCATATACCCAATAACATCCCAAACCATATTACAATATATTGTGAGAATTAAACTTGTTGATTTGTTGTAATGGATTATAAATTTGAATTATTATTCAGTTGTGGTTTATTCTTATTGATTGCGAAAAACTTTTTATAACTTAAGTAAGGTTTATATTTATTATATATTGCGATTATATTTACTTATTATTTCGAAATTTAGAGATTGGGTCTGGTGTGACGTACGCTTTAGAAAAACATTTTCTTTATCGTGCCAACGTTTCCGTCTTTATTGAGATCATCTTCAGGCCTCAAAGCGTTCGTTTTCTGTGCAGATGTGTCATTACCCTGTGCCGTGTGCTCCATTATTTAATAGTAACTAAATACCACACATATTTATTTATAATTTTTATATTATTTCTATTATAGAAATCAAAACCACCAAGTGGTTCACTTTGAAATATAAAAATACTGATAGTAGACTTCAAATCGAACACTTGTCGTAAAAATGAGATTTATAGCTGTCAACGACGGGAAAATGGAAATGTTCCAATTTTTGTTTCGAAATATAAAGTATTGTTACAAAAACAAAAATTCTGTAATACCGATGCGGTTTTATTCAAAATTGAGTCGTTTTGTAAACCTACGTTAAGTGGTCTAAAGAATAAGTCACCTGATGAATCTTTCAATCCAACATACAGCCGTTTTTCTGGCCTATGAAATGTAAATATTTGAAGAAGATTATTAGGAGATCGTGAGATACGGCCTTGTGTGATGTAGTTTTGGAAAAACATTTCATTTATCGTGCCAACGTTTCGCTCTTTATTTAGATCATCTTCAAAGCCTGAAATTTACAAACATTGTTTACATTATACAAACGCATGTAAGCCGAGAAAATGAATTTATACAATGATGTACACACGATACAAATTTTAGGTTCAATCAAACTAAGTGTGTACATCATTGTAAAAATTCATTTTCATATCTTACATGCAATTGTATAATGTAATTCCTGTCGTGATTTCGTTGAGTGCGGACGTAAGATCAAAGGTCAATTACTCAGTTGACTAGCTCGAACTTTACCCACCAAGGACTTATTTTCGTATCCAAGTTCCTGGATGAGCCACTCGGGATCCTCCGATGGTAAAGGCAACGGCAAGCGCAGTACGTATATAGCCCCACGTATTAAGCTACGTCACAAATAAACCCCGAGAGGAGGATAAGACGCATGGGAAAATGGAGGGCCCAGATGGGACCTCACGTTCATCAAACATATCAGAAAAAGCCTTTACGACTATTGTCGGCAAGGGAAGAAGGACTTCTCTAGAAGAGAGAAATGCACAGAAGGAGACTGCTACTGAGATATCAGTTAGCAACCGTTGGAAATATTGGAAAACCTCTTACTCGACGCCCTCCCCTGATAACTCGATAAACGACTAACCGGCCGAGCAAAATATTCCACCAATATTTCTGCACAACGCGAGCATTTTCCAAAAAGTTGTCGCTGACCTCAAAGAAAAATGCAAAGACCAGTCCGACACAAAATTAAGTGGCAAAGATATCGAAATATTACTCACATCACATGACGATAACAGAATCGTCACGAAATTCTTCAGTGATGAAAAGGTTCTTTATCATACATACCGCACCCCTGACAATAACATCCTCAAAGTTGCCATACGAGGAATTCATTCCTCTCTCAATTACGGAATCGGAGATAACTGAGGTACTCGATACCAAATACCCCATCGTTATTAGGCTCCTAAACAGGGACAAAAATCCTACCCCTACAGCTCTGTCACGCTTGAAAATACAGACTGTAAAGCGAACTCTATCCTCGCCTTAAAACGGCTGTACTGCTCTATAGTAAGCGTGGAGGTTAAGCACAATCCACCGGAAAAATACGGGTTGTAAGGAAAATCAAAACGAAATATATCTTTAAGCAATTTGTACGTCATTACTCTGGTATGTGTTTAACGTTTGTTTTTCCACATTCTCTGATTTATTATGAATATAGATCTATTTATTCATCAAAAACATAATAAAAACAAACACTTTAACCAGATGGAAAAAGAAAGGAAAAACGCGTCTGACAACTAGTAAGATAGATCTGAACGAACTAGGACGATAAAGCTTCAAATTAGAAAAACGGAGTGCGTTGTTGTTTTTATAAAAAGGAAAATGTTGAAATTGAACAGTAGATGTTTCTATGCATCTATTCAAATATCACAGACATTTTAATCAGTTTTTTATATATTTTCTAAAAAGATAGTTCCTACTCACAGTATGTTGTTTTGCAACGATCCGGATTTCGAGTCTTTTTGCTCATCATCGGGTTCAAGAACTTCCACAACCACGTCTCTCGACGTGCATTGCCAAAGTGAATTTGTGGAAGTTCTTCATCCTGATGATGAGCAAAAAGGCTCGAAATCCGGATCGTTGCAAAACAACTTACTGTGAGTAGGAACTATCTTTTTAGAAAGTATTGAACACCACACTCACTCTCATTTATCATTTCTATTAATTTGCTAGTTTTTTATGATAATCTTTTTTTTAAACTTCTTAAATATAGAAGGAAAGAAAATTATGATTAATAAACTGACAAACAATATTAATGCTTCCCCTTTTCTTTTTATTCTTATTAGAATTTGAGTTATAACTTCTACGAGCCTTAAAGGGACCTGGTAGACCAAGAAATTCATTGGCATGAATAAATGAAAATGTTTAAGCAGTTCAGCATATTATTTACTATAAAAACTGCAACACTTATATAATGAATTGTTTATAATCGAGCCGTATTCAAGAGGTATTGAATAATTTTCCAAATATTTATATTTTAATAGCTGCAACTTAATTTGGTGAAGGTGTATTACTTGTTTCAACCGTTCGCCAAACTCAAATGTGATTATTAATGACACACTGAATTAGGTTGTACACAAGACACAAGAAATAGCCCGGTACAAGTGTAGAAGAATTGGAAAAGTTTAATAACAACATTGTGAAAGTTATAACTTTGAATTTTACGTTCAAGCGTTAACAGATAAATTAACCTTGTTCTATGTTAACTGAATGTCGGAAAAACAAGAAGGTTCTTTTACGATCAATGATAGGTTCTTTTCTGCTTTAATATATTGAAACTAATTTGTTGACAAGGTGTATCATTTTAAATATACATAAAGCGTTTTAGCATGGATCCTCGGGTTATCAGGCCACGATCATACAATTTTGAATTATCGATCCAAATTTGCCATTGGTAGAACGAATTTAGCAATTTTGACGATTGATTTGACAGCAATACAGGTAGAAATAGTAACCAAACAATCACCTCCCTAATCTTCCCTAGCAACATAGGTTATGATATGAAAGCAATCTTTAAATATTTTTAAAGGTGTTTTATCGGCTGGTAGGATGTGAATGGATGGATACCAGGGACTGAGCACTGCAGCTGTACTAGTAAAGCTGTACTACTAGCTTATTGTACTATACCCTGGCTCCATTTTTGGGGGAGGGCTCACAAAACAAAGTGAACTTGAGCCCCCGTTGTACCAGAGTTCTTCCATCGAAGAAACTCCTTTTTGAAGGGGGTTGGGACCAGGTTCAGGGTCGCCGAGATCCGGTCCCGCCCCTTCCATTGATGAGTGCCGTGTCAATTTCTTTTAATTGCGGCCACCGGTCCCCTTAGGCGTCAGAAAAATTACAGAGGCGATGGTGGGAATCGAACCCACAACCGCGGGGTCTACTAGCCGAGAGTCTGACGCCTTAACCACTCGGCTACCGCGGCCCCCCAAAAGTGCTGGTGGTTGGAGGACCCCAGCCAAAATGTCCCGGAACCCCAGAGGATGCGGACACTGCCAACGATGGATACCCATTGTAAATGTTTTTTGCCCACATCCGCGAAAAAGGTACGGACATGTAAATAAGGCAATAAATGATATAAGATAAAAGTCAGGGGATGCACCAGCGGTCTATAGTGCCAGCCTGCTGGTTCGCTGCACGCTTGTCGGCGTTTTGGCGCTTTATCCTGGATGCAGACAACGAGAGGCAGATGGCTTTTCTTTATTGTGCCAACTCTTGGACCTTTCTTGAAATCATCTTTTTCACTTGTTTTTTTAACATAGTTTAAATTATACAAATATGCGTAAGATTTTAATATAACTTTGTAGAATAATGCGCACAAGAGAGAACTTTTAGGTTTAATCATTGTATTTTACTCACTCAAACTGAGATTTTCGTGTAGTCATGTCACTGCTGTGTGACGTATTAGTGCGATTTTGATAAAAAGCTCATTTCATTAACAAAATTAATAAAATTAACATCCCCTCGCACTACTCTCTTTCATATCACTTGACGTTTCATTATTATTCACCAGCATTCACACAGACACAACACTGAACATTATTAAATATAAATGGCCTAGCATAACGCAACACACAAGATTATCAAAACATACGTTAATAACTATAGTTCACACTGGTGTATTTACGTTTACTTTACGTACAACAATCACATTGGCACATCTACTATTTGGCATAGCCATGGCAGCAACCTAGGCCTGACATTTGCAGTCATAATTATGAAACAACTATTCAACACAAACGCCAAACACAAACCACACCTTCCAACAACTTTACCCTACCTCACTAAATACGTAGATATTCTATTAACAGCAGTCCCAACGGATCAAATTCAAACTGTAATAGATATATTTAACAGCATTCACCCAAGCTTACAAATAACACATGAAATGGACAGCAACAAAAAATACCATCTTCAGATACACTCGTGATAGAACAACCAGATGGCACATTAATCACTGATTCGTATCAAAACCCAAGATACACAGATCGGTTCCTCTTCATTGTCGGTCTGAACACGATTCAAAACAATGACACATCTAAGTTCGAAAACAAACACTTTGATTCCTGAAGATGATTTCAATAAAGATCGGAACGTTGGTCCGACAAAGAAAATGTTTTTCCAAAATCTACGTCAAACCAGACCTCATCTCACGATATCTGAATAATTATCCATTAACAGTCACTAATCTCTACACATTTCTTCATTATCCAAATTAATTCATAATCCAACTTACTGGCCAGTGTTGTACAAAAAAGTGAAAATGTAATAAAATGGCGAAAATGAAAAGTTGGTACTTGGCTTGATGATGACTCCCCTTCTAGAAAAATTAAGAATAAGAAATGGTGAGTGCAGCTTAGAGCTGGGTTTCAACGAGGAAAGAAGTTGCCTGCACAGCCGGAGGACGAAACTGTAGATGCAGAAGGTCCGTGAGGTCGGTAATGTGACGACACGGTGACGATAGGCGAATCAATGGTGAAGATCCACACAAAATCGATATTGGCTTGATAATCGATTTGGTAGGCGGTGTGCATGCGGCAAGCGAGAGAGTGAGAGACTGACTTGCTCTCGTAAAAAGGCCGAAGCTACCAGCGAAATCACAATATGCCCCTTAGTGATTTAGATACACTCGTGATAGAACAACCACATGGCACATTAATCACTTATTGGTATCAAAACCCAAGATACACAGATCGGTACCTCTTCTTTGTCGGTCTGAACACGATTCAAAACAATGACACATCTAAGTTCGAAAACAAACATTTTGATTCCTGAAGATGATTTCAATAAAGATCGAAACGTTGGCCCGACAAAGAAAATGTTTTTCTAAAACCTACGTCAAACCAGACCTCATCTCACCATGTGTGAATAATCATTGACTAACGGTTTAAACACAGTCAGTATAAATTAGATAGAAGAATAGTCGTTACTCTGTTAAACACCAAGGAATATGGGTGAAACTGCGGCAAAAGTGTATCGAAAGAATTAAACGGAATACGTTGACTGGGTTGGAAGTTGGAAATAATTTTGAAAAATAAGTTGCCAGTCGTGAAAGAGGGCGAAATCGGTGTTAAGAAGAAAAGGACAAAAACGAGGCCCCCGTGGTCGGCACCGCTGGCAACTAAGCAAATTGACATAAGTAATAGAGAATCTGCCCTCATCCGCCCCATAAAATAATGTAAAGAACTTGATCAAATAACCGATTGTCGGTTTTTCCCTCTCTACACTGTGATAACAAAAGAAAAAAAAGACATTTTAACTTAGCGGGAAGGGAGACAAAAGAACATCTAAACGAAGCTAATCAAAATATAATTATTTAATTTAACAACCGTTTCCCCTTTCCCATTTTTGTCTTCATTTTCTTTATTTACTTAGAAGACTTTTCTTCTTTTATTAGTGTAAAATATAGTCGTACTGGAACTGTTACACACTCTTCACTTAATAATTAAGTCTTTCAAATAGTATGCACTACGAATAGAAAAAAATCCTTACTGACTAATAGCCTTTAGTGATTTTATTTACAAGAAATTGGTAGTAAACATAAACATATTAATAAAATTAACCAAAAATTGATGATTATTGAGTAAGTTTTTTTATTGTGTTACTAATAATTTACAACGACAACAACAGTATATTTTAATAAGACAAACCGATTTATAAAAGGTGAAGATGAAGTATATACCTAAATTAGGGTATATAAAACAAAACTAAGGTCCAGCCGGTCCACTTTTTTATCAGCTCGGAGCTGCACAATTTCTTTCCTGGTCTGGCCTTGACCCTCCCACGTCATACCAGTCATGTCCTTTGTTAGCGATTATTCTGTCCGGTCCCATGAATTTCGGCTTGGGTTTTGATCTCGCGTCGAACTGATTTTTTCTTATAACTACCGAGTCCCCTATATTGTACATCGTTGCCGATTTTCTTAGTTTATTCGCTTGGCGTCTCTCTTTTGTTGCGTCTTCAGAATATACTCTTCGCATCCTGCCTTAGTTCTTCTCTCTCGTCGTAAAATTGTTCCTTTATTTCTATTTCAATGATCTCTTTCAGTGTCTTTCTTGCTTTTATCAAGGCACATTTTTAAGCTTTTTTGATCGCCTTCGGCCACAGTCCTTCTTTCTTGGCCGCTTCTTTGAGCTTCGCTTCTCCAGCTTCGCATCGGGCCCGTGAGGTTGTTTCGACCCTGGCTGTCGCGAACTGCTGTTTCGTTTTGGGCGGCTTCTTTTTTATGCTTGTTTGAGTTTGACGGTTCTACAGTCGATGTTGTTAGCCAAGTCTACGGTGTTCTTCATCCTGGGTCAGCTCCACTTTGTGTTTTCGCAGTTTAATCGATTTTGTTTCTCTATCTTCGCTCTGAAATCTCTTTACATACTTCACGGTCCCGTCCTTGATTTAAAAAATAACCGGACGCTTGTTAAATGCATCACAGTGATTCATCACTTTTTCAACTTCAGCGTTCTCTTGATACAAAAGTTGGAGTTTTGTACAATTTTGACGGATGCTATTTTCTCTTTTCTATACTGATTTTAAATTCCGATAGGAAAGGCTTTCTAAAAACGAATGACTGTTACATGACTGTGTCAACTTTCAAGAAAACGATTTAATAAATTAAATTCAAGTCTACACCTGTATCTCCGATTGCGCCTAACGACACGTCTATGATGCTTCCAGGAAACGCTACTTGCGAAAATGTGATGGCGGCCGCGCGCATTTGCTGAGCAAGCTGTTTAAAGGGATGTAGTTGTTATTTATTTTTTTAAATATTTTATTCCTGCATGTACCATGTACAAATATTGCATCCACTTAGCAAAAATTGACATTAAAATCTTAATTGTTAAACAATTAAAAAATTTTCTTAGTCCCAACTGTTAATAAAACGCACAAGTTTTACAAAACTTTCACTGTCGCTCACAAGAACACTTTTTTCTGGAGGCCACTTTCCGCTTCAAAAAGTCTGCAATGAAAGATAATATGGTCCCATGACTGGGAGGTTGTTGGATCACAAGGACATTTTATATCTGGCAGAATATTAAAACGATGAAGATTCGCTGTTTTTTCCATGACATGACAACACTTGAGTCACCTTGTAGCTTATTGCAATGTTACACTTGTCTCTTGCCCCTAAAGAAAAAATTCTTTAGTAAGCGTGCCTTTTCTTGTTGTCTGTCAAATTTACTCCTACTTTTATAGTTCCCTCTGTTTTCTTATGTGTTACATAAGTTTTCGAAACAAATTCGAAGGATACTTGCAATTTTTTCCCATGCTTTTTCCCCCATCAGAGTGAGCCTGGACCTCACTGATTATTATAATGAATTTCCTCTTATTAAGACTCAGTAAGTCTATCCGAATTCTATCCAGCTAGAAGGATATGTGCGTGTTAGTATTGGCAATCATGTCGAGAGAAATTTGACTATCAGACACTACAATTACATTTTTTCGATCTATTGGATCATGAATAAGCCCGTCCAAATATTTCAATTCAGAAAAACGTTCAGCTTGGTTATTTGAACGTCGCCTGAATTTTAAGCAATCTGAAATTTGTTCTAATTTAATTTCAGGAACCAATCCAGGGTGTTCCCAGTTACATAAATTCTTCGGTGTGTCAATTTTAATATCATCATTACAGTCTTAAATTATCCTTTAGTTTTTATACATTTCTTCGATCATGATTTCGCAATAAAAATAATGTTTGCCTTCTGCATATTTTATTCATGTTGTATTTCTTCTTGAGTACCTGGTACCAAACAGGCAGCGCAGAAGTGAGTATAGGAACTAAAAGGCCGTCATAAATTATTTTCAATGCTCCAGATGAAATGCCCCGGTAAACGTTTGCTGAACGCGTTAACTTTCACAAATCCAACTTACCTGTTTATTCCAAGATCTGAAAATCGAATTGCACTCCTAAATACTTCAGCTCATGCTCAACATCCAAGATGTCACTATTCAGGAACTCTGAGATATTTTTATCCCTTTGCATTCTTCTAACCACCAGTACATTCGATTATTGGCTATCAAATAACATTAGCTGAACGCTCTGCTTCCAGTATTCGGATCATTTCCTTTCCCAGCAATTCGAAGATCTTCTGCAAATGCTACCACTAGTGATTCTAAAGGATTTTTTTTTCTTTTAATGAAGAATCACACTGGACTATCCAAAAACCGAGCCCATAGCATGACCCCTATGGACATCCTTTAGTCACATTCCTCTTCGCGGTTAATGAATTTGTTCTCATTCCAGCTTCCCTATAATCAAAGTAGTCTCGTGTCAACAGCTTGAGATTTCGGGGACATATATAGTCTTTCAATTGTACAAGTATAGCCACCACGCAGCATTAAATGTCCCATTAACTATCGACATAAAAAATCTTTATAATTAGTTTCAATTAAAATACTGCTATTTGAAATACCTCTAAACTTTAAAACCCCTGTCTTTAGCGAATAAGGATCAGTTCTTGTTTTAATAATACGTTCAATATAATCACTTGATATAATATTTGAGTTAGGAGTAATTATTGCTTCAAATTTACACTTTTTAGTGATTTATTAGGATTATGTTTAAAACGTCAGGAAGTGAAAAAATATTTTTTACGTTAGTAAAGTTATCAAATTGGGTCTGGAGGATGGACGTGGATGGATGGATACCAGGATATACAGTTGTTCCCTCCTGAGCACTGCAGCTGTACAGCTTATTGTACTATACCCTGGCTCCATTTTTGGGGGAGGGCTTACAACACAAAGTGAACTTGAGCTCCCGTTGTACCAGTGTTCTTCCATCGAAGAAACTCATTTCTGAAGGGGGTTGGGACCATGTTCAGGGTCGCTGAGATCCGGTCCCGCCCCTTCCATTGATGAGTGCTGTGTCAATTTCTTTTAATTGCGGCAACCGGTCCTCTTAGGCGTCAGAAAAATTCCAGAGTCGACGGTGGGGATCGAACCCACGACCGCGGGGTCTACTAGCCGAGAGTCTGACTAACCTTATAACTTGTTTCATTAACAGAATTCACTTCCATAGCCTTTCTTTTAACTTAAAGCTATTATTCTAGTCAAAATGTCTTTTATTTCATTTCAAAAGTTTCATGTTATTTATTCTAGAGCACTAGAAAACATTACATCACCATCAGCGTCCGCCATGATTTCCCCTTAATGGAATGTAGTGTAGTGCTGAGGTGGATGGGGTATAATTTGAGTGCCGTTCTATAGACATTGAGTCCTCGTGTTCAAATTTTCCACACTCCCGGTGGCATATAGTCAAACAAATTTATCAATCCTTTTGCCATAAATGGTCGGCGGAGTACCTCAATACTCTAATTCGAGGAAGTAAATGGAAACGTAAAAATTGATAATGTAAAGTTAGGAGATGTCGTTTTCATTAAAAATATGTACACCATTCCACTTTCGTGGCCAATAGGTCGAATAGACGAATAGGCATAGCGCGCGTCGTTTCTGTGCGGTCCAAAAACGGTTCCTTCATACGTCTTATCGGAAACCTAATCTCAATACCACCTAGTTTCACTCTTTACCTTGCTTATACATATTTGTAAATAGTTCCTTTTGTTTCTCTCAGCGTTTTTTAACGTTCACAGCCCATTAATTAAATTTAATACCATTAAATGTCGTCGGTGGTACGTTATTAGTAAAGCAATATGTAAACTGTAAGTCTCACACCTCCGTTGTGGTTTGCCTCCTTTTGTTACCCTTAAAATGTAAAAGTACCAAGCGAATATTGAACTTTCTCCATTATTTCTCTTAAAAACACCACGAGGAGACAAAATAATTTCATAGGCTGCCCCAACCATGGACTACGCTGCGCCAACCTTGAGCGAGCGGCGGAGCGACGTCGTGGAAAGGCTCCGTAGGAAAAAAGTAAGCCTCCATTTTAAGTAAATAAAACAAAACTTTTACAGCCTCGAACTAAAGCCCGTAACATTGGTCCACCGGGCCACGATTATCATTAAAAAATACAGTCCGCTTAAATTGTTTCTTAGTCGTACATTCTCTCTTAGGCTTAAAAGTTCAGTCTCCAAAACCCTGTTTCCATTAATTTGTACAAAAAAAAACATAGGGTGAACAGTGGCGGCACCGCATGTCCGAAATTACGCCGTTGTCTAAAGAAATAAAACGATAAACCTATTGTTTACACTCGTACAGCCTTCGACTGACCAAAGAATATCACGTTTTGTTTTTGTCTCAACGGTCTCTTCTTGTCTGTTATCATTTCGCTATAAGGTTTTCTTTTTACGTTCTCTTTACATCATTAACGTATAGACTGTGTAGTACAGATGTCATTATTGTAACACCAATAAGGTACTTAATTACTGTGCTTCTTGGCTAAGATTCAACTCGTAATTTCCTTTCCCAAACCGTCTTTGATCTGCCGTAACATTGAAGAAGGTTGATCGACGAAATTTCAAATGTTGAAAGCCAAACGCGAAACCATCCTCAGCAGGCCTCACAATTACAATGGCACCTTCAAAAAAATGAACGAAGACAATCATAAACAGTTCACGACTTTCTACGAAAAAATCGACGCACTCGAACAGGACTTCGATTCTGTAACCTACAACATCATTAAATTTAACCAAAATTCGAACAACGAAAAGTTCAAACTTGAAATGACCCCAAATTCAAAATTCTTTTGATTATCTTGCCTGTAGTCTTCGTAGAGCACGTTTACGATTTGCTACCCACCTGAGCCCTCCTTCCCAGAAACACCACAAAAAGTAATACTTTCCAATGATAATCTCCCCACAATTAATATCCCCACCGTTTCACGTAATACTGAGAAAGTGGCCTATCTTAAAGTATTTATTTGATTCGTTTGTCCATCAAAGTAAATATCTGTCTGAAGTCGAAAAGTTTCAGTATTTGCGAGTTTACCTAGAGGGAAACGTTTTAACCGTTATTTCGGATTTTAACCAATTTCACCGATTTGGAAAATTATAAATATCCTTACCAGTGTCTCCAAGAGACTACCATAACAAAAGACTCCTCGTCTCAATGTATGTATATAAAATTCTACAGTTCGAACCATTAATCTCGTCCTCTTCCTTTCGTCTTAAACAATACCTGTACGTCCATAAAAAATCGATAAGCCCACTTAAATCATTTAAACTAGCAAACCTCTGAGACTTTCTTCTATTTCAAATTTCTATCAACAATTTATCTAACAACAACACAAAGCCATAACCTCTAGGAATCCACTCCAATATCAATGAACATCTCAGACAGAAGGATAAAAAGAAAATAAGGGAACATTGGAATTCGCTTATTGGACACAGACAATCCAAGAATCTTCTAACCAATTTTGGGAAGAAAGAAATTACAGAATGTGTCAAAGGAGGCAGGAATAAACTGCGAATCCTAACAGGATTCCTAACTGGAAACTGCAGATTAAATGGGCATCTAAAGAAAATTGGAATAATCCAAGATGGCACATGCAGATTCTTCAAAGAAGCAGGAGAAACACCAACAAATCTGCTAACAAACTGCGGAGCAACACTAGCCCGTACGAGGAAGTGTTTTGGAATGGACAATGTGACCATAGAACAATTTCAACCAATAAAACCGGGCCTATTAATCCAGTTCCTTGATGAAATAGGATTCACCGATGTGCTCTAAGCAGAGAACGGGGGATACAATAGCTCTTAAAGGGCGCAGTATACAACACTCTGAAATATCATCATCATCATCAATCCATAACCTCGAAAATCCTTTGAAAAGACCATCTCATCCAATACTGTCCCTAGTTAAGAAACGCTCATTGAGTTCCTCACAGTACATCATGTGTGTAAAGTAGATCTGAATTTTTTTCTTCTTCCACGAAAGTGAAAACTGACAGGCAAAAACCTCTTAGCTCTCTGATTGCTCAGACCGCCACGGAGGAAACATCTGGGAAAATAGGCCCACCTTGCCCTTTATGTCAATCTAGCCATTCACTCCACGTATGTTCCACATACGTCTTCATGTGCATAGGTTGCGCGCGAACCGATATTTTAATTGTTTAGGAGCGAACAACCGCGGCAAACGTCTTTCTCAACATAAATGCCGCCATTAAAATAGCAATAAATGTAGTTAAATACCAACGGCATACGACCACTTTACTCGCTCCTAGTCCATCCTCTATTCCTAATAATCAAACAACATCTAATTCCAGTCTTGCTAGCCTTTGCCTAATCCTAGAGATTACAGCACAGTTTTGCTCAGCACAATTTCCATCTGTACGAACCCTGCTGGATACCGGCTCCGAGGTGAATGGCTATCTCTCTTTTTCCACCAAATTAGGTCTCATGTTCTCGCCTCAAACACACTCGTTCAAGGTAATCGAAGCGTCTCTTTCTTAACCTCATGGTTTTTAAGTGCTTTAAAATCTCATTACGAACCCTTCCAAACTGTAACTCTTCAAATGCGAATATTGGTCACCATTTCACGCGCTCTACCTTCCGCCCCTCTCCCTACAAATATCTTAAATATATTTAAAAATTTCAAACTGGCTGATGACCGGTTCTATCTCCGAGCTCCCAGGGACCTAATAATTGATTGGCGCAAACCTTTTAGCAGATATTGTTCAAGGTGACAGTTCTATCAAATCTGGATTTCCTTCAAATATTGAAACTCTCTTTGGAACCGTTATCTTTGGGCAAACTCAAGCCAGCTCAAAGGCACTTGTTCGTCTCTTCTAACTCTATCCTCTGATCCTAACTTCCTTAAACAATTTTGGCACCTAGAGAACTTGGACACCTCTGTACCAAAGGATCCGGATAACGAACTGTGCGAGAAACAATTTCAAAGCGCTCATTACCGTTTACCCAGGCCGATATGTGGTCCGCCTTCCACTACGAGCGAAACGTTCGTCTCTTTCCAGAAATCGGAATAATTCCGCTTCGTCATTCTACCCACTGGAAAAACGTATGCTGAAGAATCCGGAAAAGTCAACTTCTATATGCGTATCGCGTTGACAGTGAGTGGGCACTAACTATCCACCTAACCATTAAAGCCAGATCATTCGACCACTTAAATACGGATAGATTTCGACGCATCCGCACCCTATATTATCGCCATTAACGACGTTCTATTCATTGTTCCGAAACTTCAAATGACCTACCCGAAAATCTAGAAACTTCAGACTCTACTGTATTGGCGTTGTTCCTACATCAAAATGATGTACCGGGAGATTCTGGCAGACCTGCTGGCAGGCATTGGCAATACATCTTTTATCATTCTAGCTCACAAGACTCTTTGTAAGAATACACATTACATGCCGTCACTTATGGTTTGACTGCGTGACTCTCGCTCGACGTACAATCCATCAGTTCATGTTTCATGAGTGCACTGCTCATTCTCTTGCAAGTATAACCCTTCTTCATGAAATGTGTGACGTGATGTTGAAGATTTGGTAACTGGAACTAACGGCCCCAACGAAGCAAGCTTATTAAAGAATTTGATCTCATTAATTAAAAAAAGATAAATTAATAAAAGAAAGAACAGTCAATATTTGAATTAATCATTGCGTAGAATTTATTTTGTACTTTATCAAGTCAAGATATGTAGGAAAATTATACCTTTACCTAAGAGGGGAAAAATACTCAAAACTGGTCTAACTGATTGGCAAAACATATCACAAACACGTTTATTACTCTTTGGAATAACTTTATTATTTTTCGTGGTCCGCTTGACCAATTAATATCAGTCAATTAATTAATTCAATTAACCAGGTCGAGGATAATTGCAATGATTTCAATTCACTTTTTTTTAAGCGGTGCCCAAATTTATTGTTCGTCTAATTTCACATTTATTGTATGTCATTTTAATAGCTTCAGCGCGGGAAGATTTTTTTTGTAAAGGTATTTTTATTTTATGTAAATATCCATTTGTTTGAAGGTATTTTTATTTTTATTTGGTTTTATGCATGTAAATGTACATTTGTTTAAAGTTTGTATTGTAAAAAGTTTAGATAAGAAACACCAATTTGTTCACATTTAATCTCATTCTGCAAAAACACCACCACGTGTTATTCCGTGTTCATTTCATTATACATACATGAATTTAAAAAAAAATCCTAATTTCTTTTCAAAACACTCCTTTTAATCACTGGGGACAAGATCCATCCCAAATAATTCATCATCCTTACAAGTTAAAAAATGTAGTCCAATTTTTCGGATGATTAGTGGTGTTAAGTACCCGAAGATACATTGAATAATGTTCTTCATTCTTTGCACACCAACAAATACATTGTAAAGTGACATTTTGCGAAACGGTTTTAAGATACAACGAAGACAGTTTGGGAATTGATTTTAATTTATTATAGAACTAAAACAATAAATGTATTCATGTATGTTACGGTTATACTGTTATCATCTTAGACTGTCGGAACATTCAGAAAAAAGTTTTATTTAAATTAAACGAATAATACAGCTTGTAAAATGTGTATTATTATATACCCAGCAGAACAGAAAATGTAAAAATAAGACAAAAACCATGACACAGTGTAAATGAATATATCAACGATCCCTTTTTCTGATAGAATTGTTTATAGCATTCTGCTGGCAATCCATCTAATCCAAAACGCTACAAGTTATTTACTTAATTAAGCCAGAAAGCAGAAGGTAATTTATTATGAGAACCTATTAATCTACGAGTTGACCTCATATGGTAAACACAATTTACACGGTACGCTCAGCCTTCAACAATTACCGGCTACATACTCTAGATTTCAACGTCAAACTAAGTAAATTTTAATTGATGTATGTTCAACTTATCTAATGACCTTAATTGATGAACGACATATCAACTGTAACTAAGTACGTTTTTTTTAAACAATAGCAATCAGAATTTTAGTTCTATCTAGAAAAATTGTGTTATGGTCAGAAATACTATAAGTTAGATCAAACCTGCAAAAACCAATGTCCCTAGGTAAGCCTCAATGTTATATAATAATTACAATTTACCAGCAGGTGCAGAAGTGCTTAAGAGCTGCTGGTATTGTTGGTTTTTATATCTCCCCCGTTATCAATTTTACTTTTTCCCAAATCTTTATCGATGTTGTATCATTACGTAGTCCCGATACATATTACTCCGTATTTATTTTTCTGTTAGGAAAATTACATTCGTTGTTTTGCTCTTTTTACTTTCAAAGCCTCTAATTTTCAACTCTTTTAGGGCCCTTTTCTTCTCCATGGTTGCCTCCGGCCCACGACGGCATTTGGATATCGAATGGTCGGACGTTTACCAACTTTCCCTCACTCCTACAATTTACACATGAAATCGAAAAAAATTTTTTTTTAAAATACACTTGATTTAAGACAACAAGATGGCAAATTAATCACAGATTCGTATAAAAAACCAAGAAACACAAATCGCCATCTCAACTTTACATCAGACCATCCTCTTCATACAATAACGAACAGGGCAACTTCACAGAATTATTACCCTAAGCCACGAATCTTTTCACCGTAAGAACATAAATATATACAAACATTTCCTACATACCAATCCCTACCTTAAACACATAATGAATAAAATAGTCAACAACTACACCTTAACACTACAATCCACTATTATTAATAATTATTTAGAAATCGTGAGATGCGGTCTGATGTGAAGTAGGTATCAGAATGGCACAATTACACAGAAGACAAACAATTTGATTGAGTAGAAATACTTAGATTGAACATATAAAAAATATATTTTACATTAGATAAATTCACTTTTCCACATCCAAAATGTATTTGTAAAATTTAGATATTGTTTATAAATTCTAGGCCCTGAAGGGGCTCTCAATGAAGATTGAACGTTGGCACGACGGAGAAAATGTTTTTCTAAAACTACGTCACACCAGACAGCATCTCACGATATCCAAATAATCATGTCACTTAACACCACACATATTATAAAATATTTATTCTTCGTGAATGTTTGCCGCCTCTTATTGGCAAACTCAGAAATAGCCATTACTTTTTATATTAGTCACTTTTTTGTAGATTCAAGGTATAATAAATTTTTTTCTTATATTATTGTGAATGGCCTTTCTTTTTAATTATTATTATCATTATTTATGGAAGTTACACATTTATAATATAAATGTCATTATTTCTCATTGCAAATTTTTCTTTTGTTTCTTTAATTTTAATAATTGCTTACTATTTTATGCATAGTTACTATCGATATTTTTTCTTAGTAAATTTTTCTTTCTTTTTTATGGCAAATCGTTGCAGACGGGCATGCCATTATTCTTTGTGCCCCATTCTAAATGTAATTTGTATGTGTTATCTTTTTCAAATTAAAATGTATTTCAATCAAATAATATTTAATTGAACATCATTTGATTTATTAGATAAATTAAAATTGGCTTCTCTTAGTATGCATCGTCACAATAATTATTTGCCCCACTCTTAAAATTTCCAACGCGTTTTCCGTGTACAGAAGCTGTTAGAAATTGCTCTCATCTTTACCGGCGAACGTTCTTCAGGTTTTGCGAGATTCTAAGATCGTTTTCTTCTACTGTGTCGACATAACTGTGCCTGTCAAAATACATGATTGCGTATTGTTAGGGCTTTGGAGCGTCCAGCATCCTCAGACGAAGAGTATTGTGCGTCTTAACATCTCTCTTTCTAAAATCAATTAGTCTTTTGGATGAAGAATAAGTCTAGCCCAATGAGGGATGAAATCGGCCAATACTTTCCCTGAAATCAAAATTAATTTATCATATACTTAACTTGGTTTTATGACGATCTTTGGGTGAATCTCTTTCACACGAAGCAAACTAGTTTCCTGACGAGTGTAAAAAAATAAAAATAAGAAAAAAATATTTGTAATACCAAAAAAAAATGAAAAGGAATACTTGTGCCATAAAAAATGATAAAGGTCTTCAAAAATAATATATTCAGATACTATAAAGATAAATAAAAATATATGATAAGTGGAGACATACGGGATCAACTTCTTGCCATTAAAATTGAAGAAAAAGCAGGTGCGTTCATTTAAAAATGAGAGACAGTCCTTCCTCGTCCTTTGATAGCTCAGCTCAGACTCCCCGGTCCTGCCGTAGGGGATTAGCTTATCCTTTGAGTTAAGCTTCCGTTTTTGAAAATATTGTTATAGTTTCAAAGCTAATGAAGTTTATTATATTAAAAACATTTCTGCATTTTCGATCATTCTCTCCTACTTACGCAAGTTTACATTTATGTCTCGTATGTTTCTATTACAGGTTAATTTTGATGTATTTTTCTATTTACATTGCTTTGTAAACTCCTACCAGGACGTATATGTAATCATTTAAAGAAATCCTTATAAAAAAAAGAAAGAAAAATTTCAATGTACATGTAAGACAACCGGCGAAATAAATTACGGGGAATAAAAGACACAGCTTAGAAATCATCTAAGTCGGGACGGTCGAAAGGTCCGCGCACTACCAGTACTCACTAGCACTTCTCTTAGAAAAAGAAAAATATAGGGAGATTTCAAGAAAACTCTATTACGATACACACTAGTGTATTTAACATTTTCTAAACTTGTCTCTGCTAGCACAATTTCACAAATTACCAACCTTTCTTTTATTAAATCTTCTAATATCTGGCTTACAAGACACGAAGTTAGCAAATAATGAACTAGACACAAGATTTCATGCAAGCCGCGAAATAAGAGAAAAATAAATTGAATTTGAGAATATATGGCGAATTTTAAACCTTCTTGTCCCCAAAGAACCGTCCCCGATTGTATAATCATTGTTTATAAACATTTGGACGAGGGCGACCTCAAATTAGTTAAATGTAGATCAACAATCCCCTCTTACGGAACTTTGCAAAACAGTGGAACCACAACACAATTTAATGGTAATTATACTAACCAGTTTCCCAACTAACCCCGACATTACTGTCTTTATAATGTTCGTAAGTGAACATCATGATTTAATTACTTTATATTACGTAATAACATTTGTCGCAAAGGAGTAGTGGGGGTAGAGGACAACAGTTATTAATTTTATATGTTAATTTTGTCTTCTCCGTCCAGATGATATAGTCGCTTATGTTAAAAACATTATCAAACGAAAGTGGGCGTAAGAAATTAAGCCAGATGTATGGCCAACTGAAGAGCTTGAGAGGAAAGAACTTGTAATTCTCTCTAGATTCATATCAGGCTAATTCATAATAGACTTTTAATAGGCAACAACCTTCCAACTAGTCCTCGATGTACGCGAAGTGGAGAATGCATCATTTTGACATTGAAACATATTTTAGTCGAATGCCCCACTTTACAACCCTTTAGGAAAAGGCTCAACCTTTCGAGAGATTTACAGGAGTTACTGGGTCCCCAGTGTTTCTTTCCAAGAGCGCTTTTCAGTTGTCTCAAATTTATTGGAATTTATAATGAGATTTAGGCCTTTTCCCAAATTATTTTACCACTGAATGCCTGCTAATGTCTGCAAAAGAGTCGTGCGCGCATGATTTCTTTTTTCCGAAGTTTTTGAGGCTGCCTGAGCGGAAAAACAAAATGGAAGACAATACAAATTGCGGGGTAATGCACTGCAATGCCCAATATCGCAATTTAAATAAGAAAAATAGCTCCTTAAAAAAATGAAGAAAAAGAAACGTTATTGTGTTTTGTTTTTTATTATTGTCAGTTATCATACTTGAATGGAAGAACAAAAGGCTAAAAATGAGCCTATAATCATGCTGAGACTGTTGTTAGTCTGACTTCATTATTATTATTAGCCATGCAAGCCTATGGCGAAATTTTAAATTATGGACAAAACTCATAATTTTTATTTTTAAAAAAAGAAACAAATAAATTCTATAATTTTATTAAATTTAATGTAATTTGGCCTTCGGAATTAAGAATTTGAAAAAGATTAAAGCTTGGGAGGCAATAGGATAAATTAGATTACGAGTGAATGTTTGGAGTCAGAGCTTTATAGAACTCAGAAGAGATATAGCTAACCTAAAATATAATGTTTGGATGTTAGGGCGTGAAATGACCTTAGCCGTTAAAACGGCCTTAAAAATTAATAATAATAATAATAATACATGCTAATTTGATCTTCTGGTGAGACTTCAAAGACACAAACTTTTCGAAAATTGCACGCATTTTTGTAATTTACTATGTAATTCCAAACACTATGTATTGAATCAGACGGTTTGAAAGTAACGCGGAATTTCACGATAATTGTCACTATTTCACAAGCATAAAGCAAAGCTATTCAGTTCCTTTAATTGCAAAACGACATTTGTTATTTCCTTCAGTGTTCACTTAGACCTGTTTCTGGAGACAGTGATATGATATACAGTTAGATCAGTCAAAAAAAAGTTAAGCACTTTTGTTGATTGAAATTAAAGAATGTATTCCACTATTTACATCAATGTATACACCAAAGAAGAAGATTAAACGTTCTTTCATTTGGAAATTTCATGTTCGTGGTTGTACAAAATTCTGAAAGGAATACGGATTGTAGAAATTCTAACTATACCAAAGGAGAACAATTAAAACTTTTGTGGTTGACGGTCACCTGCCAAATCAGACCAATTAATGACGCCTCATGGTTACTGTGAACATTTCATAGATATAGTTTAAAACAAAAAGTCTAGTTATTAAAACAGTTTTTCACTTTATGAATATCATTAATTTTCATTACACTTAGATGCTGTAGATGAAAGGGGAAAGATGATTAGATGGGATTAAGAGACAATCACAGGTCATCACCTGCTCGAATGAGCCATTGATTGCTCCTGTAAGCAATAATTACGGGATAACCCGTCATTTATTTTCCTTTGCACGTTCTTATTTAGCTTTTCTTCTATCTTTGTTTGCTCGTGAAACGTTTAATTACCTTCTTCTTCGCCGAATGAATGCCGGAGCTAATTGCGTTTAACTCTAAGCAAAGTTGCCTGGATGTTGTTTTGCTGAGGAAAACCCGTATAGACAAACCCTTAACTGAAATAATTCTAAGTCGTAGAGACGAACAGTCCAATCCTATGAGGAAAGTTGTCTGAAGGTTCTTGTTTTCATGTGGAGCCTTTTTCTCCGCATTGCAACACATTCGTTATTTATTACAATAACTCTCAATTAATTGCTGCTTCATAACGAAAATAATATAATTTTTTCATAAACGCACGCATAATAAATGAGCAATCTTCCCTAGAAACGGGGGCATGTGGAGTGTTATTTCTTTTAATAACTTTCAGTCCAAATACATTTAACAATCCCAGCTATGCGTTATAGTATAGTTTATTATTTAATTTTGCATTTCTGTTTATGACAGTTTTTGCTTTCATTTTCGTTTGAGATTAGCATTTTATTTTTGATCGAATTGCACAGCACTTATTTCAGTTCATTTGGTTTGTTTCGATTTGTCATAAGATATTTTCGATCTACTCTGAACTCCTCTCAGCCAATATTCATTATAATTTTTTTGATAAAATCATTCAACTTAAACTCTAAGAGGTAGCGAAACTTTTTTGTAAAAGATGAAATAGAAAGTATCAACACAAGACTTTTCATTGCATAGTTCACCGTTGAATGAAGATGGTAGCGACGGCTCTCAGACAAAAATACTATCAGTTTTCGTTTTGACGGTTTTTCTTCTGTTTTTTTCTTTACATTAAACCTTCTTAGAAGAGAATAAAACTAATTCTTCCAAAGTAATTCAAGATAGGCCCCCCATTCGCGCTAATAAATTACATACACTTCAAAATTCATTCACATTTCCCCCGATACTCGATATTTTGTTAGGTAAATGAATAAAAACCCATTCTTTCACATAAATAAAGTTCATACCCAGACTACTCGAAGTTCCTCGTCGTAATTGGGGATGACCCTCTCCTTTCAAGCTAATAATTACATTTATAACATATATGATTCACATTACTCCACAGTACTCGATATTATCCGGGTAATTGGAGATAAATCAATCCATTGCCGATAATAATTACATTACAATATTACACACGAGACTTCGTTCACATAACACCAAATTAGTCGATATTCCTCGGAGAAATGGAGGTTACGGTCCTCCATGCAAGCTAATAAATTACCTTCACACTCCAGCAGATAGTCGATATTCTTCGAGTCACTTGGGGACAAGCCCTTACATTCTTGTTAACAAATTAAACACTAAACAAATAATAAATTTCACACTCTCTCAAAGCACTTTCAAGAGAATGGATAAGCTCCTCCATTCGCGCTAATAATTACATTTACACACCAAAATTCATTCTTACTACGCCAGAATAGTCTATAGTCCTCATGGTAATTGAGGATAAACCATCTACATAATTTTTGTAATAAATTTTCTTATACATTTTCCAATGTTAGCCTGTGTCATTTTGAGAGCCCACGTGTCTTACATTAGCTGAATAAGCGTTCTTATTGTAAAATCTTTTATTTTTGAGATATGCTCTGGCGTACTACTTACATCTCGAAAAATCCAATTATCTTTGCCTTGATGAATTTCCAAATCGGCATCCCTTACGTTGCTTGAAGATTGTCCTCTTTTATGTATAATCTACGTAAAAAACTAATAACTTTAAATGGTGAAAGTCGGTCTTGCCAACTAAGAAATGGCACATTGAGAACACAATTTTTTTTTGTCATGAAAACAAAATTTTCCTTGTACCATATTTTCCTTTTGTAGCTGCTTATTGATACAAATTTTTCTAAACTGCACATGACCTTTCATTGTTCCATATTACTTTACGTAACCCTTGTTGATTTCGCAGGGTCAATCTCAATTACCTAATGGATACATACACATAAAAAAGAAAAAAGTGGCAATCGAGGAAAACGATTCCTCCAGGATGAATAAAAAATAAAATAAAATATTTTTAAAAAAGTGATACTTATTGAACTTTTTACCCTGTGGAAAATATTTTTATTTTTTAATTGAGATGGGTTGTCAAGCCTTTTTATTCTAAAAAAAAACCGTAATATTTTAGTTGGAACTGGCACTGAGCCCTGTCTGCCCTCGCGGGTTTAAGCCAGTTCACACTAACATATTTTCCCTTATCTCAATTTTTTTAAAAACCCTGAAATTCCATTTGGAGCGATCCTGAATGACCCCCCCCCCTTAAGGGTCATCCTGACAAGCAGCAAAAAGACAATGGTAAGAAATACTTAAAAAAATAGTAATGACAATTTGGATTGTTCATGAAATATTGAGGTCGATACTATAATGCAATCTCTAACAGTCGTAAAAGGAAGATATTTCCTCGCAGCAATATAAGAAAATACAAATAGTCGATTCGGAAATGAATCTTAAATAAAACTCGCAAATACATCAATCGTCGGCCCCAGGATCTCGCATGTAGGACTCGCGCAAGGAGGTATCCTTAGCCCCTTCTATTTGCCATTTACGCGGCCGATCTATCCACCATTTTGCCAGAGTCGTCTAAGATTATTCAATATGAGAATGATATATATATATGCCTTTATGTCACGGCGGGTAATATAATGGAATGCAAAGACTTGATGAATGAGGTCGTTCTAGCTCTCCACAAATGGATAAATGATAATGGACTCTACATTTCAGAACTCAAGTCGTTTCTCTGTTCATTCGCTAGGAAGGAACGTACATATCTCCTCAGCTCTGAAAATCTGTGAGGACATAACATTCCAATGGTCACACAGGTCAAATTCCTAGGATTGCTCGTTGATCGAAAACTAACGTGGAACACCCACATCTCCCATAATCTACATAAATGCGAAAAACTTTACAGCATCTTAAGTTGCATTACTAGTGCTAAGTAGAGGGCGGGGCCAGACCCTGCTATTGCAATGCTGTTTTACAAATCATGGAACAGAGCCGTCTTGCACTATGTCTCAATTTTTTTATTCACAGACTGCTAATTCGGCTTTCATAAAGGTTACCTTCCGAAATAAAATACAAAAGAAGGATTACCGGGTGTCTGCCATGCACACCTATTGTCGCTTTTGTCAAGTTTCACAAGTTTGTGAACCCCTTTTGACATCAGAAGAGAACAACTGACAACTAACTTTGTAATCAAAATGTATAGTGCGGACAGCCTCATTATGCAAAGCATTAGTCTATTGATGGAGAAGGCTTTAACGAAACCCCTCTGGAAGAAAAAGAAGATCACTCGGTTAGTTTCTTCATTCCTTTCGTTTATCTCCCACTATACTTTCCACATATAAAAGCGCGATTCTTCCAATTTTGTCTTTGAACTATGAGATCGCCGACATCGATGACTCCGGTCAATGTCCTTCTTACGACATGTGAAGCCAAAAATTTCTCCAGGAGACGATTTGAGGCTCAATGGCAGCCGCAATATCGTGCCTCGGAAGCAAGCATTTATTATCCGTCCCCCAAATTTACGTAAACACCGAGGGTGGTAGTAGCAAGTCTTTTTACCGCACAATTTCGCGATTAAGGACAGGGCATGCGAAATGTGGTTCATACCTGTTTAAAATAAACCTGAGACTCACACCGAATGGTGAAACCTGTGATGTTAAGCAAGATGTGAATCATATTTTGATGACTTGACAGGATTAAAGACTCTCAAAGAGAAATTCTCCTACACGGTATATGTAATATTCAGGGAATAGACTTGCCTTTTAATTTGGGGTCACTGATAGTGGTGAATGATTTGGACATCTATGATAAGATTTTTGAAATTTAGAGGAGCTGTGGCATGGAGGTTTAGAATGACGAATTGAGTCGAATAGGGGGTCGGTCGTGGTGGGTAAGCTGGAGGTAGCTCGCTTGGCCGTGCCAGCTGAAGGGCACGTTTGGCTCCGGAGTTCTAGGAAACGTGGACTTTTCCACGGTATTCCGATGTTTGTGGTTTTTATCTACGTCTTCGAACGGATCTTCGTAATGTAGGCTAGCCCTTAAGGGCTTCTTAAGGCAGGCCGCCTTCTTTCATCCTCGCTGGCAGGGGGTCGGGCCTGCCGCGCCTCGGGTTACCGTCTCGCAGACCATTTCGGGACTCATAGTGTTTATTGTGTGTGTTGATGTGTTGCATAGGGTCAAAAAATGCAGCCACACGTGTATTAGGTATTTATGTGGAGTTCCTCCACCACCGTATGTGAGGGAATGGTATGACAATTGGAAAGAATGAGTGAGATTGTGAGTGTCTAGAACGAAAACCCAAGGTTGGTGGTTACTTTACGTGTCAGAATTTATTCAATCGATCAATTATTTGCAACATCATCATCTCGCTTTGTGTCTCCATATAGATTGGTAAGATGTAAAATAATTAATATGTTATAAATTAGGCAATAGTGGAAACAAAACATATTTCTATACAATATAACAGTAGTATGTGATACAATTAACATTTTAAAATAAGGAAACGTCCATGTTATTTTCACAGAATATTAATTTTGATGGTACCCTAAAGCTTGTAAAGATTGGATCCTAATTTCTTAATGGAGCATTCATTATTCGGCAAGCGCTAATTTATGTAAGGCTAAGTTGCACCAAATTGAAACCGGTTACCTGAGAAAAAAAAAAACACCCCATCTTGGACGTAATAACACCGACAAGGATTTCCTCCCCTGTATTCCGAATTGGAAATTGTTTGAAATGGGTCTCCGGCGAGACTTGCCAGTGAGGCAAAATTCCCATGCGTCATCATTACCAGCGACTTAGTATTTCAATTGACAATGATGAATGTCCTGTTCACGGAAAGAAAAATAATATTTTTTAATAATTCACTAGCAAGTGCTTTCCCTCTTTCATGCTTACTTTAATTAAAAATAAATTTTACAGATGTTTTCCTTCTACTGTTACTGATTATATGGTAAATTAATTAATTGTGTTAACTAATTATTAACGAGTTTTGTTTTCTTCGCTTTTCGATAATCCGGCCCTATTCGGCCGTGCAAAGGCCGAGTGAGTTGGGCCGAAAATGGTTCCAGTAAGACGGCCTACCGTTAAACTCGTCTTGCAGTTATATTGCGATAATTAATTAGTTTCTTCAAAAATTGAAAAAGGAAAAAGGACTCACAGATTAGAGAAGGTGATATATTCCTTTTTACGTGTGTAGAGATTAGTGACCGTTAACGGATAATTATTCAAATATCGTGAGATGCGGTCTGGTGTGATGTAGGTATCAGAAAAACATTTTCTTTATCGTGCCAACGTTTCGATCTTTTATTGAGATCATCTTCAGGGCCTGGGATTTACAAACATAATTTACATTTAGAAAATACATATAGAATATGGAATTTATACAATGCAAAAATTATATTTTATATTCTATCAAAGTATTTCTACTCACTCAAAATGTTTGTCGTCTGTGTAATTGTGCCATGTCGTGTTGAGAGTGCCAGTGAAATTTTACTGTTTCATGTTTATATATGTTTGATTTTGAAGTGGTGGGGAAGGAAGTGGGTATAGAAAAGGCAATTTTGTATAGGTCGTCGGCTTCTTTGAGGTGAAAAGAGCCGACAAAGGGAAACAATGTGTTGGTAATGTTTCCGCCACTTTATTCTTTTAGGATTATGTAGAAAGGGATCTACGATTGCAAAAAACTCAAACAAAATCCTACAGCACTCGCTACCCACCACTTTGAACAACAACACAATTTTGACTTCAACAATCCAAAAATACTACATACAGAACAAAACAAATGTAAACGTAATTTTTTAGAAATGGTTTACATCAACAAGGATAAACACAGTATCAATTACAGAACAGATACATGCAAACTCAGTCGCAGCTACGCCAACATCATTAATCAAATTCAATACAGATAACATACATATATCATCACATTACATTCCACACATCAAATAATTTTCGCATAGTCTAATTGTCCAACAATCTAATTTTCCTTTTCCCATTTATCCCTTTCTACATAATCCTAAAAGAATAAAGTGGCGGAAACATTACCAACACATTGTTTCCCTTTGTCGGCTCTTTTCACCTCAAAGAAGCCGACGACCTATACAAAATTGTCTTTTCTATACCCACTTCCTTCCCCACCACTTCAAAATCAAACATATATAAACATGAAACAGTAAAATTTCACTGGCACTCTCAACACGACATGGCACAATTACACAGAACACAAACACTTTGAGTGAGTAGAAATACTTTGATAGAATATAAAATATAATTTTTGCATTGTATAAATTCCATATTCTATATGTATTTTCTAAATGTAAATTATGTTTGTAAATCCCAGGCCCTGAAGATGATCTCAATAAAAGATCGAAACGTTGGCACGATAAAGAAAATGTTTTTCTGATACCTACATCACACCAGACCGCATCTCATGATATTTGAATAAAAATTCCTTTTTACCTTCCTTTTTCTTTGTAGGTTTATTTCTTTTCGCCGGAATCGTTCCTGTATGTATTTAATTTATTATCAATTATCGTTTCATTCACTGTTAATTTAAATATTGCCATAGAAAATAATTTATTTTTTCAATTCGTCATTATAATTACAGAAACTGACGTTTTCGCATAAAAACTAAGCCTGATCGTACAAGATACTTAGAGAAAATTACCTGATTTAAGCGGCTATACCTTATACCGTCTAGCCCTCACTTTCACAAAGTATATGTCATCATGGATAGTTCATCGTTCGCCTTTATTTTATTTTTTAAAAGATTTATGAATCACTTTGCTTTGCTCACATTTTTCAAGCAGCACATTTCAAGAAATGTATTAACAAGGTTTGCACATTTTCTCGGCGGTCTTATTGTTTTTAAAAATGTATGTCATATTTATGATTAGATTTTAAAGTTCCTATCATTTTGTCTGCTTCAGCATCAACCATTTCATTTATTTTAGCTATGCCCAAATCTTTGTCACGGTTCAAAGGCAGAGTATGGACAATTGTTTGCACTTCTTACGTGTCATAATTGTTAAATAATAATAATAATAATGTAACACAAGTACACATTACAAAAGAACTACTGGATAAAGTCTGATATTCATCGTCTTTCATTCATAAACAATGACAATGTTTGTTAAATGTTAATTCATGTTTGGAATCGAGAACTGTCCAGTAAGATCGTGAACGCTCCTTTTTTCGTAGCATGTTAAGTTAAATGTTAATTTTTCCGCAATGCTGGGCGTGGGTATAACCAAAAATAATGTTATAACAGACCTTGAAGGCTTGTTGTTGTTTGTTATAGTTGGTTTTTTTGTTGTGTTAAATCGTAAGATGCCAAAATTAAAGCAACATTAATCAAATCTTTCGCTCAAAAGATCTATGAACTCGAAAAGTAATAACAAATGGCACATTTCGTGCCGGCATATCTAACTTGTACCCTAACTACTAAAAGCTAAAACTTTACAGGATAAGTGGGTGTATTCACTACGAATAGGAAATATAAGGATAGGTCAGGAATTAATAAAAGAAATGTATTGGTCTGATTGAATGAATGCGTATTATAAAAATATGCGTCAACAAAAACAGCTGTCAAATTCATGTCCGCCATGTTTGTTACCTACTTCCTAACTGTTCACACTACGATTACACGCCACTTGACTTAACGTATAACATGTAACATTGGCCCACCCTGATAGATCGAGCAATATTAACTAGCCGATTCTTACAAATCTACCTCATCTCCAGATCTAACACGGCCTAACAGAGTTAACCGGGCTAATACGGAAATGGTAATTATAATCATATTTCGTTATTTTTCTTGCCCTATTAGACCATCTGTTTACATTGAAGCAAATATGTAATGAAAGGTAATGGTGCAGAGTTCGAATGCAGAGCCGATAAGCTAGAACCCAGCACCGTAATCGACATACTTATAAATGGGCTTTTTTATACAGCGGCACTCCGAGGGGTGATACGACCTCCGATTTGCATACCCTCGTTAAAAAAATGAAATAAAATAAATACAAATAAATGATTATTTTCTTGGAAAGAAATGATATAGGACTTACAAGTTGCAGTACTCCATAAATGGTCATTTCCTTTAAAAAAGAAAATTAAAATACATATTTCTAACAAGACAGTATTTTTAATGTAATTTTTTTCCAATGCGACGTTGAGTTTTTATAGCATATTTTCCTTTTTTTCTTCTTTCGATGAACAAATTTATTTTTGTAATACCTGACCGAAACCCTGAAGAATCAGACCAGGATGATTCGACACGAACAAACTACATACTAAAAAGGCTGATACCTAATGAAAGAATGCACAAACCGCGTCAACTTTAGTATGTCTGTGTTATTCTAAGGTTGGGCTGCCTATGTCGTAGTTATCTTTGTTTTTCAGTAGTTTGGTAGATTAATTCTGTGGGTCCTTTTACGATTAAATTGTACTCAACATGTGTAAATCTCATGATTAAAAACTTGCTCGCAGATAAAATTTATAAAGTTTATTTAGCAAGAAAATTTATTTAAAAAATTGTCCATAAAATATTGTTCGTACAGTTACTTAGAAAGTTGAGTTTTGTAGTCGGATATGTTTACATCGCCTCCGCGGATGTTGGTTTTTTTAATAGTTATCTGCATAGTATTTCAGAACAGTCTTTTGTGAGAGGGCCGAACTCATACCTGTGAAATATTTGATGGTGTGTACTTTTCAAGCGGAGGTAATCCGTACCAATAATTAATACATAATTTTGGGTCTAAAAGAGGATTAACCTGTAACCACGGCTCGAACATTTATATTGTAGAGGGGAATGGCTTTGCTTCCTGACGAGTGTGATTTGCGTAAACCAGTCCAGATCGCTCCGTCGGCGTAAATTGAGGCGTCCGCGAACTGTGTTATTGCCGTCTTCGTCTTATCCCGGAAGAAAAACGACAGATATTTGTGCAGTTGTTTGTGCATACTAAGCAATGCTATGGCTAGCGAGATTTCGGAGCTTTATAAATAATTGACAATTCTAGAAAGGATTTAATGGCTGAAATAGAACAAGTCAATAAAAAAAAAGAAATAACGGTTTGAACATCCCAATACGTGTTGAAGAACAAAATAGAAATCTTCGTCTGAAAAAAAAAAAATTGGAGTTAAAATCACCAGAAAATGATAAAAATTACAATCTGGCAAATTTTTTTTAAATTAAGGAATCTGAGATCGAAAGTATGAAGCTATAGAAAAAGTTACTTTGGGTTTGATTATCATGTTATCTTAGTAGATGTGCCAAGAAATTTTTTGAATTATGACAGGTGATTGGGCGAAAAGTAGAAAAGCAATCGGTTGAGTTGTTCACCGCAAATGTAAATAACAGAAGAGTGCTACAGAGTGCAACTAAACTGAAATGTACAAAGAAACACGTCTCTGAAGATTATGAAAGGGAAATGCAGGTATAAAGAAAGGAGTTCTTGCAGATTCGAAAAAGGCTGATGGAATCAGCGGAAGACATGATGGTTTATTGATAAATGGAAAGGTCAAACATTAAACGGAGGTACTGATAAGTAGTAAAGGCACGTATGAAGGTAGAGAAAATGAATCGGAAGAACAACCTTAGGTGGGCGAGGACCAGATGAAGAAAAGAAAAAGGTCGACGGAGAATAAGAACAGATTTTTTAAGTTGCTAATATTAGTTTACAATAGGTCGCTTACAATATTTCAAGTATGCAAAAATAATCCATTTAATTTTGATTTCTGAATTTTTTTTTTAAAGTTTGAGATATTTGTGTTATACGAAATCTTTTTTAATTAAAGGTGATACTCTTTTGTTGAAATAGAAGGAAATTTATTGCAACTATAATTTAATAATATTGCAGTTGTAAAAGAGTCAAAATATGGAAATGTAAGTGGGGAAATATTGTAGGAATTAGTAGAGGATTGGTACAACAAAATCTAGCGGTGTTTAAAAATGTTGAGAAAAATATTATGATTGAAATTATGTTGGAATCAAATCGTTTTTTTTATTGTTCACATTTACATAAATTGGAGCCATTGGCGAGAAGACTTTTTAAGCTTACAAAAGAATAATATCCAAATTAATAAGTGAAGTTAATTGTAGAATCGGTAATAGACAATTAGGTCCTATACATTTCTTAGTAAAGTGCAGATATGTATATCTCAAGGGAAATTACAAAGATGAAGAATCCAAAAGAGGGAACAGTTTCTTCATGAATTAATATCAGATGACTCAATCCTTGGACAGATTTGTGAAACGTTACTCAAATTCACTCAAAATGTTACCCTAAAAATGAAATTTACCGTTAAACAAAGTAGGATCCTCTCTTCACTTTTACAAAAATTAATAAAAAAATACTGAAAGAAAAATATGGAATAAGACTACAAATAATATAAATAAGGACATGCTCCAGGCGATTGGCGTTATGATGGACCGAAAGTTTAAAAAGTGAAAATGAATCTTTAAAGTTGGAGATTAAATAGTTTAAAGAAAAAGAACATCGACTAAAAAACCAGGTTGATCAACCTGATAACATTAATCGCATGAATAATTTGAACATTAAAGGTATACAAACAATGAAAATTTATTGTCTATTGTTAAAAACTCCTTGTCTGTTGTTGGAAAAATCAAGGAAAATTTAGAGATTCTCTTGATCGTCGGACTTAAAACAATCCAGCTACGAAGAAGAGGTGGATGTGGATGTGGATGGATGGATACCAGGGACTGGAGTTCCCTCCTGAGCACTGCAGCTGTACAGCTTATTGTACTATACCCTGGTTCCATTTTTGGGTGAGGGCTCTCAACACAAAGTGAACTTGAGCCCCCGTTGTACCAGTGTTCTTCCATGGAAGAAACTCATTTTTGAAGGGGGTTGTGACCAGATTCAGGGTCGCTGAGATCCAGTCCCGCCCGTTCCATTGATGAGTGACGTGTCAATTTCTTTTAATTGCGGCCACCGGTCCCGTTACGCGTCAGAAAAATTCCAGAGGCTACGGTGGGGATCGAACACACGACCACGGGGTCTACTAGCCGAGAGTCTGACGCCTTAACCATTCGGCTACCGCGGCCTTCGAAGAAAAGGTAGTTACTAGTTTCCTTTTTGTGCAGTAGAGAGAAATGGACCGTTTTGAGAGAGAGTTCCTCGCTTTTTACAGACGGAGATTTGAGAAGCGCAGGTAGAACCTGTTTTCTTTTCGCTGGCAAATACTTCAAAGAAACAATTCTATTCAATCTTTGGTAAGGGAAGACAAATTAATTATAAATGGAACCGTGTTTTCTTGAGATGGAAGCGTTGACCTAACCTTCAACAGAGAATTCGGTACTGCTGAACTGCAAGTAGTTGGTGATGACTATGCGCCATTTATAACTAAGCTTCTTCTGGGAGCTTATCATTACAGGAAAAAGCAGGAACAACATAGCAGTTGAAATTTGAAAGCCGTGGTTTCAGGAAAGGACGTTATAAATTCAATGGCGATATTGACAACTTCAGAACAATACACAAATGGTGTAAAAAATGAAAAAAAAAGTAAGATGCTACGGTGGAATCAGAGGAATAAGCAAGATTTAAATGAGATGGATATAACTGAAAGTAACATGTCACAGATGATTTTGTTGATTATAAATAATACCCGGAATAATGACGGGATGCTACTTGCAGTTGTGCATAACCCCCGGAATTCTGTGAGTATCGCAATTATAATTTTTATGACAGTTTGAACGAAGTGAATGACAACGTCGAAAGAGAAATTCGTGGTGACGGAAACCGTCATTATGGGACAGACAAATGCAAAAACAGGTGGTACAGTACTCACCTGGAGAACTGGAAGAGACAATGTAGAATTAGCAAAGGATGTGATTGTGAATAGTGAAGGACAAAGGTTATTGTGCTGTGAAGTAAATGAAATGCACATGTTGAATGGGAGTTGAGGAAGTGATAAAGACTATGGAGATTACACTTATGTGAGTAAATTGGAAAGCAGTGTTATAGATTACATTTTATGTTCTGATTAATCTTTGATATTACACTATATATACAGGACCATTTCGTCAATCAACACATAATAATTTTTATGTTTAAAATGATAATTAATAATTTTATAGGTAATACTTATTTAAAAAATAGAAAAAATCACGAATAAGGTAATAATAACGAAATTGTTTGGAGCCAAGATTGTGAAAAAGAATTTTTTGATCATTTAAATAATAAAAAGGCTAATTTGATAAAAATGAGTATTAAATATGCTTTGAGAAATAATGCTGTAAATAATACCGTAAAAATCTAGAATTGTTGATTAAAATATCTGGGAAGAAGATGTTAGACAAGCCAGACTATGTTGAATCGAGTTGTGTCTGGTACGATAAAGAGTGTAAGAGGATAAGGAATATAACCTGTATATTGTGTAAAGTATATAGAAATATCAGCGACGAATTTATCCGGCTGCAATATATAAAATCACGTAAACAAATATTTAGAAGTTGTAACAAATAAGAATAAAACAATTTGTTAACGCCATTTTTTCGTGGAATTCGAGCCCGGGGTCCGGCGGTGTTAACGCTCGGTCCTCTCCGCCTTACCAGTTGGCTGTTGTCTTTCGAATCTTTTATATCGGCCGTTGGCAAATCGTTGTCGCTAAAATTTTTATCTTGTCTTGTTTTATTTTCTTCTCGCGATCGTCGTGGCGAGATCATCGATCGACAACGACTCTTCGAGGAAACGAGATAAAAGGTATCCTGATCCCGATTTCCTACATCGTCTGTACGCCTGTCCTTCCCCCCCCCCTTTAATTCATCGTGGAACTTGGAGGAGTCATCTGCATGGTGAGTTCTCTTTATCCTTTCGTTTTTCTTTTCAATTTCACTCTATTATTTCTAGTTCGTAAAATTACAGTCCACTTGCTCGTTAACATTGGTCCTCCGGGCCGGATGAGTAATCGGCAAATTTTTTGAAACTCCGATTGAGCTCAATTAATTTAATTTTTCATTTTGAGTTGGATTTTCAATATTGTTTTAATAAAATTCGTTGTTAAAATTGGGTTGATCGTGAAGAACCCGTTCGTTGGAACCAGCTTGTTGCGGCTTATGCGGATACGGATCCCGTGGCTCTACCGTCCGTTAAATTGCGTTCAATTCCATAAATTTATAAGTTGGCTTAACAATTTAATTTTTCAATGAACAAAGCAATTGAAAATAAATTAAAACTTTTTCGCTCGAAAAAAGAGACTCTTTCAGAGAGTACAACGCGTGTACGATCTGACAAAAAATATAGACGACCCTAAAGTCCAAAATCAATATCGGATTTCATATGAAAAAAATATGAAAAGAGAAATTTTTAGGCCAAATGTGTTAAATAGAAAGGATCAAAGATAATTAATGTAATTTTTGAAATGTACAAACTTGTCACCGTAACTATAAAAACAGGGTAATCAAAAAATAGGCATTACAGTAGAATGCGTTTTATCTTAAAGATCGTGGGTTCGCATCTCGCCCGTGCCATTAACGTTTTTTCATCTCAACTAAAAACCTTAATTATATATAGATAACCTTGTGGAATATACCAACTTCTATAGTCCACCCATTTAATTCGGAAACGTTAGGAAAAATAGATCTTACAATCGATCTTATAATGGATCTTAACCCCAAATTAATTTTCGCTAGGAATATCCTGGTGGTAATAGATTTAACATAACTTTCTCATCTACCTGGAAATGACACTAACTTTTTCATTAAAAAATTATTAAAAGTCTGAAAAAAATCTGGATGGTTTGCCATGGTAACGAACTGGTAAATTTATTTAATAGGTTATTAAGATATGTAATCTGTCACGGAATAAAAACTTGGGGTGTAAAATTATAACTGAATTTACTAAGTCTTCTGAAGGCGACATAAAATTGAAGCGTACTATGGGAAACAGGATATCGCACATTACGGGTAGGTATATCGCCTCGAATGTTTAAATACCTATGGAAATTGAAAAATGGGACAAAAGGAATATTAGTTAGATCTTGTTTCGCGTTTCAGATTTAAAAGAGTTAAAACAAGGGGGTACGCACAGGGAAAACATAAATTTTTAGAATCGGGAAGGTTGAATTCTAAACGGCCAGCATTTACAACGGAATAAGTTATATAAAATTATCAAAAAAAGAGTGAACAATGTATATAGGCAAAGAATTTTTGGGGAAAAAAGAAAATGTTCACTCGAATTTCAAGTCAAAAGCTAGATGTATTGGTACCCAAAATCAGTTGAATGGCTAAGAAAGAAGTGTAATAGCTTGGTTGAGATGAGGACTATGGAAACTGAAAGAGCAAAGTTGGCTATAAGCTGTGTGCATTATGCGCGGTGAGCTGGATTGTAGGAAAATGTCCATAAGTTCCATGCTTATAAGCAGCTTACAGAACAACAATGTCAATTATAACAATAACAAGTGGGTCGACATTTACGCGTAGTTTGGCATAATTATAAAAGTGTAAATTTTATACCTCAAGAAATAATGTTTAATAGTAATACTGTAATTGTGTATTTAATAGTTTTGTTTAGTTTTATTTATACATTTGAACCTTTTGAGTTGTAAAACAGGTAGCAGTAATTGTTAATTTAAATTCGTTCCTATTGTATTATAAATTTAATTTGTTTCCAATGATTATTCGGAGGTCGTGAGATGCGGTCTGGTGTGACGTAGGTTTTAGAAAAACATTTTCTTTATCATACCAACGTATCGATCTTTATTGAGATCATCATCAGAGCCTGGTGTTTATAAACTTTGTATAAATTTTACAATCGATGCTGTTTAGATAAATAAATAATAAATAAAATATATAATAATAATTAACATGCTTCTTATGCGATCAACGAACTTTCACTACGATGTTGATAAGATTGATAAGGCCACAAACCGAATCCTAGTAAAGAAAAGTATGTAACTACGGAGGGATTTCATTCTCTAAGAAGATAGGAAAGTTGTTTACTGGAATGTTGCTCGATAGGCTTAATATGTTAGTTGGACAACATAGTTTACTTGAGGAATTTCAGGCAGGGTTTAGGAAATTTTATTCTACTTGATAATGTTGGTACACATATAGGCTTAATTGAGTTATAAGGAATAAAAAGTATAAGTCTTCTCTGTAGATCGACCGTCATTCTCTGTTCTACACATTTTGTGAATTAGGAGTTTCCTCTAAAATGTTAAATTCCATAAATAAATTTTGTGAATTAGGGGTTTCCTCAAAAATGTTAAATTTCATAAATAAATTTTGTGAATTAGAGGTTTCCTCTAAAATGTTAAATTCCATAAATAAATTTTGTGAATTAGGAGTATGTACGGGCTGGCCAGGCTAAGGCCCTTAATGTACTTATGTACAATGCGAGCGACAAATGGACACAACATTATCGTGCATTAGGATAGGATTGTCGCCGATTTAATCGATATGCAACGCTTGATGATCTGAAATTTCATACACATAGCGAGTGGTCGTCAAAGGCCATCCAAGAACCACCTTTGGGGGACTCTCCATTCCATTTCTCGCCCACGTCAACATTTATTACGTTGAAAGATTGGCTCTGGGAAAAATCACTGGCTTCCTACCTTGTCCACACTCTTTTACGCCCATCTAGAGAGCAAATTTACTCTCATCTGCAAAACGTACAGCAGACTGATCACCAATTACTGTATTCTCGAGCAAATGCGAGCCGTGCAACTCGGTGTGTTCCGGTCCTCTTACACACCCGAAAAGCCATTAATCCATACAGATTTTGGACAATTCCGACTTCCTGGATCTGGAAAATCGCTTGGACAACAGTAAAGTGGCGATTTCGCAAAATTCTCGAAGTCAAACACGAGCATCCTGTGCCACAGGGAGTCCAGAAACCCTGGAAAAAACTGGGTTTTTTATGGTTAAACCCAGTTTGTGGAAAAAGTCTGAAGCCGTCTCGCATTATTTCTTGGGGATAGCTATAGCCTCATACTTACTGGAATAACCATCATCAATTACGCGCAACACCCTCACAAACTAACAGTTTATTGTTTCGGAATTCAAATTAAACTGAATAAACCTTGAAATTGTTTTAAGACAGCCTCAATGGCTTTGAGTATGTCTAACGTATAGAATTAAAAAATGAATTCATAATATTTACTATTATAAATATTTTTATTTTATTATGATGTGCAGTTATTTAGATTGCATGGGTGATAATTAAGATTCGTAAGTTTCTAAGTTCGGTTAGATACAAAACAATATAGAGCCTCCCTCGATTGAAACTTTCCAACTGTTCTTTATAAAATTTTACCAACAAGATTATCGTTTATTTAATTGTTCATTGTTTTAATTTCCCAAAGATGAAAAATATTTATAAATGCCTTAAGCATGAATAACCTCTTGCCGGAAGAGTAAACAATGGTAGGGGAAGTTTTCTGTTATAATAACAAAATTCATTCTCATTGTGTTTCTTCTTATTATTTCATCCCTTACAGATTATTGTTTGTTGGGAAAATTGTATATTAATCTACCAAGAAATACTTTTTCTCGGTGGGAGTACTCAATAAAATGGAACAATCAGGGCAATGAATTGTGTGAAACCTCTTCATCAGTTATGTTAAAAGGGCACCAAACAATAAATAGTAGGTGATAAACCAGTAAACTTTCTTCCTAGATTACGGGTGAAGATAACTAGAAGTTAAAATGGATTAAAGGAAAGAGAGGAATTTAAATGGTCATTTTAGCCGACGCAAAATCGTTGAGAAAAGAGCTCCTCAGATCTTTAGATAGCATGGTCGTGGAGCAAAGACCCAGCAGGTAAGTCAGCGCTGTAAATTATGTGATGTTGTTTCAGTTGTGGGGACAAAATTCAATGTTTAGTGTAATGAAGTAAAACACCTCTTTCATAACTAGAGTTCAATCGATTTTCATTACAAATCAGAAAGGTTGTTCGTTTGATCAACTCGGTAAACAACAACTTAAATGTTATGAACAAATAAGTAAATGCGGTAGAAAAATAAAAATGCAGCCAAGGAATCATTTGACAAAGTAACGAGCTTGAATCATCAAAACGTACTTATTTAACATTTGAAGTGCTTTATATAAAGTACCACATTGAGAAAACATGAAGCATTAGCTCATTTAGTTAGTTTAAAACTTGTTTGACTGGCTAAAAATCCTTGAACGTTGTTTGCCCCGTTCATTCCTAAGGAACCCCTTTCTCGGAAATACCTGTGGAGCAGTTTCTATGTGTTAGGCCGATATTGCTTCTCTCCCCTTCGTGTTGATTATCACACTGGTTTATTTACGAACCGAAATAACAGATACTTATCTCTTATAGTGTAATAAATTATAGTCGTAGATTATACAAGGGCGGCAACTGAATCGATTATGTTCTTAGAATATATCACGTTCATCTTCAGGTGTTTAAACATATTTTCACTTTATTCATAGGAGTCCGGCCCGTTATCATAGTTATGGGTTTTTTTTTTTGACCAAGTGTTTATACCACATCATGTTTGATGTTTTTATTTAAACTATTACTGGAAAAATATTCGCAAAACAGCGGTAATCTGAGCAAACTAAGCACCAAGCAGACGAGATAGTTAGCATCCCCCAACCTACCTCAAGCTAACGTGTGAACGCTGATGACAGCTTTCATCCTGATGAGGGAGGAGCTACAGGAAAGGAAACAGTAATCCGACATTGCTGACAAGATGTCTTCTGATAATTAATCTAAAAATTCCTTCTATTCATGACGAACTTGTCGAACTATTGAGAAACTCAATAAATTACGACCTTAATTTTGTGGATCTTTCCCCGTCTATAAAGCAGTGACAAGGAATCAACAAGAAAAAAATGTTTTCATTGCAATTGTATCTAGAAATGGACTTTTGATAAAAATATGAAAAAAGAACAACAACAAAAGAATAGCGGCTCTGCAGTGCTTCACCACATTAATTTTAAGCAAAAAAACAAAATACCAAACTCATTCATTAATAAAAAAAAAAATAAAATAAAATAAAATAAAAGAAGGCTCGCTGGCTTTAAAAAAGATACGATGCAAGACGATATACTGTAGCCTGGGAGACGATGTACCGCAATTTTCCTCAATTTGTGAATCTTCTGACCTCAGGAAGCATCAAAGAAAGACTACCTTGGTTTTTTCCATTCTCGACCTGTTCGGCGCTTCACCCAATCAGATCAATTCATTATACCTTCCTATGCGATTATTATTGTAATTTTAATCATTCTGTTTGAACAGTTGTAGCTCTCATAATATTTTTTTAAGAAAATTTTTATACGGAGTTCATTCAATTTCCGATGCATTATAGGTTGCCTTCATCATAACACTTCTACTACTGCCATTTATGCAGAGGCTGCGAAGCCCCCATTAAGTTCCAGCATTAAGAAGTTGACTGTTAATAAAATTATTAGTTTTTATCAATTGGATAGCTCTATGCTCCCGAAAGTAGTTTCTTTAATGGCTGTGGTTCAAGTTACCGGGTTTCATAAAAAATCTCCTCCTATAGTAACAGCGTTTCTAACGTCTGTTCCTCGGATCTACTAAGCATACGAGAGGAAAATCGATCCATTGTCCCATTTTGCTTCCCCTTCTGAAGTTAGAGTTCCTCTGTGTGATAGTCAGCTTCAACTAAACTATTGTTTAAATTTTTTTTTAATTATAGGAGAGACACAAAAGGCCCACTAAACTGCCTTCGCATATGGCCTAACTATGCAGGCGTGTAAAAAAGGGTGATTAATCAAAATCAAACTAAAAACAAAGATAATAAATATATAATAAAATAAAAAATTACAACGAAACTTAAAATGATGTAAAAAAGTAAAAATGTACACTTGGAATAAAATATTTTTTCAATTTATTAAAACAAATTTATTTTCCTCTAAAGACAAAAAAAATATAAACTGGCTTTGAAACGAACAAAAGGCAAAATGTATTTTTGGAAAGGCACCTTGTGTAGGTGTGATTTTTTCCGGGGTCCCTCCTTGTTGTCCCAAGATGGCCGAAAAACTTCTTCCTACTGGCCGGTTGAACCACTTGTCTTGTCGATCTCTGATTGGCATATATCTTTTAAAACGCCTCACCACCTCGGCTGAGGAGTTTGTTTTCACTGTATCCCCTCTTTTCGTCCATACGGCCTTCGGCCCCACATCGTACCTTAAATCATTTCTAAGGACGAGACGATCCCCAACAGATGGGCAACAGGAAAAAATCCAGTTTCGAAATTGGCGAAATCGTCGCATCGGTGTGTATACCAGCAGGATTATTCGCATTTTCCTTCCCTTGTTGCAAATCGGATGTTTCTTTATTATTCTAGGGGCCTTCAACATCCTCATCACTAAGTGGCATTTTTAAGCTTAAAAATTGAAATTAAGAAAACAAAGTTGAAAAACTAAACAGTTTATTGTTTTGGAATTCAAATTAAACTGAATAAGTAAAAATTTGAAATTCCGTAAAAAGGAAAGATTGAAAAATCCTTTATCATTATTTTCAATTAAGGATGAAGCGTGTCTAATTGATATTCTCAATTTAAAACATACCATAAACAAACATTTATTGATAAAAACAATGATATAAATTAACGGCAGAATTTTATTTTATCGACAATTCCACAATCGAGTGGATTTTTTGCCTGTCAGCATATTTTATATTTTACCATTAGGCTGGGCTTAATCCTGTTAATATTTGAATCTGGATTCAGTGTACTATATTTTAGTATAATGTACTTCAGTATTCCAGTGTAAACAAAGCCTTTTGATATTAAATTAGTGTGCATTGGGAATTGTAACAATTTGTATTCATTTTATTTATAGTTTTGTATAAAATAAGATTCTATACTCTTGAAAAATTCGTTTCGAAACTGCTGAGCTGTGAGCTTTTGCATTGAGATGTACGAAGTGATGAATCCAGCTATTGTATATATTAAAATTTATAACAAACATGGTATTTTTAATAAGAAAAGAATATCGAACAAAATTAAAAAAAAAAAAATACGGCGATTTTATGAAGATTGTGGAAAACAAATTGAACATCGGTTCAGAAGAACGTTACACATAGCAAATATTACCTGGTAAATCAGGTACTGACAAAAAAAAACATTATCATTTTAAATAAAAAAGAGATTTTTTAAATCCTTTATATTTGGTGTATACCAATTTAAGCCCAGCGAATTATTTTCTTCGTGGTTAGGTAAAAGGTATTTGCTGGAATATTTTTACGTTATCCTACATACCAAAACCTTTAACACTTACCACTCCTCCTACTTATCTCCAACGGACCGATCCTTTACCCCCTCTGGAACGCAAATATCTCAACTTTACCCTCTACCACCGTTGCACCCTTTGCCCACAATTGCTTCAGAGGCGCTCCACGCACTTATCTGAATAGCTGAATAGACGAGTCCGAACGGACGCACACGATTTTTGGGTGAATTTAGTATTTGCGGATTGTCAGTTTTTTTTTTTTTTTCGTTTGTTGAAATTATAGTTTTGCGTGCGAGTAGTCTATAGATTAGTCTGAAATTTTTGTTTAATTACTGTAGATTTAGTTATGTGAACTGTTTCCAGGTTACTCTTAAGAAGGAACTCATCGTGTTTCGTTGTTTCAGCTATTTCCAGTTATGGTATTCCCTTGTTTTCGTTAATTTTTCTTCGTTCATTTTAAAACAATATTTTTTCTACCTTTTCTGTAGTCTAACTCATTTTTATCAAAATTGACAATGGTCTTAATACAATTTAAGGTTTTATGTCCCAAGAAAATATAGCATTCAATCCGAAAAATCGAATAGGTACATTTTTATTTTATTATTAGTAGAAAATATTTGCTGGTGGTTCAAAAACAGCATATTCAGCTCCTTTACTTTCTCCAACTGGAATCTTTACAATGAAGACTTATCTGTATTTAAGGGGTGAAAAGGGTGAACAATCGTGTGATTAATGTAGTTTTTAAGTGAACCCGTATCAACAGACCATCTTTTATTTGCATTATCAACGACATGGGGGAGCGATTTATTAAGTGATTTTACTTCAAATTCGAGGGTTCTCCCTTCGGGTTGTTGCCTAAGGTTAAGATTGATCTGAAATATTGTACATTCTCTGTAAAGCTATGAACTGATTTTGACAATTGATCTATTTGATTCTGTAAATGTATGTTTTCACGATTTTCATTAATATGCGTTACTTCGTAAAGAGATAATAAACTTTTTGAAATTTGGCCTAGAAGATTGTGTTGGCATGGAAAACGTATTTTGTGAGTCCACTTTTTGAAATGGTGGTTTTTGGAAAAAACTTGATTTTTGATGAGGTTGGGTGGTTGTATTAGACGTTGAATGATGATTGAGGACGAATTTATGCTTCAGAAAGACATATGGAACATATGTACGTAGATATTTTCTTTTGTGAGAGGGTTCGTAATTTGATATTTTATAGTAACTGTGTATGGTAGTTTGTTGTCTGTTTTATTCATAACTTTAACTGATCCGATACAATGCTAGAATCATTAATTAACTTACTTCCCGCCGTGTCTGCATTTCCAAGTTGTAAAACTTGTAAATGAGCGCTAAGTGTTGGGTGAATTCCATGTATTAATGTCCTAACAAGAGTGGCATCAAGTTGGTCAATTAACATCCTTAAAAGAGGATTTTGCATGCCACCTAGCCTACTCCTTGCAATGACAGTCGTACGTTTCAAGTCAAGTCGTTCTAAAAATGCGATGGGGGTTCTTTTCCTTGGCTTCTTTCTTTGGAAATATTGCCATATAATTTTTTTAAGGTATTATCTTTATTATTTTAGTATGTGTTTTCCTTCTCACGGATCTTAAAATGACATCTTAATTGATTTAGGAAATTTGTAAATTAAATACAAAACCGTTATTACAATACTTGCCAACAGCGTTTCAAGACTTATTGGGCCAAATATACTTGTGTCGCTATATACATGTTACTATAAATGTTACCTCCCGTTATTATACTCCTGGCATTCTGGTATTAGATGACTGGGATTTGATGGACTGTCGTATGGTTGGCAGTTAGGGGACGAGTTTATTCCAATTCTACGCATATAACCCCCCACAACCCATGGTTAGTTTTCATTCTAAAAATAAGTGAATAGAATTCCTTTTACCTGCCTGTCCGAAAACCACGGTTTTGCTTTAAGCTTTGGGAATAATGCTCGGTAGTACTCGCCGTCTGTTGATGAGCTGTATTCCTTAGCCCATAGATTGAACACAATTGGTTGAAAAAAATTTTACCCTCTTTTAGGAATTTTTAACTGATGGGATACACCAGATACATTGGCCTACCACGCCAATACATCCACTTTTTCGTATGATGATTACCTGCATGACCTTTAACCCGGAATATTATGACAGTTTTACCAGTATTTTTTAGCACAAAGATCTTTCGGTAACCTTCCGCGATGTTATAATTATTAACCACAAAGTATGCGCCTTAAGGAAGAATTACGAAAACTGTCAATTTTTTCAAAAACGAGACGTACCCCTGTCCATAAAAAATTGATCCAAAATTGATAGCTGATATGGTGGACGATTTATAATATAGCATGCCTATGAACTGATCAGCAACCCATTTGTTAAAACAAAAACAATTTTAGCCTGTTGTACAATTTTTCTGCTCTTGTAACAAATGTTTTATAGGATTCCACGACAGCTTCCTATCCAAATGTAGACTCAGAAATTTGAAATTATATTTTACCGGGAATTGGTAATTTCCTAATTTTTCAACGGCTGCACGTCTGACTTAGCGCTTATTCTAGATTATTATAATTATTATATTATGGCGCTTATTTTTCAGATAACTCCAGGCTATTTGCATTTATTCTTTTCGATCAATTATGCATTACACCATTTAACGATGACTTGCATCCAGGTATACTATATATAGTACTATATATATATATATATATATATATATATATATATATATATGGATATATATATATATGGATATATATATATGGATATATATATATATGGAGTATAGAGACGGGCTCAGAATACCCCCTTGTGAGAGACCCGTAAAGGTACGCGTGGGAGCATAATAAGACCCATTAAGGCAAAAAAAAAAACTTATTGTCATCATGAAAGCCATAATGTTTTGAACGAATTTTTTTAGAAGGCCTAGTTTTATTAATTTAACCGCTTATGTCCAACAATAATCCTAAAACAATTTTTCTCTGTATAAACGCCAAATTTATATACACAATTAATTTTGCCTAAGCATCCAAAGCAAATAGGTTCCCCCGAAAGCCATACTGGCTATTTGGGAAATTATGATTTCCCTATAACCAACCACCATTGCAATCTACGTTTTATCGTGCGTTCATATATTTTACGAACACAGGAAATCAAGAAAATTGGCTGATTCAGCTGTTTATTTGGCTTTGGAATAGGAATAGCAACAGTCAAACCAGGAGTTTGGGAACTCTCCTTTAACCCCAACATTGATTAAGTAGGTTTAATAATTTAAGTTTAATTGTGCCAGGTAGTTGCTCAGACTACTGTAATGAATGCCGTCCATCCCTGAGGCGCTGTTATTTGTTAGTTTTAATGCACTTTTCAACTCTCAAGCTGTAGGGGTTTGCAAGAGTTTAATAATTTTAATAAGTTTAATAATAAGTTAATACGTCTGCCTCCTTGATGGCACTGTTGGATTCCTTGTAGGCGGTTATTAGAGCGCCATAATTTTCAAATGCAGGATTAACTGTATAGTTGTTATAGGCTTTTTCTTGCGTTCCTTAACGAACTCTCTACACTTCGCGGGCAACCAGACCTATTTATCTTAATATAAGGAAGAATTTTCCATTGAGAATGAAGAAAATTGACTACATATCGACTTGGGTCCCAGACAGACAAAAACATGAAAAGGAAACATGAAATTTTTTGAAAACAAGATTTAACAGATATGGAAAATTTACTTTGCTTTATAATATTTTTGAAGTCTTGTCATTTTTGAAACAGAGACAAACTCATAAAGCTATTTTGTATAATTTTCTGTAAATTCGGAGTCTTGAATATCTCATTGGTTTAAGACTCTCTTAACCTATCGGAATACAGATTCGTAGATGTAGTTGAAATGTAATTCAATTCATTCATTTTAATTGAATTTCGGCCGATGCGGATTCATAGGTATTAATCCTCCTGGAATATTTTTGGGAGTCGGAGTGATTGGACTATAATCGGTTGGACCATATCTTCCGAAGGAGATGTATATCTTCGTATTTGAGAAGTCTTAGTGGCCAGCCGGCGCAGTGACATAGATGAAGGGGGTAAGGCAAGGTATATCACAGGACCCTTCTAGAAGGAGCAGCCGTAACGTTTGAATATGATTTTTTTATCTACTACCCGTATCGCACCATTTATTTTCTAAAGCCATCAGCCTTTTAATATTTTTTTTTTGACATATTCGGGAAATTCCTTTTGGGGAAAAACCAAGTGCGTCTCCTTATAAACATTTTAATACTGTAGATAACTGATAGCAGTCTTTTTTTTCGTGACCACCTAAACAGTGAGTGAGCACATCTTAAAGCATATATCTTTACAGTGGCCCTACCTCAAACATTTATAACAACAATACTACATTTTTGACGAAAGGCACAACCTGACATCGTACATAATGAACGGTGACATATTCAGCCCAAATTTGTCCCTTAGAGTTGATGAGAGCTGTTCCAGTTGCTGATGGCCAGGATCCGTCCAAATCTTTTGTTTATCAACTTTGCTTTTTCAATCTTTTCACTGATAATATTTGAATATTAGTACTAACCAATTTTATACTTGTGGTAATTCCATATCAGTGAATTCTTCGTTTACCCCTCTACTTACATTTTCCCTGTCCGACAAGAAAGACGGAATATATGAGTTGATATTTTTACTCGTAAGATAATCAGCGCTGGCCAAAAGATTCCTTCCATGAAATTACCAACAAATTACTCGTACTGTATTACGACCGGACTTTTCAATGCTTAAATTATAGGTTATTTCCGTACGATTTTCATATATTAGTAGTCCGAGGGACAAGCACGAAGCTTAACTAACCTTCTAAATTCACTGCTGGCTTGGACACATTCGTGGTAACCGTGAAAAGGACCCTTGTCGGTCATTGAAGAGCAATTATTCTGATTTTGTAAGCCACTCTTAAGATTTAAACGCATATTGCTTTTTACTCCACCGGTTGATTCATTACCGATGACATAAAAACTTCACTCGCAGAAAAACGTAGGGATTGAAAAAGTTAATTAAAAATCTATCAGGAAAATTGTTGATATGTGGTAAAATGTTTTCAATAGATGTTACTCGGTTCATTTATTACTCGTTATCCGTTATTATTATTTATCGTAGTGCTACAAATTTGATATTTGTCCTAAATTTAAAACAAACTGGTTGGTGTGGAAGTTGGATATTAGCCAACCATTTAAAATTTTGTTAAAATTTGGTGGCTTCTACAAATTCAAAAACAATGAGATACGGCTGGTAGACCAAATAGGCAAATATTAAGAAAGGTTAATTTCCATAAGGATCGCCTGAATAAAAACATTGCAATAGGGTAGTAATTATATTATCAAACTTGCACTAGGTTTTTGTTAATTTAGTCAATTGGTTTTAAAAAAATGAATTAAGGCTTTTGACAATTATAATTTTACTTCGGCCTGCCAGCAGATGGATTAAGAGCGTTTAAAATTGAAAATGTCCATTAGCCTGCGAGTAACTTTTTCAAATAAATCCCAAATAATTAATTACCGGTTAATTAAATGAATTTTTTGTAACTGTTGTTAATAATTATATGAATGTCATAATGGCATTACGCTCTGGTGGGTTAGGTTAGAAAAGGATTTGACTGCTAAGCTTATTCACCTTTTGGGCTTTGATGGCGAAAAGTGTTAGGGCTCATTTCAGTATCATTTAATTAACAGTTGTATTTAAGTGAGTTGTACGTTTTGACCTTTACAATTACAGCTCAGTACCTAATCTAAATCGGAATCGGCGGTTTAGGTGCTTCATCTCACTCATCTCACCAGTCGCCCCTCCCCCCAAAAAAGAGCCTATATAAAACCCGAACCACGCCCAGCACAAATTGCAATCGGCTTCTTTCGAAAACGCCAGGCCAGGGCCATATGGCAGAGATGAAGGCAACTTTCCGACCATCAGACCTATATTAAGCCGGCTCCAGGACATGCGGTATTCGCCGAATGACGCTCAAATTTTCGCCGAATCCCGACTAGTGGATGTGGTACGTTTTTTATTTTTGTCAGTTTTCTTGTCCGCTTCAAAGGGCACGAATATTGTAATTTTTAACTGTTATCAAATTCAATAATAAGTGCATACTTCCATTTAATACTATTTATTTTTCATTAATAAATTTTTGGTATTAGTATAGAAGTTTTAATTTACACAATAACAACAGAGTGTGGCATTTAGTGACCATTAGTCAATGATGATTCGGATATTGTGGGATGCGGTCTGGTGTGATGTAGGTTTTAGAAAAACGTGTAGAGATTAGTGACCGTTAATCGATAATTATTCATATAGCATCATGTCTACATCACACCAGACCGCATCTCACGATAACTAAATAATTTAAGAAAAACATTTTCTTTATCGAGTCAACGTTTCCATCTTTATTGACATCATCTTCAGGGCTCAAAGTGTGACAGACAAGAATGACGCATCTGCACGGAAAACAACCACTTTGACCCCTGAGGATGATATCAATAAAGAACGAAACGTTGGCACTATAGAGAAAATGTTTTTCTTAAATTATTTAGATATCGTGAGATGAGGTCTTGTGTGATGTACATGTGATGCTATCTGAATAATTATCGATTAACTGTTACTAATCTCTACACGTTTTTCTCAAAACTCACAACACTCCAGACCGAATCTCACGATCTCCGAATAATCAACAAATGCCCAATGTAATAATTCTGGAGTTCCTCGGTGTTTACGAAACAAAACCTATAATTTGGAAAGCTTCTGTTACTTTATGATAATTAAATATATTTGTTCAATTAGTTTGTAGCCATCACACAAAATGTACAGTTTCATTGTTGTCCATCACGATTTGTATTAGTTGAGGACTATCACGGCATTTAGAAAATACGTATTCCCTCTTCCACAACAACTAGGAGGTTATATAAACCCAGCATGTGTGTATACGGCGCATGCCAAGACGAGCATCTCAAGAATCGGCAAATATTCAACGGCAATCCGCCTCACCTAAATAGAGGTTTGTAACGGATATTTATCGGGTCAATGAATTTGGTAATTAAAAAATGGTTTAACAACAAAGTGATTTTTTTATTGAACAAAAGAAATCGTACAAAAATCAATAAAAAATTAATTAAAGGTTCTTCCCTTCGAGATTTTTCTTTGTACGAGATGTTTTTTTTTCTCTTTTCTTTATTCAAGAAGTTTTTAGTTTTTCTTTCTTCGATTTTGACCACCACGTGAGAGTCGATGAACGATCCAAACCAAAACTCAGAACTAAACCTTCCTCATTCCTCCCGTCACTCAGCCGATTTTCCCGCGCTCTCAAAAATGCTCTTCTAGCCCGCTGTCTCAACCTTCGTGTCTTGCTTGTTATAGGTTTTATATAATTTAATTATTGGATTATTCCCTTTGAGGTTATTAAAAAAATAAATTTCGTGGAAATTTGAGGCCCTTTAGAAAAAAAATTTCTTTCCGTTTTCTAAATTTCCCTTAATTACCTAAAATAAGTTTGTACAAAAATGTATTTATTAAAACTGGTCTTATTACAATAGCCATTAATTCTTATAAACGCATTGGTTCTAAATCGAACTTACCGTGAAAAAATAGGTCGCAGACGGCAAGACACACATGATAGGTCTAAATTAATCCGACATAACTAAAGCCCTACCCATATTCGACAAAAGATAACTGCTTATCAATAAAACTTGTGCTTAAAAACTCAAACTTGAGTCTTAAACCGTATAAAAAATGGGGTTTATATCCGGATGAGCGCGAAAGCGGATCAATGACTATTATTAAAGACTAAAACTAAGAGAAGATGAAAAGTGCGAGTATTCACGATATTGTGTTAACTCTATTAGGTTCTGTTAGATCTACAGAAATGACGACGTAAATTTGTTAGGATCGGCACGTTAACATGTGCCAATGTTAGATTTTAAGGAGAATCGAATAGCGATGAAGTCGCTTGATTTCCGTTTATTTTTTTTCTTATTTGTTTATTTTCTTTTTGTAAATTTTATTTTTAAATGATTTCATTTCCTGGCAAAAGTAAATACACGCAATACTTGATTTCAAGGGAAATAATTGTTATGTACTGAATGAAGCTCTATGTAAAGGATTATTTATGAACTCCGGTCTGAACATAGTTTGTATCAGGAAATAATCGTGTTTTGCGTAGTTCGCGTATTAACTTTCTTGTTCTTTTGAGAAAATTTATTTTCTCTAATTTATTTTTTTATATATTTATTGCTTCAAAACGATATGAGCATGCAATACACACAAAAGATTGAATAAAGAAAAAATACACAAAAAATTGCCAATTTTTTGAGCCGTTAGTAACAAAAAAAAGACGATCACTCAGTTTTTCGATTATTTTTCGTTCTGCTACCGGGTTTCACGGGCCTCCGACCCATATTCCTTTCGGTTTAATGGGGCTATTTATCACTCGACAAATTAAAAGAAAACAGGAGCCAAAAATCGAATAAAAGAAAACAAGAATGCCCTCACCATAAACTTATTAAGAAAAAAGTAAACACAAATTAAAATAACCTTCTATAAAAATCAAACTCAAAATTAATAAAAATGAAAATAAATTGCCCAGCCCTGTAAAACGGTTTCGACCGTTGTTTGCCCATCAGGTCTAGATTACATGTGCCTGTTGGAGTTTATTGTTTTTCTTACCACCCTCACTACCTCGCCTCCGCCCACACAGGTGACAGGGTAGGATCGAGAAAAATGATGACGGAGATTTGTAAGAATCGGCAAATTTACATTCCTTAATAATGATTAGTTAATGAGAATCGAATGGCGATGTAGCCACACGGCTAGCTGGTCGAGTGGAGGTAACCAACATGGCAGCCATGAATTTAACAGCTGTTTTTTGTTTACACGTATTTTTATTCTTAAATACGCCTTAATTAAATCAGACCAATACATTTGTTTTGTTGTTTTTTGGCCCGTCCTTATACTCTCATTCATAACATACACGTCTATCAGTTATATACTATAAATTTGTAGCCTGTTGGAAGTAAGGATACAAGGTAGGCATGTCGGCACGAATTGAAGCGAAACATTTGTTTGTACTGTTCAGGTGGGTAGATGATATTTTGAATGATAAAATTGATTAATTTTTCTTTTTTATTGACGTCTGGCATATTATAATTTAACACAAAAGAAAACCAAACCAAAAATTTGGTTCTACCACTCGCCACGGGCAGCATTGCGGAGAAATTAACGTTTAACATGCTAAGGAAAAAAAGGGGGCATTCACAATGTTACTGGACATTTCTCTATTCGAGTTAACACGAGTAACGTCGTGAAAAATCATTTCAGAGAGAAATGCAGGGAAGAGCTTGCCCGCCGTAAAGATAAATGACTTTACTCACGTGAAATTGATAATTGCTTCATCAATAAATAATCATCTAAATCAAAAAACGCTCAAACAAAAAAAAAATTATCACACGATAAATCTCAACCCTATTATTCCTGGTGATTCGTCCTGCTAACCAACAAGTGTTTGACTAAAATTTCCCCTTCGTTGTCAATTGTTTTGTTTTGCAGCAGACACACCAAAATGCTGCAAAAACATAGAAATGGGACATTATCAATAGAATGTAACGAAGCAAGACAAAGCCACGTCTTCTTACTCTAAATGAAATAGTTGAGTGACATAAACTCCACAAAAGCATATTTCAAAGAGTTAATGGAAATCAATGAATCGCCATATGATCATAGATGTATACAAAATTACTAAAGAGATCAACGGCTGAAATTCCTCACGGGTACTATTATTCTAACCTTCTCATAAACCCCTAAATGCAATCAGGGCCCAGATATCTATCTATAAACGTTCGACCCAACGTCCCGACCTCCAGGCAATGCTAGAGATACCAATAATACGTACATTCAATGGACCTTACTGCACAAAATTTTCTTTCATTCACATAAATATACACAACTTTTCAGAAAGACGGAGGAACCTCTTGGTCTTGGTGGCCAGCGAACGTGCCTCTTCAAGTTGGATCATCAAAGGCAACGATTTACAGCCCTTTTTCGGTTTTTGTTAATTAAAAAAATTTAAGTCGTCAAATATGTATTAAAAAATTTGTTAAATAAAGCTCTTTTTTTGTTAATTTACCGTAAACTTACTAACCTCAATCGATACGTTTTTTAATGTCAATGTGTGTCCGCATTAGCCACAGAAATACTTTACTTTTAATTTGGTGATACTCTTTCACCAAATTATACTGTAAAATGCAGATTATTTTTAACAATTCGGTTAGTTAGCTAAAAAAATGTGACAATAAAAAACATTGGTACCCTTTAAAAGCTAATTAAATGCCTTGAGTAAAATTAAAATCCATTTATTTCTCTCCTGAACGAGATTTATCATTTTAAAATTATGCCGACGATATATCGAAACGTATTCCACAAATCTATAACTTTTTTGAAAAATTTAAAAACTAATTATAGCCAGATAGATAGATCGTGTAATAGATTACACGACTTTTGAAAAATGGCAGAAAAGGAGGGAAAATTCAAAAGGTGGGGTTGAGATGGGAAGTTGATGACCGAGTGGATCGAAGTTACGGTAGCTCAAGTGGTAGAGCAGCGGCATCGGGCCGAAGATCGTGGGTTCGAATCCCGCTCGTGCCATTGACTTTTTTATCCCAATTAAAGACCTTAATGAATTGAATGATATTAATTGGTCAAGCGGATCATGAAAATTAATGAAATTAAAAATGAGGGTTAACATTTGTATATTTTTGGTTTGTATTTTGTATTTTGCTTTTTTTTCTATTTTCTATTTTGAAAGTAAGAAGAATATAACTGTTCATTTCATTAAAATTAATAAAATAAGAATAAATTAAAAATAGCCCCCTCATTGTGAGCAGTTTAAAATAATAAAAAAAGTCTTTTAGGTTAAGTTGTTTTTGAAAATGAAAACGAAGGCAGAATAGTAAGTGCATACTCAAGTTTTACATAAACCTAACTCATAAAGAACTTAAAAATACTATAAGTATAATTGTATATTAATTTCTTGGTCAAATGTATGTTTTTTTTTATAAAAAATTATTTATTTTGTAGTCACCATGGAGCGAACAAATATAGCGTTAGTACGCTAAGTGGCAAGAGGAATGTCAGCATTCGCCAACGCGTCAGATTGGTATCAAGAAATTCCGACTTCACTCTCTGGAACGGTGCTTGTGGTCCGAATACCTAATCTAATATTAATTCGAGGCATTCGTTGTTCAACTAGCCGTGTTGTGGTAGATAGAATCGTGAAAATATGCATGATACCTCCAATGGGATATTTCTTCGGGTTTTTTTCTTTCTTTTGTAAGTGAATTTTAATTTTTTTATAATTTTAGGAAAATGTGTGAAGCTTAAGTGGTTTTCTAATTTAATTTAATTTTTAAAGCGCTTTTACACCCGAGGTAATTTTACAGTCTTCCCCGTTTTACATAAAACACTTTTATAAACTTTGTATCTTATTTGAATTATTTAAATAAATGCCATGGAATTTATTACTGCAACATCTAAGGGATATGCTAGGAAAAACTATAAAAATACTTTACAAGTTTACTGATTTTATTGCAACTGTTTTTTTTTAGTGATAATAGGGTAAACAATATGAGGCGCGCGTACACCTAGAAAAACATATGTATCTAATTATTTAAAATATGTTTTTATCACTTCGTCGTTCATGTATGTTAAGCTTATTATAAACAAGTGAATTTTTTAATCTAGAATAAAAAAATGCAAGATTGTCTTAAATATGATAAAAAATGTTTTAAAACGCAAAAGCCAAATTACGCAGATTTTTTTTTTACTTTTTCGAAAATCGATTGTTGTAATAACATTAATGTGGATTAAATCCGGCGGTGTAATGAATTTTTAAGTTAAATTTAATTTAAATTTAAAAAATTGACCTCGACGAATCCAGCTCAGCAATGTATATTTTTTTTTTATTGCGGTACGATTTTTCGGCCTTCTTTACACGAAGTGTCTCTTGGTTTTTGTAAATTTTGATAGTTTCAATCCTCTTCTATACTATCGTGGATATCAGTTTCTCAACATTTTGTTAAAAATATACTTAACTTACATAAACAAGTTTTTTCTCGGCTCCTAACGCCAATTGGTGAAGATGCACCGATAATCGTCTAATATTTTTTGAGCTAGTACAATATTACAAAAAAAAAGTTTCAATAACGACCGCTACCTTCTGCATCCGTTCTTTCTTATTAATTAACTATTCAGATATCGTGAGGTGCTGTCAGGTGTGATGTAGGTATAAGAAAAACATTTTCTTTATCGTGCCAACGTTTCGATCTTTTATTGAGATCATCTTCAGGGCCTGGGATTGACAAACGTAGTTTACATTTAGAAAGTCCATATAGGATGTGGAAAAGTGAATTTATACAATGCAAAATATATTGTATATTCAATCAAAGTATTTCTACTCACTCAAAGTGGTTTTCTTCTGTGTAGAGTTCTGAGTTGAAATACTTTGATTGAATACAAAATATATGTTGCATTGTATAAATTCACTTTTCCACATCCTATATGGACTTTCTAAATGTAAACTACGTTTGTAAATCCCAGGCCCTGAAGATGATCTCAATAAAAGATAGAAACGTTGGCACTATAAAGAAAATGTTTTACTGATACCTACATCACTCCAGACCGCACCTCACGATATCTGAATAATTATCTATTAACGGTCACTAATCTCTACACATTATAAAATAACTATTATTTAGTTAATGTTTCAATTTAGTTTTTTGGATAGTATTTATTATCAATGTAATTACATATTCCATTAACAATAAAAACATGTGTTTTAATGACGATGTAATAAAGATATAATAATATAGATACAAAGATCTAATAAAGATCTAAAGGTGATATAATAAAGATCTATCCGCATAACGAGAACCATAATAGCCATTATACTGGGTTTTTTTGCATCTGAATCGTGAAACATGGAGAGCCAATTAAGCCGACAAATTATAACACAATCGTTTTGCTACTATTCCTTGGAGAGCGATTAGCCAGTTGGGAGGGAAAAAAACGAATAATGAAAAGCGTTTCCGTGCCACTTAAGAGTCTTCGTGCAGCGCCAACTACGTTTCTAACACGTCCATTTTCCTAGGTAATAATTCAAAAAACTGTGATGACCATTCTTAGACAGCTGTTGTCCTTAGGAGACCACGCAATGTGCCAATGTCAAATTGCCTCTTTGCCATTTCCGTTCGTATTTGTAGATGTGTAACTATACACTTTTGAAACAACCAATCCTTGTTCCTTTAAGGGAAATATACATATCTGCCTATAAAATTAGTATTTAATTTTTTTTAAGTTCCGTGGTTTCAATTCAATTTATTACTTGAAAAGAATTAGTATTTAATTATTGGTGTATAATACATTCATAATAAACCGCCAAAGTGTACCAAATTTGTGAGGATATGTAATGAGATAAAAATAAATAAATAAACAGTTGAAAAGTTTTTTTTTTTTTTTTCAATTTACCGAAATTCAACGCAGTAGTACCTCGTGTATTTTCTGTTTCGTGCTCTTTCAGTACGTTCCGATCTCGTTTGTTTTAACTTTTTGTTTTAACATATTTCGTATCCTGCTCGATGGGTTTATCACCGTTCTTCTAACCATCTGCTGTGAAGACCTTATATTTGTCTACCAAATTGCGCTATCGTCCCGGAGGACGTTATTATTTTATACGAGCGGTAGAGAAGCATCATCAATACAGGGGAGAAGGCCGGGGAGTTTACACAGAGCAGTTGAGCCAATAGGTAGCCTTACCTCTAGGTGTATGATATCATCAAAGCTGCAGTGGCCTGTCAGTGACAGGATATCAAAATTTTCAAGTAATCGGCGTAAGAAATCGCAACCACTCAGGGAAACGTGACTGCCACAACACACAAGCAGAATCATTAAAAGTGATCGTGACGAAGCCACCATAGGCATCTTTCTTCCCCCCTGTGAAATTTCCTCACAACATCGTCCGCCTCCGACATGATGGCATCGTTGTCAACGTGTACCGACATTTTCCACGTTCCACTCATGGTATGGTATGGAATGGTGGCAAGGGTACTAGGAGGCGGGGTTTGTGTACCCCACGCACTGCAGCCTTCTGGCTTATTGTACCTTCTTAGTTCCTTGGTTTAGTCAATAGTATCAAGTCATTGACTATTATTGCTTCAATGTGGTTCTCTGAGTCGCTTTTATGCGTCAGATTGAACCTCCATTGAGCCGTTGCTTCGCATTCGAAGATGATATGAGTGGCTGTTTCCTCCTCATTACATATTCTGCAAATGGGATCATCATTGTATATTCCCATGTTATGTAGATGTTTTCTCAGGTGCCAGTGGCCGGTTAGTAGTCCTACCACTCCTCTGAGATTTGCCCTCTCCAGTTGTAGCAGTGTTTTTGCCAGTTTTGGTGAGGGTGTTTTATCATGAGTTTACTGTGTCTAGCACTGCTAGAGTTTATCCATTTTTCTCTTTGTTTTATTTGGATCCATTCTGCGATGGAGGATTCTACGTTTGTTTTGGATATCCCAAGGATAGGCTCGGGGCCTATGTATGGTCTTGCGGATCCTGCTCTGGCCAGTCTAGCTGCTTCTTCATTACCCAAAATTCCCCTGTGCCCTGGCACCCAGGAAACCGTTACCTTGTTGTGTTTTCCCAGGTTTTGGAGATTTTGGATGCATTCACTGACTAATTTTGATGTAATCCATGTAAATGCCAGTGCTGTAATAGCTGCTTGGCTGTCTGATCTTATAAGGACTTTTTGTCAGTGTAATCTCTTTTAAGATTTTCCAGGGCACAAGCGTTGATAGCATGTATTTCTGCTTGAAAGACCGAGGTGTACTTCCCTAGTGAGTTTGATTGTTCATATTTTGGGCTTGTACAGAAAACGCCTGATCCGGTTCCTTCATTTGTTTTGGAGCCATCCGTATACCATATCATTGTATCCGATGTTCTCCTGTGTTCTTCCTCTCCTTTGTAGTCTGTTGAGATTTTGTAGGAGGTCGTGAAGATTGTTTCCGGGACCATGTAATCAGTCCCCATCTCTAGTAATGGGTGTCTGATTTTGTTAATTATGGTTGTGTGCCCGAATTGTTTGGTTCCTTTCCAATTTAATTGTTTTTGGAGCCTGAATGAGCTTTTCCTAGCCTCTCCCTGTATGAATATTTCTAGTGGAGGTAGGTTTAGCAAGGTTTCTAGTGCATTTGTAGGGGTTGTTTTCATCGCCATAGGTTTGCTAGTCTTTGTAAGCTGCCTAATATTGGATAGCTACTTTTTGTTGAGCTTTGTTCCACCAGATTAATGATCCATGGGTTATTCTGGGTCTTATTACAGTCGTGTATAGCCAGCAGGCCATTTTCGGTTTCAGCCCCAGGATTACTTTCCACTCATAGACTGATCAATAAAATTATATTGATAAGTGAATTCGGGCGAGTGTAAATAACCACATATATACACGAAAACTCTCTCTGGTGTATAATTGTTTTCACATAAGCAAATTGCATAATTTAGGCCCATGAAAGAAGCATCCTGACAGGTGTATTTCTTTCTTTTTTTAATCTTTATCTCTCTTCTCTTTATTGTTGTTATAATATTTTTTTTTAAATTATATAGGCCGTTTCGGGCTGAATGGACCATCGTCAGTACTGGACTGCCAGTAGTATATTTATATTCTTCTACCTTTTTTTGTTGTTGTGGGGATGTCGTCAATTTGATTTAAAAAACTCCTTATCCTCCCCTCTCCGCGTGGGTCTATCTTTTTTTTTCTTTTTTTTTAATGGCTTTATGTGCTTTTCATATTAGACAGACGATGTATTGCATGCGTATTCGTTTTTTGGAGGAAGGGCCAGAGGCGACGGCGGGAATCGAACCCGCGACCGCGGTGTCTACTAGCCGAGATTCTCACGCTAACCACTCAACCGCAACCGCGGCCCGCTGCTTTTTCAAATCACAGCTTGCGCTTGCTAAAACGGAAGGCCGAATTAACATTTATGTATTTTCATTTTTTGTTTTGCGTGGAGGTAGCTCGCGATTTGATTGCGGGTTTTGGCATAATTATATAGAGAAGAATGGTTTGGTTAATTCTGATAAAAAACCAAATAAATTGAACATACGGGATTAAGGATATTTTTGTTCGAAGAGGAAACTATAGGTGAACCGGGAGTGGTTATGACTGCTATTTTTAATCTTACGATTCGACATGAAATGAAGTGTTTATTTCTATTGGATCATAACAGGTTTCGTGTGTTAAGATAGGAAAAGTATGACGTGTTGCACGAAGTTCCTTAACTCAACCTATGTTTAAGAAATCTGGTATTAAGTCCTACAGAGTCTATCAATTTTTTAACAGGATCTGTCAAATATTCTTGACCGAAATTGAACACTGAATCAGGTTAAAATCTAATCTATTGAGAACGCTTTGCTTTTTGGATAGATTGTGCAATAATAAAGTGGATGATAAGTAAAACACAGAAAGTAAATAATAGCAAAAAATGTTTTAAATGTAACTATTTTAAAAGATTGGTACATCAAAGGAAACTACTACTCTCTATAATATCGTTACTCAACGTGTAATGTTAAAAATGGTTCGTCATGTTGCTTTATTTACATTTTTTTTAATATTTACCAAAAACCTCGCTCTTGATGAATTTCGGCCATTTTATAATAAACTTTTTTTTTTTTTTTTTTTTTTTTGAGTGCAACCGTAAATGGAAATGACCTCTTTTACAGGCTCTCAACTTACTTTACCAATGAACTCAAAATACGTTGCCAAATTGGTTTATTTAGATGTTTTTAATAACGTCTAAAAACTCACGTTTCATCATGATTTTCAGCCGTTTTTGTATCAAGACAACGAAACATATTGGCAAAGTTTAGATAGAACGAAAAACATTTTACATGTAGGCAAAAATTAAATAAAATGCCCCCAGTGCTTGCCGAATGTCGATCCGCCATTTTGTATTATCCACATCATATTCATTGTCTTATTCTTGTTAAAAACCTTCCATCCAAGAAATAAAAACCTTTCAAGTAAATAATACACTCCTTGTTGTATGTATCAACCAAGTTCAAAAAGACATTCACATTCTACTTAAATTTAACATTATTACATCTCGATACAAAAATATCCAAAAAATTAAAAATTTTCTTTCTTTTATTTAGTGTTGAATCTAGTCAGTCGTTTGCATTAAATTTACCAAGGTAACCCCGAGAACATTTTTGCTGAATACTCTCATTGTTTATCGTCTGTAAGAGTCTCCCTTCAGACACCAGTTCATTAAGACGGGTTAAATTTTAATCTTGCTTAAGTAAAGAAAATAAATTTTTATCTGGCCGGTACCTGACGTAAAGTATTTCCTACACTGAACAAATTGTTGTTTATTTAAGACCAAGACATATTTATATATATTACGCAGGGCGGGCGACCAAGGCTCGAGGGGTTAAATGCCTGGGTAGACTCGTGCCCCATCCCTAAAAGGTCCGGGACTTGTTCGGCTCACGTGTCCTGCATAAATCTCGTGGTCCTGTTCACAAACCCCAAGATTTTGGACCATTTTATCTCGGGGAGTGATTTGTTGATGTCCGCTCCTTCAAAGATTTCAAGTCTAGACCTAGCATACCGATCACACTCTGCGAGGTAGTGGCTTGCCGTTTCTCCTTTTATTTCGCAAAAACGGCCAAAGAGTTCTGGTAGGTTTCCCATCACGAAGAGGTGTCAGGGGCCCCAAGACATTTTTAATTATCAGTTTGTTTTTTCTGCATACAAATAGGCATGTACTTAAATAAGGTTCGTTTTCGTTGAATTGTTGTCACCCCTGGTTTTCTGTACATATACTCAATCTAATACTCTGAACGAATTTTTAAATTGTTTTCGCTGGTTTTTCTAAAATCAAACGAACTTGATGCACATAAAAACTTTGGTTACGATTTTTAAAAAGTTCATTCCTGCACTTAATAAAAACATCCCTAATTTTTTTTCTTTGTTCACTTATTTTAAGAAAAACGAGAGTGACATTTTTTGATAAGAGTAATGAGTTGACCGAACTCTCGTTTTGTAAGGTGTTGAGCGGCCCTTAGAAAAACATTTTCTTTATCGTGCCAACGTTTCGATCTTTATTGAAACCATCGTCAGGGCCTGGGATTTATAAATATTGTTTAAACTTTACAAATGCAAAATAAATTTATGCAATGTTAGAAATTTTAGATTAAAAAAATGAATTTATACAATGGTAGAAAATTTTCGATTAAAAAATGAATTTATACAATGCTAGACATTTTAGATTAAAAACTGAATTAATACAATGCTAGAAATTTTAGATTTAAAAAAATGAATTTATGCAATGGTAGAAAATTTTAGATTAAAAAAATGAATTTATACAATGCTAGAAATTTTAGATTTAAAAAAATGAATTTATACAATGGTAGAAAATTTTAGATTAAAAAAAATGAATTTATACAATGCTAGAAATTTTAGATTAAAAAATGAATTTATACAATCGTAGAACATTTTAGATTCAATCGAAGTATTTGTACTCACCCAAAGTGTTTGTTTTCCATGTAAATGTGTCATTGTTGTCTACCGTAAAATCGATTTTCATACGTAAAATATCCGTTAATACAGCAGTGTCGAACCATTGTTATGAACGTGTTTTTCAAAAACTAAAAACCAATTCATACACTTTTTTCCAAAATTCAAGATCCCACACTAGTAACAAACAAAAAATCTGACAATTTATAATCATTTGTTTAAATTGTCCGGCAACTTGCATCGGTATTACATCCCAATATCTGGACAAGAGAGTAAAGCAACATATCTTTGATTGCAAAAAAATCCTACAGCACCGGCTACCCACCATTTTTGAACACCAACACAATTTCGACTTTACCAACCCAACAATATTGCACAAAGAACAATATAACTTTACAGTAATGGTTTACATCGTCAGGGATAAACACAGCATCATTTACAAAACAGAACAATGGAAACAAAGTCGTAGCTACGCTAATAACATTAATAAAATTCAACATCGATAATAAACACATATCATCATCGTATAACACAAAACATATAATATATAAAATAATCATCAAATTCCCCACATCAAACATTTTACATAGTGTGTGTAGAGATTAGTGAGCGTTAATCGATAGTTATTCAAATATCGTGAGATGCGGTCTGATATAATAAAAGATCGAAACGTTGGCATGATAAAGACAATGTTTTTCTGATACCTATATCACACTAGACCGCATCTCACGATATCTGAATAATTATCTATTAACGGTCACTAATCTCTACACATTGTTAAATAACTATTATTTAATTTTGTTATTGTTGCAATTTAGTTTTTTGGATAGTATTTATTATCAATGTAATTACATATTTGATTAACAATAAAAAACACGTGTATGTATTTTACATAGTCTAATTCTTCCACAATTAAGCTTCCCTTTTTCTAATAATCCCCGTTTATATAATTCTGAAATAATCTGACCGAACCACCAACGTTTTTCTATTTGTCGGCTCCTTTCGCCTCAAAGAAGTCGACTCCTCATACAAAAATGTCTTTCTATACCGAATTCCTTCCCCACCCCTTCAAAATTGTACGTACACTTACTTATACATCAACAGCAATATCTCACTGGCATTCTCAATACTTCACACAAGAAAAATAACACTTTAAGTCAGTGCAAATACTTTAATTGAATCTAAAATTGTCTAGCATTGTATATATTCATTCTTTTTTAATTTAAAATTTTCTAGCATTGTATAAATTCATTTTTTCACATCCTACACGTATTTGTAAAATTTAAATAAATGTTTATAAATCCCAGGCACTGAAGATGATCTCAACAAATATCGAAACGTTGGCCACGATAAAGAAAATGTTTTTTTAAAACCTACGTTACATCAGACCGCATCTCCGACCTCCAAATAATAATATCACTAAATCATATCCCATGTAAGATAATTACTATCACGAATTTCTTTCAATTTACCGTTAGAAAAGATGTACATATTTTTATTCCGACGTAATGCATTAGGACAATTGATAAACAGGTGGGAAATTCGTTTTCCATGCATAAGTTTAATTTTGAAGAAAATTGTTTGTTCCTTCTCGACAATTGGGATTTTTAAAATTTTCATTTTTACAAGAGCCTTATTGATTCATAAAACAACCCGTATTGTTGTAGAATTTAAAGAAACATAAAAAATACAAATAAATTTGGATTTATAGAAAAAAGTCTATCGCTCCATTGTGTTAGAAAATGACCAGGGAATTAATTCACCGACTGCTGGATGTTCACCGTTGGTGAAATGTCAGTAAAAGTACTACTCTTAAGTGTGTTTATCTCGGCAAAGACCTGGCACACTACCCTACTACCTATAAGGCTCTCTGTAAACACTATTTTCCAGATAAAACAACCTGCACCTTCATCACGTCTAAATGATTTGTTCTTGTTTCTATGTGTTGTTTACCCATTGATCTGTAACATTTAGTGGTTACGGAATGATTAATTACCAAACGGGGTTTGCCAGCGTTTACAGGCCCCTTAATTACTTTCCTTCCTTGGAGATTTAGTGGCAAAAGGATTCTTTATAAAATGGGGTACTTTCCCGTGGATAAATAAAATTGATTTCATCATTATTTTGAAAATGTTGTAATATATTTTATTTGTGTACTGTAATAGATATAACAAAAATTGCATTGTTCGAATTTTTTCTTCTTCCGGACGTAATTATTTTTACCGTCATTTTCTCTGTAAAAAGTAAGAATTGTTTGCTGTGAAATTTTTTCTGAAAGAGGGTGGGGTGTGATATTAATTTCTAACATTTCTTGCATTGAGGAAGCGTTTTTGTACGGTCATAAATCTTTAAAACAACTTTCGGTACAGCTGCTATTTAAATATGGTCGTAAACATCTGGCCTTATCCCATCCATTAGAGCTTTGTCAAACATATTACGGGATTTATTATGTTTCAACGCTGGACTACCTTTTTTCCTTATTTGCGCAGTCAACTTAGACTGAAATCAAACCTTGTCTCAACATGGTTCAGAGTTCCTTAGCTATTATCATTCGATTGATTTCAACTTCCGTTGAGTTAGGAACGAGTGGATTCGAGTGGATGGAAGTCACGATAGCTCAGGTAGTAAAACAGCGGCATATTTAGCCGAAGGTCGTGTGTACGAATCCCGCTCGTGACACTGACCTTTTTTATCTCAACCAAGCCCTTGCATAAAAGGAATAATTAATATCTAAGTTATCTTGAACATTCAATATTTCATCCTGTGTGTTCTTCTGAGGAGTGAAATCATGCAATCGAGAGCTAGGCAAATCGTTTTTGTTTAACTATAACATAATTATTAGTGAATTTTTCAAAATCTTACCTCAAACAGATGGTAAACTAATCGGTCTATACTTACTGACATCATTCAAATCTTGCTTGCCAGGTTAGACAATAGGCATTAGAAATAGTGAGATGCGGTCTGATGCGGTGAGATTTTTTTCTTGGTTCAGTTATTTTTAAAAAAACGGGAGTGACATTTTTTGATAAGAGTAGTGAGTTGACCTAACTCTCGTTTTGTAGGGTGTTTAGCGGCTGTTAGTCAATGATCATTCAGAGATTGTGAGATGCAGTCTGGTGTGATGTAGGTTTCAAAAAAACATTTTCTCTATCGTGCCAACGTTTCGATCTTTATTGAGATCATCTTCAGGGCCTGGCATTTACAAATATGGCTTAAATTGAACAATTACATTTAGGATGTGGAAAAAGGTGAATTGATACAAGGTACAACAATATATTTTTCACATTTAATCAACATATTTCTACTCACTCAAAGTGTTTGTTTTCTGCGTAAATGTGCCATTCTGGCGTGTCATGTTGAGAGTTTTACAGCATACTCTCTTACTGGATACTAAAATTCGATGGTTTTCTCAAGAACGCAAAGATTGAAATTGTAAAGGAGGATTACTATGACGGTGTAACACTATCCGCACGTATGTACGCCTGATGTAAGACGGGGTGATACTGGTCGTAGCCCACTCTGTCGTGCCTCAATCTATCTAAGAACGATGACAAATGCCGCAGATGATTGGTATAATACTCGCCTTGTCTTATAAGCATTGTCTTCCATCACGTGGTCTTGTCGCACCAACTCACAAACTAATATTTCGGCGATATTCAAATCATCCGAATGAAAATGTGGGACCCTTCGAGAAAAACGGAGGACTAGATGTACTGCACGTAACAAACGGGTGTAACCAGGACATGGTTCTTTCAGAATGTACACGTTGCCTACAGAAAGTGATGATGGCAACAAACCAATCAGCTGACGTCCGTCTGGTGGATAAAAAAAGATAAAACTTGTCCAACACTGATATAAGATTTTCACGAGATTCCGTCTTCATTGTCTGAAAACAAAACTGGTAGGCGTAAAACATATATCATCACCCAACCGATCACAAAATGCCTTCCAAACCAATTCAATACAAAATGATTGCCCCTAGGTTTCAAACATTAATACTCATTCAAATCTGAATCCCTCAATCTGGAAACCAGTACTTTCAAAATCGATCAACGACTTGTTTTTTCACAATCAGGATCTGAAATAGGTCATAAAGCACTGGCCAATCTTCAATTTCCCGTTGAATTGTGTAATCCGATTTTGGGAAGACGTACCCCAGTAGTCCCTAGTGGCCGGGGTTGTGGCCTCGCCGCCTCCGGCGACAGTCGATGCGTCGCAATATTTGGCAGCTACACTTTCAATAAGCGCCACCATTTCTCTCACAGTGTACATGTTCCGGATTGATTTCTAACTGTAGCCATTTATCTTAAGTATACTACGAACATAAATTACCAATAAAACAATCTATAAAATCCTGTCAGGTCAGGGCCAAGAAAATGGCAACGCAGTGGACCGTAACGGAAAAAAAGTTAAACCAAATGAGATGATCTCAATCACACGGACACAAAAGCGTCTGGCAAACCAACCTACCGGAAATAGTCCAAAATGCGCAATAACGACGAAATTATCATTATGGTTTCCTTCAACAAGGCGGGGGTGATAGGGCAAGCTAAATTTGCAGCTAGTACTAAAAAGTAACACTATAAAAATTGTGTGAAATTCATGAATTCTGTACTTAGTTATGAAAACTATAATTTGAGAGAATGTACGGTTTCGTAATTTTGCAGTTGTTCATAACAAAGTTTATAAATATGAATTTTTTAAAGACTAAGCTCTGGACTTTAAAAACAGAATCGCCGATACTTTTAACGAGATAATAGTGCTTATTATTTATCCTTGTTGGTAAAATTTATTAATGTGACATTTTTTATAATTATTTATTCAGTACAAATTACTGAATCTCTTTCACAATAGCTGACCAATATAAAAGAAGGGCAAGGCTCATTCCTTGAGCTTCTTTGAATCTTTGAAAACATATACTAGTTACGGAGTATCTCATATCGTACAATGGCTGGGCAAATATTCATCCCCAAATCCTTGGAGTGTTGGAAGGGATGACCTCTCCCTTTGGGGAAAGGTCGTGTGCATGCGTCACCGGCATATCGCTTTCTACTGCTTTGTTTATATTTCGTGAGCTGTTTCGTTTCGGGTCATGAAACAACTACCCTTTCTGATATGAGACTCGTGAGGAGTGGACAAATCCCTGATGCTTGTTACAAGCCCGCTTTAGTCAAATAAATTTCTCAACATCCCAGGAAAACAAAAATCTATCTTTCCCTTAACAGGAATGAATTACAGAATAATAAGTGACCTCATATACCGGTCCAATGCCATTTAATTCTCACCTTAGACATCAGGGAAAACTACGATAGAAACCTCCCCTCTCCGACATGAATCAATAGAGACAACGGAACATTTCTTTCCGGAAAACGGCTATGCCGGAAAAGCAACATTAACACTTATAAAAAGTAATAAACACTTCAAATTGTAAAAATCCTACTAAAATATGCATAATATTTGTAATATACACATTTATTATATTATTGGGTTGTCCGGAAAATAATGCAGGATTTTAAGTTTTCATTAAAAAAAATCTATATAAAATATTCTGTTTACGTTTACAGGATTACTCATTTGTATGAATGTCAACACTTATTAATCCTCTTCCAAATGATATTGTTTGTTTACCTCTGTAGCATTCCGCTACTTGGAAATAATTCAGTCATCCTTATAATGTCAAAGCGAGAATTTCGTACGATTTTCTTTTACGAGTTTAAACTCGGCCGAAGCGGAGCCCAAACGGCTAGAAACATTAACCAAGTCTGGGGCGAGGGTTGTGTTAATGAGTGCACTGTGCAAAGGTGGTTTAAAAAATTTCGGGAGGGAGATTTCAGCCTTGAAGATGAAGAAGGTCGTGGATGGCCTTCCTCTCTTAATGATGATGTTCTGCGATTAGTGGTGGAAGAAAACCCCAAAACAACTGTTCGAGAACTTGCAGAGCAACTCAAAGTCAGTAAAACGACCGTCGCTGACCACCTCAAGGCGATTGGAAAAGTGAAATCGGAAAGGGCCCATTTTGTTGCATGACAACGCTCGACCACATGTGTCACGTGTAACGTCACAAAAATTATTGGAGCTTGGCTATGAAACTTTGCCTCACCCACCCTACTCTCCGGACCTCTCGCCTACTGACTACCATTTTTTTAGACACCTGGACCACTACTTACAACACATAATATTCAAAAATCAAACGGAACTGGAAAATGCATTTATTGACTTTATCAATTCTAAAAATTCTGAATTCTACTCAGACGGAATTAATAAGTTACCAACACGTTGGGAGAAATGTATTGAGAGTATGGGAAATTATTTTGATTAAAGAACATTGCTTTAAAGTAACTAGTTTCTTTTTTTTTTGTTTAATACCAAAATCCTGCATTATTTTGCCTTCACGCATACGTTAAAATAACAACTGCGAGTTATTAATATGCAACCGAGTTCCAGTTCCAAGAGTCTACATTGCTTTTATCATAATGCCTAAGGTGTATTCTTTGTCTTAGTCGTCTTAAAGTTTCGCTGTTTACGATACAGAGCTATCTGTTTAAGATAATGAGCGTTGTTTTGTTACGAATGAAAATGGTAAATAACAGTCTGAAGGAGATAAAAATAAATACTTATTATAAAAAAAAAAATATCGTAATTCAATGAAGACACTAGGGAAAGAGGCTTTTATTTAATTCCAAGTTTTGTATTATTGAACGTTTCTTACATCGTAAATTAATTTCAATTAAATCGATCCATATTTTAAAAAGGAAAAATATAAGGATTTTTTCCTTTCCTTTTCCCGAATCGATTGTACTTTCTTATGTTATTTCTCTACTTAGCTGCTGGTTCGCATTCGGAACTAGGAGGCAGTTTCTTCCTCTTGGTTGCATTACCAATAAATGGGGTATAAGAATATACCCATGATACTTTTTCATATGCCAGTGACGCTATAACGCCTCCGAGGTTTACGCTATCCAACTGTAAGGCCAGAAACACACTTACCCTATGCTACCCGACGCAAATCCAAACTCCGATTTCCATAAGGTTGCATTGCCCTCGTACACATCTACCAGATGCTATGACACGCTGCGATCCCCACTGTCCAGATTTTCGTCCGAGTTCGAGTACAGTCGAAGACAAAAGAACCGGGCACTCATATTTTTATTCAAACTACATGTATTATTGTCGTTATATTAACTACAACATACATATTTTAATATAAACCAAAGTAACTATGATTAAAAATTATTTAGTGTCTATTTAAAAAATTAATTTTAAATGGTTGGTAGAAAATTAATCAAAACACCGGAATACGATTTTTTGATATCAAGAAATCAACTAACAATTTGTTATACTCGCTTCGGCGGTACATACACTAAAATTGGAAGAATTTATTACACGGTTTTGCTCATAAAATTTAGTTAACAAATTATTTCATAGTTTTGCCCGTAAAATTCCACCATTTTGTAATGCTGGGTAGCATCAGAACAGGACACTCATATTTTTTGTAGTTTATTTCAAACTAAGTACAAGTAATTTTGTCGTTATATTAATTAAAACATGTTATTTTAATGTAAATGAAAATTAAACGAGATCAAAAATGCATAAGTTTTTTATAAACATTGTTTAATTATGTTGGTTAGGAGTAACTTTATTTAAAAGAATTAAGTTTAACAAACAATTTATTAGATGGTTGTGCTCATAAAATTTAACTAACAATTTATTACAAGATTTTGATCAAAATAGTGCATTAAGAACAAAAGATGATTATTGTGGTAAACGCTGCGGACTGTACGCGACGTGTACTTGCGACGTATAGATGTGCAGACCCCACCAAAACGTGGCAAGGTGTCGGGTAGCGTCGCATAGCGTAGCATCGGTAAGTGTGTTTCCGGTTTAACACTGTATTTGGCATTTTTTGTTCGAATTCTTTAATCTTAATTTAATTATGTCTCGCACCTTTTGATTTTGTCCATGTCTCTTTTTGTTTTTTGTAGTCCCTTTATGAAATGGAGGAGTCTGTTTGATAGGTTCAAGTATAGATTCTGTGCCTATAATTTTGCAGATCCACCTTAAGCCAGCTTGTCTCCTTTTTATAATCTATAAATCTTTCACGCCCTGGCATCATAGATGTTGCCAGGATGTATTTTCTCAGGCTTTATAGATTTTTGATTCATTCACCGACCATTTTACATGTGACCTTTTTACGTACTAATATGTTACGATTGACTGTCTCATCTATTTCGCGATTTCTTTTTCTGTGTATTTCACCTTGAAAGGAACTAGATTTTCATTACGAATAAATTGAGTTCATATTTTGGCTCTCCATAAAGTTTATATCCAATGGTTCCTTCTAATGGTTTTTAGAGCCAATTATATGTATATAATGCATAAATCAATTTTTTCACCCCACCTTTTTTTTTTGCTTTTTTTCAATTGTCGGGTAATCGGATTGGATTCTCGGCGACAAATGAAATGGCCACGGAGAATTTTAGTGAAGTGTACTTCATTTGAATTCATTAAATTCACTATTTTCCGTGGTCCGCTTGACCAATTAATACATTACAATTAATTAAGGTTTTAAGTTGAAATAAAAAAGTCAGTGTCAAGAGCGGGATTTGAACCCACTACCTTCCCCTTGATACGCAGCTGCTCAACCACTTGAGCTATCGGGATTTCGATCCCCTTGAGGACCAATTTCCCATTTCCACCACACCTTTCGAATTTTCCCTGTTTTTTGCCATTTTTTAAATGTCCCGCAATCGGATTGGCTTCTCGGCGACCAATGAAATGGCCACGGAGAGTTTTAGTGAAGTGTAATTCATTTCAATTCATTAAATTCACTATTTATCAATGCAAAGATCGTTTCCGAAGCCATGTCGCCATTTCCAAGATATTATTGACTTACTGGTTTCAGTCATATGCCCGAACTGCGTATTCAATCAAACTTTTGTTTTGTCTGGTGTCTGTTGAGCGTTTCCTACCATGGATATAAGCTTTCAATCGAGCCTAAATAGCATTATTAAAGTAGATTACGAGATCGGTCTAACATTACTTTTGAGATGCATGTCGTGCCAATTTTAGCGTGCTAGTTTTTATTTTAGACGCTTGTTTATTTCCTAGCTTTACTCCATTGATTATTGAACTGTATGGAAAATGGTAATAAAATGATATAGCTTTAGTTTTTCCGCAAAACATCTTTCGTTATAATCAAATTAATTAATTTTAATTTCAAATTAACTAAATTTTACCTTCAAATTTACTATTTTTTATCTTAAATTAGCACTTTTTATTTTGGAATTAAGCCTTTAATTGAAACAACAACTTAACTTACAAGACTTTATAACCATAAGAAAATTAATTACAATAAAAAATAAAAAGTATATAAAATTAAATATTAAAAAAATAATTCTTCATTTAATTTAAGATTTTTTTTTAAATATAAAATTAGGTGTTCCTAAAAACCATGTGAAAATGATTAAAATAAATAATATTTAAATGAGTTATAAAAATAAAGGATTCTTCAATTATTGTGAAAAAAAATTTTTTCACAGTTTTTATGGATTAAATTTGACGGCAACAATAAAAATTCGTGCTCGATCAAGATATTATTTCTCTTATTTTTTCACCTTTGGATACAATTTTCTTCAACAACCTCATAGTGGCCAAAAAAACTGTTGCAAGAATGTTTTATAAAAATGGCCTAAAATAATAACGATTCTAAATTTCCAAACAGTTTTGACAACAAATTCGTACTATTTTAAACCAGACCAAATAAAACCAGAAAGACAAGTTTTATTTTTAATGGTGCCGAAATATGAGCTTGTATTACATAAAAATTATCTGATAGATCACGCTGAAAATATGTTTAAAAAAATTATTATTGTTATTCAATGTTAACCAATGTTCTTCTGTTTGAGTTTATTTTTCAAACTCAAACATTCACACCGAATGTTACGCAACAGAAATCAATTTTCTAAGCGTTTCTAATTCGCCAACCCTCATAGTTCGCCAACTCACAGACCAAACGCCATCATCTACTGTTTCTAATTTATCCGAGTGGGTAATTTCTTGGCAATCCATTATGTGTAATATTTAGTGACCGTTAAGTCACTGATTATTTACAGATCATGAAATGCGGTCTGTGATGTAGGTTTACACATTTTCTTTATCGTGTCAACGGTCGATCTTTATTGAGATCATCTTCAGGTCTGGGATTTATAAACATAGTTTAAATTATTCAAATACATGTAAGATGTGAATATGAATTTACACAATGGTATACAATATAGGAATTTTACGTTTAATCAAAGTTAGCATACAGAAAACACACTTTTAGTAAGTACAAATACTTTGGTTAAACCTAAAATTTCTACGTTCAATTCATAGTCATATTTTATATCTGTTTGCATAATTTAAACAAAATGGGGGGTATTCACGATGTTTGAAAGATGTTAACTGAATTTTGGACAAATGGAGATCCGATCAGTTCGAAATCGAAAACATTTTATTTTCGTTATTCCTTTTTTTTTTTTTTTTTTTTTTTTTTGGAAAATACATAAAAGCTTTTATCGTGTAGTCATGTCTGGTTGGCATAAGGCCTCAGGCGTATTCCAAAGAAAATAATAAGGTTCCCATCGAAAGGGCGGCTATGGCCAATAGGGAGAATAGATTGGTCTCTGACCGTCGGACCGTGATAACCAATGTTGTGAGGAGAGCTTGTGGTATCCTTACGAGCAATTTAATTTCAAGGGACCAATTAGCGTGGCTCAAATGTACACTGTTTAAATGATTCTTTGAAAAAATGATCCGGTCAACGACATGATTTATCACACGAAGCAGGAACGGGGTACGTCGATTTTTTTTAAGGAACACATTTACTGAAAACTCAAATCAGTTCTTATTCATTGAAACCACTACGTTTTCAATATCGATACAGTATAGACGTAATAATGTAAAATACGACAAATCTCATTTAATTAACAACATTATTTAATTATGTTTGGAGATTAGTGACCGTTAACAGATAATTATTCAGATATCGTGAGATGCGGTCTGGTGTGGTGTAGGTATCAGAAAAACATTTTCTTTATCGTTCCAACGTTTCGATCTTTTATTGAGATCATCTTCAGGGCCTGGGATTTACAAACATAATGTACTTTTAGAAAATACATAATGGATGTGGAAAAGTGAATTTATACAATGCAATATATATTTTATATATTTCAATCAAAGTATTTTTCTTCTGTGTAACATTGTATATGTAGTGTTGCATTGTATAAATTTACTTTTCCACATTGTATATGTATTTTCTAAATATAAATTTTGTTTGTAAATCCCAGGCCCTGAAAAATGATCTCAATAAAAGATCGAAACGTTGGCACTATAAAGAAAATGTTTTTCTGATACCTACACCACACCAGACCGCATCTCACGATATCTGAATAATTATATATATATATATATTTTTTTTTTTCTTCGTTTTTGTCCCTAGACGCTGTGACCCCATGATGTGTAAAAATAAAATAAAACCCCTATTATCTGGTTACTAAGGGTGAGAATGAATGTGAAATCGATAAAAGGAATAAAACCAATGAAGTTCCTTTACAATGGTGAAGGGGGGAGTCTATCAGTGAAGCAAACTGGGAACAATGGTTATCAAAAACGCCCTAATATTATATGAGTCGACTGAAGCTGTTTCTGACCGCTCGAAAAGAGCGTATTGGAATAAGTTGAGTTATTTGGAAAAAGAGCCGGTGACATTCCGGGAATTTTTTTGAGTGAGGGGTCCGAGGGAGTATTGGCCTGGACAAGCCGTACGTTGACGCCCAAGGTAACACCCTTGTATTTACTCCCTCTCGTCCTACCACACCACTTTTCTTATCTTTCAAAAACCTTTCCTTCTCTTTACTTCCTACCTAGATTTACGACCATGTTACTTCCCTTTCTTCCGGCTCTTCTCTCGAGCTTAGTTGGTCTTATAGAAAAATGTTATACTCTGTTGAACTATTCATTGTTCGTATATTTTAAAATCTCAGTATCACTGGTATAATTATTATCGCATTCATTAGAAAAAGCTTTAATTTTATGAAAATGAAAAAAACACTAATACGTTTATTACAAATGGATAAACATTTTAAAGCTTTTTCTATACAGGCAATACGATTTTTTGTTTTTAATTAGTATTACTTTTTAATTTAAGGAAGCGTACATCTGTTATAGACAATTACTAAATGATTTACGACACATAAAAACGAAAAAGATTTTATAAAATAACATTGTTCACACTTTCCAACAGTTCAATAACAGTAAATGTCAGGACGCAGGAATTATAATTGTTAACTCTGTTATAACTTAATAATTAGGAGTAATTTTATACATTTAGTCAAAGAATATTAAATGGTAACAAAACCGAGAAGGAAATTTGCTCTTTGTAAAACGAATTTTTATAAAAATCGTGTGGTGTTTAGCGACCGTTAATAGATAATTATTCAGATCTCGTGAGATGCCGTCCGGTGTGATGAAGGTTTCAGAAAAACATTTTCTTTATCGTGCCAACGTTTCGATTGATCTTTATTGAGATCATCTTCAAGGCCTGGGATTTACAAACATTGTGTACATTTAACAATTTCCATGTGGAAAAGTGAATTTGTACAATGCAAAATATATTTACGACACGCAAGAATGGCACAATTACACAGAAGGCAAACACTTTGAATGAATAGAAATACTTTGTAAACAATGTTTGTAACTCTCAGGTCCTGAAGATGATCTCAATAAAGATCGAAACGTTGGCATGATCAAGACAATGTTTTTCTATCTCACGATTTCTAAATAATTTATAAATAATCATAATTAATAAGTTTTTTTTTTTAAAAACCACCAAAAATTAAAATATATCCTGTCTTTCCGAGAATGTTTTTGCAGCTCAAATATTATAAATAACACAGTGAAATAATTTGTAAAACGTTAAGTAGATAAATTTATTTTTAAAAAATTGAAATATATTTCTGAACCGCAGCGAACATAAGTATCGTTTACAGGTTGTAAGTTTTGGTTCAAGTTTTTTCATAAACTACTTTCATCGAAAATTAAATAGCCTAACTACCCAGAATTTAACAAAACCGTCTGAAAAAAAGAAAAATGATTGAAACAAAGTTTGGTTTAACAAAAGCGCTACTTGCAAGCAGTGCAATAATTATAAATAAAAAATCAAAACTAAATCGAAATTGAAAGAACAATCTCGTCGTCGGATCACGTTCCGTCTACTAAGCAATACATATAAATTTAGTCGGTTCAAGCTATAATTTAAGAAGTTAGTGGACCTTTATAATCTATAATGGATCAAATCATTAAAAATAAAATAAATTCAAATGAATTATATATATATTTCTCGAATGCTTGAAAAAGGAACTGAGTTTTTTTTTTATTCTTTCAAATTCGCTTCATCCCTGATCCAATATACAATGCAAATTAAAAAAGTAGACCTTACGCTTAACAAACGTGTTTAAAATTTCTTTTGTTGAGTAATTTTGGTGAAGAAATAATGGTTTATTGATATCCTCTATTCAACCAGTCTTTTTTCTCAACTGAAATTTTTAGATTTCTTCTTCGTTTTCAAATTATCTTTACATGTTAACCTAATATAAATTTGATCTGTCTATATTATATTCTGGTAAATTCTGTTATTTAATTGATATTACTTGAAAATGTTCAATTAAACGAAATCTCATCGTGTGAGTCGGTAATTCTGGAAAGACCTAGTTAATTTTTTTAGGTAGTTTATAAAATAGCTAAAAGAAAAAATAGTAAGTTGATGCCTTATTTTTACCAGAGAAGTGTTTGTTCAACAGAAATTTCAACTTTGCTATCCATAAGTTCTCGTCTTCCTTTCTTGTACTACGTCTTGAACTAATTATACAATCGTTCAAATGTTAGTTTCTGGCAAATTCAGTCAATTTAATTTTCCTCACTCGAAACTATTTTTACCCTCTGCTTTCAAACCATCCTTCGATTATATATACAAGAAATTTTAACGTTTCTACTTTTTCACTGTTACAAAGAATTTATATAAAAATTTGTTTTAGCTTGAGGACTTTTTCTGCAAAGCAGAGGTAATGCTTTTAAGTTCGTATCCGGCATAATTATTATTATACGTAACAAGTATTATTTTTTTGTTCGAATGCTCGTATCGAAATCCGGATCGTTGAAAAACAACTTATTGTAAGTAGGAACCATCTTTTAAAAAAGGATCTCTGTTCAATGTTTTGATGGATTAAATTTGAAGTATCAAAAAAAAAATCGTTTGCCCTATAGCACTTTTTCACCTCTCGGCAAAATTTTCTTCAAACCTTCATTCAATTTAAAATATTTGTTGAAAAGCAATAGTAATCTGTTGGGAGGAATATTTTACAAAATCATCCAATGCATTTAAAAAAATTCAGTTTGTCACAACTTTAGGTTTTTACGAAGACTCCATGATTCGTTGTTGTTTCAAACAATTTTACAAACAAATTCGTAGAATCCTAAACAAAAAAATCAACACAAAAAAGGCTGGTTGCACTAGGCCAAAAATGTTTAAAAAATGGTAATGCTACGATATATGACCTTTACGGCCAATATTTTCTGTTTCATTTATCTCAGAATGCTACTAATTTTTTAGGTTCTTTCAAAATAGTAAATCATCAATTATTAGCAACAAACTAAATTTATGCCAAACTGTTACAACTTTAATTTTATCGAAAAAATTCATTTCTCCGTTCGCTACGATTATATGCCGGATAACGTTCTACAAAAAAAAAAAAAAAAAAAAAAAAATATGGTTCTCCTTGGCTTCGTACTATCGTGCATCGCGTCATTCTAAAAAATGGTTTTGATGTTTTAAAATTCTATGGAGAAAACTGAACTGAAAAATAAAAAATACAACTTCTCGAGATTAGAGATTTGTTTTCCAGCTCGAATTTTCTCGTTCGCAACTTTCAAAAAATTCATGCACTTTCATTCGGAATGCCTTGAAATTAATTGAATAGAATGTAAAAAACGGTTTAATTTAGTAATAAAACGATTGGATTTATATATTGTAGAAATATTGTTATTGAAAATAGCTAAAATTAGGTTTGAATGCTGATTCCGTTTCTGTCTTCGATCGCAGTTATTTATAGCACATTTTTGAGCAAGTAAAATTCTTCCCTTTTTCATGGCACTATAACGCCGAACACCGGTTCGGTCGCGTGCTCGACGAGTGATTTCCCATTCTTAATTCCATTTTCACATTAGAATTTAAATCCGTATTATAAGGAATAAACATAGCAATAAGATTGTGGAGATTTACTACTGCAATTCAATTCCATGGCGCATATACCAATATGAGCTTGATAAATGTGTCATGATGTACATAGAACATATTACGGCTTACGTAAAGGTCCTTCAACCAAGCGGAAAAAACGGGACAATAATCAAAACAAAATGTATACCTTTACAATACATTTACTTACAACTAACAATTAAATTAATTAACCTTTCCCAATAGGTGTTAAAAAAATGAAAAAAAAAAAACAAATCTGCTAATATGAGTCCAATTGGCCAGTCGAGCCGTTTGCATTTGAAAGTGTGTGTGGAGGTGAGGTGGTGTCCCCCCCCATTCGAAGTCTGCAGCCAGCACTTCTCCAGAAAGCAGGAAGATGTTCGATTTGTTCGCAGTTGTCTCCAGGCCTGGGCTAGCTCTGCCGACCCTGCCCCGTTGCTCGTCGATCACCCCTCTCACTTCGGCTGTTTGCCGGCCCGATGTGCTCTCCTCGTTGCTCGGGTTGTTCATAATAAATAAAATGAAAAACGTGGCCGTGTAGTTGAGAAAAACAGTAAAAGCCAACATTCCTATCCGATTATTGAAGGTTGAATCTCAACAAGAACTGGTTTCAAAAATCATTTTATCAGAGTTAGTTGTAATTTTTGACTGCTACATTCAACCGATAGTACTTACCTTAGAGTTTTTTTTTCTTACTTTACAATATATAATTACTTTATTTTTTTACTAGGGTTCTCAACAGCAGAGGTTGTAAAAAAATTTTAAAAGGAAGCTGGATTCGATCCCGGGACCTTCACCTTACAGTGGTGAGCGAGGTTTCAACGCCTAAACAGTTGTGGCCATCGACGTTCCTCTTTATTTATATTAAATTATAATGTATAATTTCTTAGAAAATCTTTGTTAACATTGGTTCCTTGAAACAAGCAAATATCTTTCAACAGACTCGATCTGTATTTAAAATATGTGCGTATTAAAAAAAATTATACGTATGTTTTGTAATAAAAAAAATTGTTTGTACTATGATAAATTACAAAACGGTTCATACAAATTGATCTTTTATTTAAAAAGCCTACAAACCTGCATAGTGAGTAGTCATTGAATAAACAACGTTTTGAACAGAGCTTCAGGTTAAAAAATATTTTCAGAAGGGCAAACAAATAGAATTAATATATCAGCATATTCTTTAAAAAAATTTCCTCTTTTTGAAACTTGCAACAAATGTGAGGGAAAACATACGGTCGTATTGATATGACCAAGGTAACGGAATTTAGATAAATTAATATGGTAATAAAACAAAAATCTGGTAGACTAGACTATTGGAAGACCTTGAAATTAATTTACTCACTTTCATGAAACCTGCAACGAACATTTAAAAGAACTGCCTTGGCATACCTTTAATAGATGAGTTGAAAAGTAAATGTAATATTTTGCTATAAAGTTGATAGCAAGTTTAGTACATCACGCGCCGAACAACCTTTAACAACCGCGTCGGCCTGAAATTTTTACTAATCCGAAACTCAACTTCCTCTCGTAATTCACTGTTTGTTATTAATTAAAGTGTTGTATTTAATTAACACGAGCAAGTTGAAGGGGAGTTAATGAATAAATGTCTGCAGTAAATGGAATAAAAAAGCACGTAAAAAGTACATAACACGGTACAAAAATACTAAGATTTTTCTTCACCTTCACACTATTCAATTGTTTCTTCTCAATCTTTGCCAAAAAGTAGTCATAATTTTTCCAAAAAATGCTATTTTTCAATTAATATATATTTTAATCAGTTTGTAATGTTAAGGCGATATTAAATTTTGATGAAATTATATAAAATATTAGATCAATGTCTTATTTTTACAGAATGCCATAAAATAGTGATGTTGTTTATAATATAAGTTATTTAAAAAAAATGAAGTATATGTTTTGAATATTTGTCGAACGTATAAAGGTATATCATTTGAAAATCATTGCAATGAACCCCATAATCAACCATTGCCACTTCCAAGTGACTAACCCGCAGACCTCAACCTATACACAATATTAATGAACTTGGGAGAACCTGCGTTCTCTACTTGCGGTCTTGTATTTACGGTTTCAACTTGGCAAGGATCTCGCTTCCGGCCAATTTTCCTGAGATTTAACGCACCTGCCTGGTGAATCCGTGGGGTTAAAACGGGAAAATGATTTGGCCAGTTCGAATCCACCGATACGACCGCTTCTTGATATCGGGCCGTCGATTATACGGTTAATGGTGCCGAGTAGGAGAAATGGTTTAGAATTAACACAAAAAACCTAACCACAGAAAAATGCAGGGATGCAGACAACAGAATAGAGCCTACTGTAAAAAGTTACTTAATCTAACAAAATTACTATTACTTACGTAAAACTTAGGAAGACTATATTGTTTTTATTAATATAAAAATATGAACACAATCTTCATTTTAACACTTATAAAATATTGTGATTAAAATATAAAGCTAGATTAAATTTTGAAAAATAAATCGCTAAACGCTAGTTCACTTTTTCGTAAAGTCTAATGTATTCTGAACATTTGCCTAAAATTTTATTATTGAAATATAATTTAAGTTGAAACATGATTACATCATGCAGTGAGATGGATACTTACTGTAATAGGCGCATATATCATAATTATGTTGAGGGGTCGCACTAGCAGGTCGCTAACTGATACGCGTTCTTTCTATTTGGATATGGATTGGGAAATTTATTTGGGTGAGAGGAGAGAGAATTGACGAGAGTGGAATATTTTTATCGAGACTGTTGTAACTAGTGATTTTGGAGACTTAATAGGAAGTATTTGCTATGGTTCTAAAGACTGGATCGAGATGACTGTAATATTGGGATGTTGGAATGATAGTTCTCAGCTTTAGTCGTAGGGGGAGATGGCATAAGAAGATAAATAACAGCTCATTGTAGTTCTCCTAGCATGCACTCAAAAGATGCGAGAACATCTCTGAATCAGTTGAGGTTATATGAACGGTTTCCGTTAAATAAGACCTAGTCAATTTGGGTGAGAGGAAGTTTAGGCGTATATAAGTTAAAAGTCCCGGGTTCGAATCCAGCGGCCATACTTACAAATGGACTTTTTTTTAAACGCCAGCACCATGAAGGTTCATATGACCTCTGCTATTGCGAATCCTCGTAAGAAAAAATAATATTAATTATAATGATAATCATAATAATAAGAAAATTAAATAAAATATATAAACAAAATAGGCCTGTGGGATGGTAAACTTGTAGCTTTCGTCATGTGTTTAAAGAGCGAATTTAAAATTAAAACATACATTGGGTTATTGGGTACAGTTCTCAGTTTTTAATATCATTACATAAGTTGGAGAGATACAGGGAAGGGAAAATGATTTGCGGATAAAATACCATTGAACCTTTTCCACTTCAAGGAAATATTTAAATCTCCAAACCTGATGAGCGTAACAGAGAATCGATCAAGAAACTGAGTTAAACTCTCGAAATTTAGCACTCAAAGCAACTGAGGAGTGTCATAGCTCCACTCCAGATGGTATTTAATGCGAACTTTGCAGTTTTTAACTATTGGGTTGTCCGGAAAATAATGCAGGATTTTGGTATCAAACAAAAAAAAAGAAACTAGTTACTTTAAAGCAATGTTCTTTAATCAAAATAATTTCCCATACTCTCAATACATTTCTCCCAACGTGTTGGTAACTTATTAATTCCGTCTGAGTAGAATTCAGAATTTTTAGAATTGATAAAGTCAATAAATGCATTTTCCAGTTCCGTTTGATTTTTGAATATTATGTGTTGTAAGTAGTGGTCCAGGTGTCTAAAAAAATGGTAGTCAGTAGGCGAGAGGTCCGGAGAGTAGGGTGGGTGAGGCAAAGTTTCATAGCCAAGCTCCAATAATTTTTGTGACGTTACACGTGACACATGTGGTCGAGCGTTGTCATGCAACAAAATGGGCCCTTTCCGATTTCACTTTTCCAATCGCCTTGAGGTGGTCAGCGACGGTCGTTTTACTGACTTTGAGTTGCTCTGCAAGTTCTCGAACAGTTGTTTTGGGGTTTTCTTCCACCACTAATCGCAGAACATCATCATTAAGAGAGGAAGGCCATCCACGACCTTCTTCATCTTCAAGGCTGAAATCTCCCTCCCGAAATTTTTTAAACCACCTTTGCACAGTGCACTCATTAACACAACCCTCGCCCCAGACTTGGTTAATGTTTGTAACCGTTTGGGCTCCGCTTCGGCCGAGTTTAAACTCGTAAAAGAAAATCGTACGAAATTCTCGCTTTGACATTATAAGGATGACTGAATTATTTCCAAGTAGCGGAATGCTACAGAGGTAAACAAACAATATCATTTGGAAGAGGATTAATAAGTGTTGACATTCATACAAATGAGTAATCCTGTAAACGTAAACAGAATATTTTATATAGATTTTTTTTTAATGAAAACTTAAAATCCTGCATTATTTTCCGGACAACCCAATACATGTTTTTTGAAGAACAGCTTAGAAGTTAGAGTGACTACGAAATACTTGTACTCGTTAACTTCTGTGACCTTTTTTTTCTGGTACTTCCAACGTTCATCCTCACGAAATCTACCTCCATTACGAAATACCAAAATTTTTTACTTCTCCAAGATGACCTTCAGCCTCCATAGTTCGCTTGCTTCTCAATGTTTGTTTGAAGATTTTCTGGTTTTTCCGCAAAGATAACAATTTCCTCTGCGTATAGAAAAATTTTAACTTCAGTTCCCCCAATCTATACCCCTTGGGGCAATTTAAGCGATCGTTTATATACAGAGAAAACAGGATAGGGCTTAAAAGATACCCCCGCCCAACACCGCGCTTCAAAAAAGTCACATCGACCTACAGATAACAGGCTTTAGAATCCAGGTACAAATTTCGAAGTGGAATAACAAATCTAGAAGAGCGCCCGTTATTACTAATCTTAAATAACAAATAATCACGGTCAAGTAGATCAAATGCAGCTTGGAAATCTACAAAGAAGGCCATGGAAGGCCATTTCCCATGTCATTATTCCCAATTCAAAGAGGATAGGGATTTTTATTTCTCCACATATTATATATATACTGTCAATTGATTAATTGTTATTCATTAACAATATAATAAATATGACTTATTTTTAAGGGCTAAACATTACTATGTATAGTCTGATTCTTACCAACATAGCGTTAATAAAATTATTCAGCTTATAAACCAAACATGCGAAACATGAAAATGTCTTTCTAAACATGTGTTAATTTATAGAAATTTTGCTGTCTGTTAGGCCAACAAAATATTTATCAAAGTAGTTTAGTATTCCGTTCCAATTTCCATGATAAAAACCTATTTTCTTCTGTTGAAACAACAACGGAAATGTGCAATTCTACTTTTACAGAATTGACACTTTATATTATGAAGGACGTTCTAATGATTTGTTTATAAAACTTTGTAACCTTTATGAGCACGTTTTTTTTATTGGGGTTATAAATGCCGGGCCCCAAGGGCAAAAAAAACCAAAACAATGCACATACAGCAGAGTCGACTACATCTAAAAGTAAGTTCACCTTTTAGTCCGTCTTTTATCTCTGTTTAATTTGCTGCCCTTTTAAAGACTATTACGTTTGTTTTGTTGACATTTACTGCCGGGGCCAGAGTACTCCGGTCCGAAGCATTTATTTCTACTCGCATGAGCCTCCGTCACCAGATAAAATTGGTAGAGCTAACTGTTCCGAAGGAACTGTAAAATATTATGTACAATTTTTCGCATACTCGCTGTTGCTTTCAAACAGTTCGCCTGTTTCACATCTTCATTGATAGAAACATTTAAACAATATATAAAGCCGAACACAATTGTTTTAAAGTATTATTTCAACTACAAACTATTTTGAAGCTTGTGTGAATTTCCCTTGAAATGTTTCGAGGTGGAACTATATCATAACATTGACCGCCGATGAAAAATGAGACGATAGGAAAACCATTTAGCCCACATTTAGTTAAATATTATGACATTGTATGTATAAAATAAGTTTTAAATGTTGATAAAAGGACAAGTAAAACTGATTTTTCCTACCCTTAAAATTTGATTTCAAGAATTTGGTTCATTGTATTTTCACAAGGTACGTGCAACGATGAAAACTGCGTCCTTTTGATTGTGATTACATGTCCAACATTATATCTTGTTGCTTATTTTTGGTTTCTATAGACATTTTTTCGGTTTTCACCTTGCATTTTTTGTTTTTGATGTTTCGCGATTTCCCTAAGTTGATCTCTCTTTTCTAAAAATCATTTGCTAATTTCTTTCTTCTAACAATCTCTTTTAGAAGTAGTACTTGCGGTAGATTCATATCTTTCCCAAGTAATTTTATAGTGTATATAAGAAGCCGACTTCTCATATAAAAATGATTCTTATTCCTACTTCCTTCTTCACCCCTTCAAATTCCACGTATATAAACATTAAACATCATCATCACATGGTACTCTCAAAAGGACACACAATAATGCCACATGTACATAGAAAACAAACACTTTGAGTGAGTACAAAAAATTTGATTGAATCTAAAATTTCCAGCATTTGTATAAATTCATTTTTTTTCATATACTACATGAATTTGTACAATTTAAACAATGTTTATAAGTCCCAGTCCCTGAAGATGATCTGAATAAAGGTCGAAACGTCGGCACGATAAAGAAAATGTTTTTCTAAAACCTACGTCACACCAGACCGCATCTCACGATCTCCAAATAATCTTTAGTACAAAATTCATGTTTTCCAATGCCTGTAAATACATTTTTCCCGTTTAAAAAATCGATTTTTAGAACGAAAACAAGATTGGCGTGTTGAATTAAGGTCAGCCCCACAATCCAAAAAGCCTGCAAACTCCATATTTTGAATTTGAACTGGAGTGAGAATAGGGTCTGATGGAAAACGAATCGATACTTCTAAATTGTCGGCATGGGTTGTTTGAAGTTGATCCGTCGTTGGAAGGAAAGAATTTCAATCGTTGTTCAGTACAAGCCCCCCCCCCCACAAGGAAGGGTGAAACTACGCGATGCGGGTTTGGGCGGCAAAAAGCTACTTCGGAGTTGATAACTATGGAAACCAATACGGCTCATTTCTCAAAATTTATGTTTTGTCATGCTTATCAGCAAACTTGCATTCTTTCTTTTATGCCCAAATTTGCCACATCTGAAACATTTTGATCTTTCTTCACGAAAATGTCAATTCGCTGATTCGTGATTTAACTTCCCGCAATTGAAACAACATTTAGATGAATCCGAGTGGACTGGTTGTTTACTTGGGATGCCCAATAATATTGGGTTTTGTGAGCTTAACCATATTTTCGTACATTTTTATTTTTTGACGAATATCTTTACGATCTGTGTTTTAGTAGTGAGCATTTTAGTCCAATCGGTACCACACTCTGACAACAGACGTTTGGCGAAAAAAGAACTTTTATCAACCGGCTAAATTGCATATTTACGCAATTTATTCATATTCGGTAATCCAAGATGTGATCTTTTTTGCATTGCCTTGACCAGAAAACGGTTCCACCGAATCCTCGATGTCTAGAAATGTTATAAAGTCTTTTTTTGTTTCTTTTGTCACATTCGGGAGGTTATTATATTGATTGCCAACAAAATTCTGACGCAAAATAATGAATATCGGATTATGTGTTGAAGTTTCCTGCATTTCTTTGTCTTCCTTTTTCTCGTAGTTTAATTTAAACGTTTAATTAAACTTGAGCTCTTACCGGTAGGGCTTAGGCCACATTGTCGGAGAAGCACTCTGAGGTGTTCCACAGTAAATACATCGTATTCGCCGGCGTCGTTCATCTTCTCGGGATCAGCAGCAAAACGAACAAACAGAAAACACCGTCTTTTCTTTTTAAACTTCTCTTCATTTTATCTCTTGTTTTAATTTGAACTTGGACTCTTTATTATTTTAGATTTGTGTGTATATAAGTTAAATAATTTTAACTGCGGATTCCTTTATTTGATGTTACAAGAACAAGTTTAGTTTAATCCATTTTAGAAAAATAGTTCCTATTCACAGAAAGTTGTTTTTCACGATCCGGATTTCGAGCCTTTTAGCTCATCATCAGGTTGAAGAACTTCCACAACCACGCTGCTGATACCTCCGCCAACTCGAAATCCGGTCGTTGCGAAACGACTATCTTTTTAAAAATGAATACTACATTTTTCTCACTACAACTACCTCTCTCCTTTCACCTTTTGCTTATAACAGAGTTGCAGTACTCTAGTTGTTTCCCTTCGTTGAAACTATGTAACACTCTTGTATTTAAATATGAATTGCAATTATGTTTCGTTTCTTTTAGATGGTCCTTAAATTCCGAACATTTTCGCGATTTAGGCAAGTGTCCTTTCATTCTTGTTTTTATTTCTCTACCGCTTTGTTCTATATATTTAATATCAACAACCCTTACAATTGAGTTGGTACACCCCACTGTTTGCCAAGTTGTCTACTAAGTCTTTAGGTTTTGAGAGAATGTTTTTACGTGAACCCGTACGTTTCGATCTTTTATTGAGATCATCTTCAGGGCCTGGGATTTACAAACATAGTTTACATTTAGAAAATACATATAGAATTTGGAAAAGTGAATTTATACAATGCAACACTACATATACAATGTTACACAGAAGAAAAATACTTTGATTGAATATAAAATATATATTGCATTGTATCAATTCACTTTTCCACATCCATTATGTATTTTCTAAACGTAAATTATGTTTGTAAATCCCAGGCCCTGAAGATGATCTCAATAAAAGATCGAAACGTTGGAACGATAAAGAAAATGTTTTACTGATACCTACATCACTCCAGACCGCACCTCACGATATCTGAATAATTATCTATTAACGGTCACTAATCTCTACACATTATAAAATAACTATTATTTAATTTAGTTAATGTTTCAATTTAGTTTTTTGGATAGTATTTATTATCAATGTAATTACATATTTCATTAACAATAAAAACATGTGTTTTAATGACGATCTAATAAAGATATTATAATATAGATACAAAGATCTAATAAAGATATAATAATAAAGATCTAAAGGTTCACTTATCCACATCCATTATGTATTTTCTAAAAGTAAATTATGTTTGTAAATCCCAGGCCCTGAAGATGATCTCAATAAAAGATAAAATTTTTTTGCTGATCAAATTATTCGAATTAATTAATTAGTAAATGGTTTTTATTTTTTCCTTATTATTATTTATATATTTATCAATCATTTGGGTTTCTAAATCTATGTACACTGGTAATTTTCCTTCTATATGTCCGTTAATGATTTCTATGGGTTTTAGTTTGGTGATGGAATGATTTGAGTCATTGTGTGCCAAAAAAGAAAAGTTAACTTTACTTTTAGTTGTATTATCTTCAAAACTTGGATTATTATTTAGGAGACGGATGTGTTCGATTAGGGTTGAGTGGAAACGTTCGATCACTCCATTTGACTCGGGATGTTACGATGAGATGAAGTTATTGTAGTTTCAATTTTGTGCAATTTTAGTAATTCCTTGGCCAAGGAATTGTTACATTTTACTCCATTATCGGCGATGATTCGTTTCGTGATGTCATGTCTACAAAAGAATCTTACAAGTTTGTTTACTACTACTTTGGCTTGTACAGATTTTAGTCTATATGCTTCCGCATAACTGGAAATAGGGTTAATGATTGTCAAAAATTTTGAGTTTTCTAAGGTGATGGTATCTACGTGAATTAATTCAAATGGTTTTCCGGATACTGGTGTAATATTGTGTTTTATTTGCAGGAGGTGTCTATTAGTTAAGATCCGGGTCGATATTTGCTATTACGAATTCATTTTTTCTAAATTCGTTAATTGTCCGTTCTAATTCGGCGTCGGTTCAAATTCAAAGTCGCTCAGATTTTCTTCTCGTAATTCGGGAAATCAATCACAAAAGTCTTGCAACAAGTCTTCGATAATTTTATCATTCAATTCGTCAAATTCGGAGGATTCATTGGCTTTTATTTCCACTCTTGACAATGTGCCCGTGATTTCATTTTCAGAGCCTCTTTTATACTTAATATCAAAATTGAACTCTCCTAGTTTTCACTTAGGTCACTTACGATTTGGAATTTTCTACCAAAAATGTACCGCTTAAAGTATTTAGTAGCCCAGACGATAGCAAGAAATTGTGTTTCGATTATTGACAGTTTTGTTTCCGATTCTCACAGCGTGCGGCTGGCATGTGCGATTGGTAGGTCTCTACTATCGAAATGCAGACTTAGGACAGCTCCTAATGTAATATTGCTGGCGTCCGTTGTTAGTGAAAAAAGTTTAGAATCGTCCGGATAGTTAAGGATAGACCGTTAATAAATAATTATTCAGATATCGTGAGATGCGGTCTGGTGTGATGTAGGTATCAGAAAAACATTTTCTTTATCGTTTTTCTGATACCTACATCACACCAGACCGCGTCTCACGATATCTGAATAATTATTTATTAATGGTCACTAATCTCTACACATTTCTACACGTTAAGGAAAGGTTCATTTATCAATATACGTTTATATTTCCCAAAACTTTCTTTGTATTCCGATTCATTAGCGTTTATGGTCGTTACTTTTTTTAATTTACGTGTTAGTGGTTTTGTTACTTTAGGGAAATTGGCGATAAATTTTCTATAGTAATCGAGTAGTCCTAGGAAACCTTTGAGTTGTTTCGCTGTTCTGGGGATTGGAAATTTTTCAATAGCACGTACTTTATCGAGGTTTGGTTATGATTGGATGATTTATGGATATGACCCGAAGAAACCACTTCCTTTTTAAAAAATTCCGCCTTGTCTAACTGCATTTTTATATTTTTTTAAGCGGGTTAAGATTCTTCTTATATCTTCTACATGTTATTGTAAACTAGTGCTATATATGTCATCTAGATAAGCGAGACAATTTTTTACTCCTGACAGTACATTGTTCATTACCCGTTGGAATGTTCGTGTGCCATTTTTCAGTACAAACGGCATTCTGAGGAACGCGAAATGGCCGTTGTCCGTAGAAAAAGCCGCTTTCGGAATGCTTTTAGGTTCAAGTTCTTCTTGATGAAAACCCTATGTTCAACACGGTGAAATATTGACTACGCCCCAATTTGTCAATAATTTCATGATATTCGTTATAGAAAATACGCCGCCAATGGTCGTCTCATTTAATTTTCTGGAATCGATAACTAGTCTCCATTTCTTTTGTTTTGATGCGTCTAGTTTTTTGGGTGATGTCCATACCTGGAGAATTCTATGGAGAGTGCGAATTTTGGATGATTTTTTGGCTAAGCATTTCGTTAATTGGTTTTTTTACTTCGGGTTTGTGGATTTCGGGGTGTTTGTATGACCTAGTGTAAACCAGTATTTCTTCTGTGGCTCTGATGTAATATTTAATTTTATTTGTAATTGTATCAAAGTAGAAATACTTTGATAGAATATAAAATATAATTTTTGCATTGTATAAATTCCATATTCTATATGTATTTTCTAAATGTAAATTATGTTTGTAAATCCCAGGCCCTGAAGATGATCTCAATAAAAGATCGAAACGTTTGCACGATAAAGAAAATGTTTTTCTGATACCTACATCACACCAGACCGCATCTCACGATATTTGAATAATTTATTTGTAAACGAGAGTGCTTCACCGTTTGTGTGAAATATTTCGTTGAATTGTAATAATTTTTGAAGTTGTTGGTTTCTCTACAGATTTCGTATGGTCGGTTAACTGTGGATTCTGTCATTTCACTCTCCGATGGAGGATTGCGACTTTTATTTATATTAAAAAGTTTTTTTATTATATTATATATACATATATTTTTTTTACGAGGTTCGCAACAGCAAAGGTCATATAAACCCTCAGGGTGCCAGTGTTTTTGAAAAAAAAAAGAAAAACATTTGTAAGTATGTCCGGTTCGATGCAAGGCTGCTGGATTCGAACCCGGGACCTTTACCTTACAGTGATGAGCGCCGTGCACAAAGACGGCCTTGCGGCCACCGACGCCCCCACTAATCTTTTTAACAAACTCATTTCTTTTATACTTAATTTTAAGGAAACGTTTGTTTGTATATGAAAATAAAATAAAAAATAGGAAGATAATAAAATTTTCTGGACTTACAGCATTACTTCAAGGTATGCCATGTCCTTTTCAAATTTCAGATGATGTTCGATCGGCAAGTTAACTGTAGAAATGATGATTTTCAATGTCTTCTTGAGCTCCTTTCCCGTCCTACTGACTGCGCCAGTTAAATAATTTCAATTGCGGATTCCTTTTTTTAAAAAAAAATTGATGTTACAAGAACAAGTTTAACGTAATTTAACGATGCACTCTCGTCGAGCTCTAGTAAAGGAATCGTAATCAAAAATACAGAATCAAATAAGTAGGTCTCTCAGGAGGGAGAAGCTGCATACTGCAATACGAGGAATGACACCTGCATCTAAGTGTTGTCTATCTAATAATTGTTTATAAATTTAATATATATATATATATATATATATGTATGTATATGTATCTATGTATATGTGTATATAAGAACTTGGAACTTTATTAACAAAAACAAGCATTATTTTAGATTTTAGGTCGTTGACAAAACTAAAACCTCCAAGGTAGAAATTTGGAGTATGGGCATATGTATGTATGTATATGCATTTATGTACTTGGATGTATGTATATGCATTCATCTATATGTATGTATATGTATATACGTATATGTACGTGTGTGTATATATACACATATACACATGTATATGCATGTATCTGTATGTATGAACATGTAGTATGTATATGTACCTATGTATATGTATGTATGTATATGTATATATATTATATGCATATAATAATTGATTACGAATTTAGTATATATAAAAACTTGGAACCTATTTATTAATGCAAATATTTCTCCGCTTATGGGTGTATAAAAAGTAGGGAAGTACTCAATTTTCTGTCAATTCTTTTTCCTATCTGTCAATTTTACGCCATAAAACTATTACACACAATTCTTAAGTTTAGAATGTACTTTTGAATCAGAATGTAAAAAAAGAATGGTCTTTGTTCGGATTAAAATATGGACTTAATCAAGGGTAAAAAGAACACTTAATTTTTAATGTTAAGAAAATTATTTGAAGCACTTGTGAAGCTCAAAATCTCTTGTGACAGCCCTTCATAGTTTTAAATAGATTGTTGTCTGATAAAAAAATTGAATCTCATTTTTTGTTCCGCAAACGATCACTATCCCGCAAAAGCGTTTCAATAGTTTCGGTGACGGTTTTCTTTGTTTTTTAAACTATTTTTTCTTCAGTTTTCACTGAATCGCACTTCATCATGAATATTCATGCTGAAAACTAAATTATTCATGCATACGCTGCAACTGAAAATGATGGGGCCGTGTTGGAAATAACCGGCTTGCAATTATGAAAATCGATAACCACACTGAACTTCCCCGTTTTCTTTTTTATTTAATCAACGGACGTACGTGTAGAATTAGAAACGCCAGATGAAACTAAAAATGACTGCACCTTTTACTCTTGTACAACAAAAACAATATTACAAGAAAATGGATTTACGTATTTCTTATATTTATCGTGAAATATTAAAATTTCTTTCTTCATCCTCGCAACTGAAAGGTATCGTAGGTCAATTTTAAAAAAGCCTCGTGTGCATCACACAAATCCGCATTCGATTTTGTCGCTAAGTTCCTATTCAGTCTGATTTACTAATGGCTGAGCTTTCAATAATTCTTTAAATAGGAAATTCATCATTGTAGCTACGCTATTTTGAACATTGAATCAACATTATGTTTTTTGTGCTAATTATATAAAAGTTGCCTTGGAAGTTTTGCTGGCGGTGCACAAGGGCTTTTTACGGGATAAAGGAAAACGGAGTATTTGGAAGGGTTAGTTGTAGATGTGTAGTAGGGTCCGCAGTATAACTTTTATATAGCCTTAGTATGGGATATTGACAGCGCGTTAACATCAGCTAGGCTTGAAAAAAGGAGAAAACATTTGATGAAATTGTAGGGCGGTGGTAATTACTGATTTGTAGTTGAAAGATCTGATCTATCATCTGATGTAGTGGTAAGAGCATTCTGGTATTACTACATTGGTATGTCGAATGGTGGATTATGTTTTTTTACATAAGGTTCAAACGAGTAGTAATCGTCGTGACATTTACGGCGGTGAAGAATTTACTTCACGACATTTTATTAAAATTTTGATTTCCTGGTTTGGTTGGTTCCTTGTTAGATCATGTTATGATGAGGACCATAGCTGAATTGGTGAAAATGAACGATTTTAAGAGTATCTAGGATGAAGCTGCCAGGAATGTTGCATGGAATTTGAATATGTCAGTAAGAAGTTGATCAGTGGTTGGGAGGTTTGTGAACTTTAGGATGAGAATAATGACGGAATACTTCCATAAGAGTAGACATATGTCCTACAACTAGTCAAAAAATACTACAAGATACACAAACGAGTATCCTGTCACATAAGCCATTCATTGAAGTTCTACTAACCTCGCAGCATTAGGAGTATAAATAAATAAGTAAAATTTTATCAATAGGTTGTAAAAGAGAACACCGCTAGTACTGAACCCAGCGGACATTTTAAAACAGTATATATTTGTATTCGCACTTTCGAATTCATTACACTGTTATTGACGAGTAAGCTAGTTTTTCAACTTTAGAGAAGTTCTATGAGAACGATTTTTCGACCATGAGAAAGCCATAGAAGCTTCATAAACAATTTCTCAAGACTGACTCGTCCCAAAGAAGTCGACTCCTCATATAAAAATGATTCTTATTCCTACCTCCTTTTCCACCCCTTCAAAATCCGACGTATATAAACATAAAACATTAATATCACATGGCACTCTCAACAGGACACACAATAATGACACATCTACACAGAAAATATCAAATCACACCACAAAAAAAAATCACACCAGACCGCATCTCACGATCTCCAAATAATCATTAACCAACGGTCACTATGCAGAATATATTTATGATATACTTCAAAATAAAAGAACTTTTCATAAACAAAATTTTTATAATCAGTTATTACTATATTACGCTTTATTTTTTAGAATATGTGTTACATTTTTTCGGTTTATCAACAGTATAATCTAATCCATTGATTGTTTTGTTCAAATTACTGGGATCTGGAGGATACCATTAGGTCACATGCAATACTATTTTGTACTTGATTAGGCTTCAAAGGATCGAACTACTACCAAAAAACGTCTTTAGGTCGAACGGTGCCTTTTTTTTCTAAGTAATGAACTCTTCATTTTTAATGACCCTATGAACCCATTGAAACCATTGTAACCAAACACTATTATGTTCTGCGTTTCACCTGTAGATTCCCGTCCTTGATTAGTAATAACGGGACGACTCCATTACCAGATGCACCATTAATGTCCACATGACAAATAAATTATTTTGATATGAATCAAACCTGGCTGGCTGCCTCCGCTGTGGATTTTGAATTTAATCCTCGCCTCATGTGTACTTATATTACTACTTGCTTTTTCGAATGGAAGAGTAACAAGAGAATATGGTTTTAAAATAAAATTGCACCCGTCAAAAGGATTGAGGTTATCTCTTCGTTTCAATTAGAGATGTTTAATTAACAATTTGTTTCATAATTACACATATATCTTTTTAAATTTGAGAATAAAATGCAAAACGCCATGCATTAGTCCATTAAATTTATTAACAATATGCTACACATTAACATTAAAACAACAAATCATCAAAAATATTGACGCTTGAGAGATTATTAATGATATTTTATTAGGCAAGAAATGATTTTTTGATTCTACGAATTAAGCGAAAATGGTTTAAGTATATTAGTACTAATTATTAAAAAAAATTGATTTCAGTTTTTAAAAGTGAAGAAATTTTCAGTGGAGCGTTATTTTTCATACATTTTTTTAAATTCTACTTTATACGAAATCTATTTTTAATTATGATCAGCATTTCCTATTCAAAATAGATTTTTTAATTTACAATTTTAATGTATATGGACATTTTTTTAAAGTCATTAGGTTGTAAAAAGAAAGGACAAAAGTTTCATTTCTCAAAATCTATTTACTTAACAAACGATCAGCTTCTGGTTTGTTTTGTTTAGTATAGTATTCTAAGTTTTTGTGAGTAAAGGGTTTTAAAAATAGATAACCGCTACATTCTGATTGAATTGTGATAAAATTCTACAATTTCTGTACATAAACATATTTATTTCTTCTTCCCCGCAGGCTATTTTTTAAAACTGAAAACCTTTTCTGCATTTGTTTGAGTATCGGTACTGTACAAAAGGAAACGTAACATGATGGATAGACTTTTTCATTGAAAGTATAATACATTAGTCGAGGTCAACGCTTTCTCGTTGATATTGAATGTATCTCATCAAAACGTTACACACCGATAACCATTGCAGTAGGGAGATTATAGATAATTTTTCGTTGGGTAATTTTCAACATAAAATATACAAAAACACGAGCCTTCAAACAGCGTAATGTATGATAAGTTGCAATTTAATCCATGAACCAATTTTATTCTCTGTTAATCTTAGTAGAAATGTGTTAAAAATCAAACGAAATTAACATTTATTATTAGATTATGTTTTTTTTAATAGTGGTTTTTTTACTGTGTAATGTTTATAATGTTATATCCTTTTTTTTAACAGTGTGCATGTGCTGTGGAATTGGGAATAATGACATTGGAAATGGCCTTCCATGGCCTTCTTTGTAAATTTCCAAGCTGCATTTGATCTAGTTGACCGTGATTATTTGTTATTTAAGATAAGCAATAAAGGGCTCTCTTCTATATTTTTTACTCCACTTCGAAATTTGTTCCTAGATTCTAAAGCCTGTTATCGATCTAACATTTTGTTTTGTTTTGAAGCGCGGTGTTAGGCAGGGGTATATTTAAAGCCCTATCCTGTTTTCTCTGTATATAAACGATCCCTTAAATTGCCCCGAGGGGGTATAGATTGGGGGAACTGAAGTTAAAATTTTTCTATACGCAGAGGAAATTGTTATCTTTGCGGAAAAACCAGAAAATCTTCAAACAAACATTGAGAAGCTATAATCACACTGCGAACTATGGAGGCTGAAGGTCATCTTGGAGAAGTAAAAAATTTTGGTATTTCGTGAGGATGAACGTCGGAAGTACCAGAAAAAAATGGTCACAGAAGTTAATGAGTACAAGTATTTCGTAGTCACTCTAACTTCAAAAAACATGTAGTTAAAAACTGCAAAGTTCGCATTAAATACCATCTGGAGTGGAGCTATCACACTCCTCAGTTGTTTTCAGTGCTAAATTACGAGAGTTTAACTCAGTTTCTTGATCGATTCTCTGTTACGCTTATCAGGTTTGGAGATTTACATATTTCCTTGAAATGGAAAAGGTTCAATGGTATTTTATTCGCAAATCATTTTGCCTTCCCTGTATCTCTCCAACTTATGTAATGATATTAAAAACTGAGAACTGTACCCAATAACCCAATGTATGTTTTAATTTTAAATTCGCGCTTTAAACACATGACGAAAGCTACAAGTTTACCATCCCACAGGCCTATTTTGTTTATATATTTTATTTAATTCTATTATTATTATGATTATGATTATTATTAATATTATTTTTTCTTACGAGGATTCGCAATAACAGAGGTCATATGAACCCTCAGGGTGCTGTTGCTTTAAAAAAAAACATCTGTAAGTATGTCGGATTCGAATGCGGGGCCGCTGGATTCGAACCCAGGATACCTTATAGTGATGAGCGCCGTTCCAACGCCTAAAACGTTGCGGCCCCCGACGCCCTCAAAAAATGTATTACATGGTAGATTTACTGTTAGTATATTTTTATCCGAAAATCGGTCCCTATGTTAAAAATTGGAAGGTTGAAAATGAAGTATGAATACACCATATAAAAAATATGAACTATGTACTATATAAAATAATAAAAATAAGGTTTGTGAATGTGTTTTAGACTATGTTTGCCAACGGGTTTGTTTGATTACTGAAATCAAAATTTAAATAGGATTCCCATGATGAAACTAATGGTCATATTGGAAACGTTTTTTCCACTCTGATTTTCATACATATAATACCATACGCAGGACCTCTTTCAACCAGTCGAAATTAATTAACACAAAAACTTTCCAACGTGATTAATATTTCTCAAAATTAATGTTGGTTAAATTAATTATGCTTATGGATTTTGACGCTGATGAGTATTTCTCAGATTAAACCAAATAAATTAATAAATGAAAAAAACAGAAAATTATCCGATCTGCCTTTATATGCAAAGGGGAGTAAAATATTTAAAACTTCAATTACAAGTGGGCTTCTCTGCAAAAATGTATACGTTACCTTCCTTGTTACTGTCAGAACAAAAGTCGGAATAAACGTATAAAATATTAATCTTTTTCAGTTCAACAATATGTTTAAAAATACCTCAAGAAGAAGCTCAATAAACCTACGTTGTAATCATTTTTGTTAAAATATTTAACGACTTAGTAGGACGAATAACACTGAAACGTTATTAAAAAAAAATCGAAAAGTTTCTCAAAACAGTAGTCGACAAGAAAGAGCGGGACTTTATAAATGAACAGTTCGATGCAGAAATGTTCCATCGGACGTTAAGTTAAGGAAGTTGTTTATATGATAGCTGCAAATTCCAAAAACCTAGTTCCGCATCTCATGATCTCTGAGTAATTATTCGAAAGAATGGTGAAAACGGGACTAGAATGGATTATACAGCAGTATGATATGCTAGCCCAGTTCCAGCAGTTTCCGTGTACTTATGACAACATAATAGCACTCTTAAATGTTAAGTAAACCATGCAGAGGTGTAAGATAACTCTCGTGGTATTCTTTGGCATTTCATATGCCTTCAACGATGTCAATAACAACCTCCTACTTACTGGAATAAAAGACTTGGGGATTCCGCACAGGCTGATGCTACCTCTATTAACATAATAAAAACTATAAAATTACACTTTGCAAATGAAAGCCACCCATTGAGAGGGATGTAGGCAAGTACACCTGGGCCACCCCAAGGAGCTTCCCTTAGCCCCCACATTTTTCTCTCTGTATACATCAACAAAAACGCTAAAGTTGCACGCAAGAAATGCAAAAATATCGCAATTCGCGGAGGATGTTGCATTCTTTGACTTTGTAGTATCATTAGAAGATAGAATAATCAATCGAGACGAACCCATAAAAAACTCTGTGCAATTGGCAACCGACCTCGACCTAAAAATTTCAGGTGAAAAATCAATGGCCATGCTGATTAATAGAAAAAAACGTGAGTCGATCCCAATAGGAGGACTCAATATTACCCAATACGAGTACGGTCATGAACAGTAAATTTCTATGGACACCTCTTGTTAATCACATAGTTGGAAAATGCGAGAAAGCGCTCAACGTCGTAGGATGCATGGCCAAAATTAAGTACGGGGCCCACTCTCAAACATGTTTAACAGTATACAAAGCACTAGTCCAATCCAAACCTCGACTTCGGTAGTTCATTTTTCTTTAATGCTGCCAAAACACACTCTTTCTCTAATGCTGCCAAAACCCACTCGAAAAAACTAGAGTACAATACAGAGCGATCCATATACGAATAATAATCGACTAACGGTCAATAATCACCACACATAGTTTCTGTTCAGTTGTGCTTGAAGTATCTAACGAAAAGCTCAAATCGTGAAATCCCCGCGGTCACCTCAATCTGGGAAAGTGGATTATCATAGACTGAAATTTAATGGCTTTAAGGTTATCAAGGGGAGAAGCCCCTGTTAAGGAGGGTGGAGTGTCTAACATAGGTTAAAGTGGGCCAGGGTAATTGGATGGAAAGATGTTGGCGTCTGACAGGAAACACTCGACGACTCTCCATTGTTTACCCACTGCCGCGTACGCCTTAATGGACTTTTTAAGACTTTCCTCCTTCATTAATGACTCTGGCTTAAGTTGAAAAATTTATTGGCCAGGCTCAGTTTCGTTTTCGATAAACCGTTTTATTGCGTAAGAAATTGTAACCTGATACGATAAAATTTGGTGGCCTTCCCGTTTTTAACAGGCCGGTAAATCATACTTTCTTTTCGCATTAGGATGTCGTGGGAAGTGAATTCCTGTTTAATTTTGTTCCCTCCTTTTTTTCACTTAATAAACTAACAAAAGAGCACATGGGGTCTGTTATTTAATGTTTTTTGAACGACCACTCCTTTTCAATGGTTCAGCAGTGCAATTTAAAGTTAAACACATTGACCTAAAAGGTGGCTCAATTGGACATTTTATTGTTATACCGAAATAACCAAAACATCTTACATTTCTATTTACTAATATTTTCCTTCATTTTATTGGTATCAATTTTTTATCATTTATTTATGCCGGTTTTACAAAAAAAATATATACATTGAGCTCTTTTACTGCGGCTTGTACCTACACAATTTTGTTTTAGAAAAATGCTGAGACAGGTAAACGTTTATATGTATTTAGTTTTTCTATGCCCTATTTAAAATTGGAAGGTAAGCATCAATGTATATTTGCTGAAATATGTTTTGACACTTAATTCAGCGGTGCAATCCATTTTTTTTTTAATTTTGAGGAACTTAATTGCATTTGAAAACCTACTCCAAACATTGATTTTCGGAATTAAAGAATGTCCTTTGAACAAGACACGCAAGAATGGCACAATTACACAGAAAACAAACTCTTTGAGCCCTGAAGATGATCTCAATAAAGATCCAAACGTTGGCACGGCAAAGAAAATGTCTTTCTGAAACATCATCACTGCCATCACACCAAACCGCAATTCACGATATATCAATAATTATACAGACAATGTTTAAACAATCAGGAGAATAATGTAAATGCAAATTTAAAGGAATTTTTATCAAACAAAACGAAAATAAAATCTGTTTTTTTTTCATGCATGTGGCTTTTGATTAATGCCCAAAAAATAAATGAATTCTTTAAATACTTTAATACTTTAACCATAGTGAATCCGGTTCCATCACATTAAAGTGTAGTTAGGTGGCGAGAATCTCTATAAGTGCTGGGTGTTATCTTTGCAAGTTAACATCGGAGGAACATATTTTCCGACAGCAAATTAAATTCGATTTTGTTTGCTATAAGAATGCTTAGGTAATCGACAGGTCCTAGTGTAATCAGAGTGGTTTCTGCGTGCTGTTTCCTGCCAATCCTCAATGACGGACTGAAATTTTCGGTGCTGTTGCACATACTTGAATTTAAAAAGGGAATTATTCGCGTTTTGTGTGTGGTTAGTTTGTGGCTATCGCAACCCGTGTAGAGAGGTTTTAAAAAAGTTTAAGAATCCTGTCGCTCTCTATATTGCTATAGCTATCTATCTCCTTTGCAATTTTGGTTGTTAAGCATAAAAACATGCTGGTCAGGTATTCGTATCTTTGTTGGTCGCAACGGTTTACGCGTTGACACGGGACTCATCACTGTAAGTCAATCTCGCGTTCGAATGCAGGAACACTGTATTCAAACCCGACGTACTTACAAATTGTTTTTTTTTTTTTTTTTTTTTTTTTTTTTTTTTTTTTTTTTTTTTTTAAACACCGGCACCTCGATGGTTCATAATTATAATATCGTAGTTGAAATGCCCTCGCAAAAAAATTGCATGTTCATTGTTATGAACCTACAAGAGGTATCGATTTCCACTATTCAATAAAAATCACGCAGATTAATAATAAACGTGTATTTTATAAATGCGCAATTATTTATAACGCCTTCCTACTTGATGTTAATAATTGTTTACAAAATTATGCGTCGATCGAAGGATTTAATTCAGATTGCCTTTTACAGTGTGGAGGTATTCCTAATTTAACACGATTTTAGGAAATTTATAAATTATGTGTATTAATTGCAGTAACCATGTACATCGCATTTTGCAACAATAAAACTGTTTATTAATTTATTTGATAAATGTATTGTATGAGTTATTTTGTAGGAAATGTAAATAAAAAAAAAAAAAAAAATGAAGATGCACTTGTTGACAAGTGTTCATATTTAAGATGAGTACATATTACAATTACCTTTTGAGCCAATAATTAGCATAAAAAATTTAAAAACATAATTATAAATTTACGTAGTAGAATGCGCTTACACAATATTTAAGTAAAAAATTTAAAAAAATGTTTACATTACATTCTCGTGGATTCCCGAGTAAATAATTTCGAAGTGAAATCACAATTTTTTTTCTATCTTGTTCACTCTGGACGTCGGTGGGAGCAACGGATTAAGAGTTGACAAAATCTATTGGTTTACCCATTCAATATTGACATACACTCCCAAGTACATTATGAAAAATTTGTCTAACCTTTTATTTCTACCCTTAATAAACGTAATCGCTTATTTCTTGTTACTAAGCCATAATAAATATTAAAAACGTCATGAGAAATGTATTTCACAATAGTACCATAAAAAACTGTCTTATTAAGGGGGAAAATTGTAAAACCTGTCCTAAAGGTCAAATTGAAAAACCATCTTCACAGTGATGTTGATAATGCGAACTTATACGGCCTATGAAACCAATTTGAAAAATAAATCCAACTTCAACAACCTTTGAAAAGCCCGTTTTTTTTATCTACAATTGACTAGCATTGTATAAATTCATTTTTTATTTATCTACAATTTTCTACCATTGAATACATTTTTTCACATCCCACATGTCTTATTAAAGTTTAAAGAATGTTTATAAATCCTAGGTCCTGAAGATGTACTCAATAAAGATCGAAACGTTGGCACGATAAAAAAAAAATATTTTTCTAAAACCCACATCATAACAGACCGTATGTTATGATCTCCAAATAATCATTTATCCAAATGTTAAAATTACGATTACAAATGAAGCGCCTGGCAAGGTTGACAAAAACTATTTGATTCATGAGAAATTACACAAAAACCCCATTTTTTCAATGTAGTACCGGCCTGGTTGAACATCAACGTTGCTGTACTAAAAGCAGTAGCCCAGTGTGCTAGGCGATGTTTCCAACGCTGCCGAGACCCATTGACCAGGGATGCTTATCGAGTGGAATACCATATCGCAAAGCGTAATTTCAAGAAAGAATTACGGCTCATTAAACCCACAAGATGTAAACAGTTTATTGAGACTGAAGATAGAACAAACAGATGGGGGACTGCACGCAAAGACCGTGAGGGACAATGTTGTTGGCCTGCATCACGATCTTTCGGCTGCGAGATGAGAGGGATCGCTGCCTCTCGAATCGCACTTCTGAAGGAAGACTTCTTTGCGGGTAACCAGGAACTAGACGGCTTGGGTTCTTGAGAGGCGTCACCAGCGTCCATCATAACAGATGAATTATCGAGAAGTCGTCGACAGAAGAGATAATCAAAGCTACAAGAAAGTTGCAAACAGACCGTGCGCTACGCGAGGATGGTGTTAAGGCGAAGGTTGTCAGGGTGTGTATGGAAGTAGTCATTCCATATATTCAACAGGCAGAATAGCGGAGAGAAGCACCACGCATGCAATAAGACACGTGATAGAATTCGCAACAGGCTCGACTATAAAATATGTAGTTGCCACCTTGTTTGATGACAAGAAAGAGGTTGACCGTATATGTTGGCCCGCGGTGTTGGACAACATCTATAGCAGAAGCGTGCCGAAAGATATGACTGCACTGATGTCAAACTACGACAATGACAGAAGCTGTTCAGCGAGCACGGTGTGAACTGTAGTACAGTAGTACAAATGAGGATTTGTGCTGTTTGATGTAGCACTTAAACATCTAGAAGAATTTGGCTTCCATGCACTGGCGAACGTGCATGACTTAGCAGTAAGCATCCGAGCAGAAACGAAGGAGGAGATTGAAAGGAGAGGCCCAGCAGCCGTTGCAATACTAGAGGAATTGTATAATGGTTCAGGCTTAGTTTATTTTACTTATTTACGGTCCAGACAGGTCAGGTACCTAAGGATAGGACAGTCAAGCTGCACAGAAAAACAATCATTACAATATAAGCTACAAAGGATATAAAAATAAAAATAATAGCAAAGAAGCGTCAACACATTTAACAAAAACTCAAAATTATCAATAGATTAATAAATAACACAAAAAAGTAATAAAAAGCCCTCTATTACATTTTAAAGCTTGTTCAATATTTTTTTTAAATGTATGAAGGGACGAAGAGAGGTCCGCACTGATAGCGAATTTATTTAAGTAATGCACAGCTGTTAAGATTGAAAACTCTAAGGCGTATTTGGTCCTGTGCCGTGAAGTACTAAACAATTCATGGGTCCGTAGTTGACGCTGGGGAACCCTAAAGCCAACACAAGATAATATCACCGGGGAGTCAATAAAATTATTTAGGATCTTCCACAGAAACATAACGGAAGCCAAAATTCTTTTATCCTCCAGAGAATCCAGGCCTACGGGAGCAAGTCTGGCATCATAGGAACAATGATGGTAGTACCTGTGATTGCACAACTTGTAACCCAGTTATTTCGTGGCCTTTCTCTGTACCCTTGTGACGTTTCTGTGGATTATCTTACCTTGGATTAACTCATGAAGACTGAGATTCTCATCCAGAAGAAGGTTCGCAATATTCCCACCAGAAGGCGTGTTTTAATCCCCGGGAATCACTTTTTACAACTTTAAGTACATTTTTCTTATCAATGCCCAAGGAATTGGGATTGGAAGTTAAATCAGTATTTGTGTTTGTTTTCCCTACCCCCTTGCCCTGTTTGCCCTGCAGTCTAAACAATCATCAGCACTCGATGCGCTCAGCAAAGTAGCAAGGGTATCCATAGAATCCATGACGAAATTTGCCCCACACCACCGGTTAGAAGACTCATCCATAAGAGGTGACAAATAATAGTTTTAGAGAGTGTGGTAGGCGGGAGAGTTAACAATCTGCAGATCGAGTGCGCAATTAGCGATCGAGCGGAACGAGAAACGTATGGTGGCGAATCGACCTCCCTAATGGATGAATCACCCATAGATCTATAAATTATAATTTTTTAAACTTGCGATGTAAATGAAAGATAAATGTTTCTATTTATATATAGCTGTATTGAGAATGGACGAGTCAGGAAATTCATGGAGATACGGAACTACAGCAATTACGAAATCTGTATTTTTGTGCTCTATTAAGAATTTAATGAAAGCTGTTTTAATAGACCTTAGTGTTATCTATTTTATTGCTTCCTGCAATAATCACATCATTCAGCTCATCCAATCTCACGGTACTTAGAACCTCTGAAAGAAAGCCGTATTTCCATGCATTCGACGAGACTGTAAAACGATTTTGAAGTCCAAAAGGAGAACACAAAGGGGCTATACCGGCTGCATAATTGTCATCAACTATTTTGAGCCTACAAGAGGCTGTCGCAACTGGGGAATCAATCAGTACCCCGGACCATTTGCTTTATACGTTTTACGTAGTTTTGTATATATAAGTGCGGACCCACAAGTAATGCCGATATTACTCTTCTGCATTTCAAGCTGTTTATCAATTTCCAGGAGTATAGGGTTATTGCAGCTATTTTGGTCTTCATTCTGAAATGTAAACGATGATAACTGCTCCTTAATACGCTTAAAATCAATGGTGGGAGGGCTAAAGTCTAATTGGGTTGATGCAGAATATATAGCATTGCATAGGATGGGTGTCTGTGAGGAAGCAACCGCTGCAGTCGCACAATCCCAATCTAGCAAGACTTTAAGGCTCATGATTTCGTTATCTCTTGCATTTATAATTTCCATTACTTTCGCATTTTCATTCAAAGATCTTTCTTCCTCAGCCCACAGGTCCTCCTTATTATTAGAATTGTTAATATAGGTGGCTAACGAGATGTTTTGGAGAGAAATAATACCTTCCAAAGCGCTAATTCCTGAGGGAAGGCTCGCACATTTGTTGTTCAAAACAGAGATATCATTTTCGCAAGTTTTACGTGAGTCAAAATAGTAATCAATGATTTAAGTGTTGAAATGATATCAGTACGTGGAACGTAGGACGAGAAAAATTTTAGTTTCCGGCACAGAATAGAAATATGTTCCAGTATTGTACAATACATTCGGAGAGTGTAAAATTTCCAATATCGTTAAACAGCTCATCGACTTCAGAATTTCTGCACTTGTGACGATCGGCCATATCCCTAAACCTATTATTTGAACGAGAAGACAAAATGTTGAGTGAGAATGAATGATAACACGTGTACGCTGGGCAACGTTGAACGACGCCTTGCAGTCTCCACGGTAACCATCGTCCCCACTACCGACCAGTAGGCTATCTGCTTATCTGTTGACGAATCTGTAGCCGACGGACAGGCTCGAACTGATCGAGAAAACGAAAAATAATTTGCACCAAAAGCACACTGATGAAAGCTACTCTAAGAGAAAGACGAACCGCCGATCGGCTACACCATTCGAAGTAGAGCACGTTGAACAAAATTTGGCTCACAAAAATAACAATATCACTTCCAAAATCAACCAAAACCTGGAACCGAATCACTCTTGTACGAAAACAGATAACAGTTTAGTTCCAGAGACGTTTCTCAGATGTTTCTCAAAGGCACACAGAGGTCACCACAAGTTGGATAACTGCGATGTGTGGTAATACAATCAAGGCTTCCACAATAGTAACATACTTGGGCATAATGATGACTGCAGGCCTTCGATTTCCTGTAAATGCGAAAAACGCGCTGGCAAATTTCCAGGCAAAGATAGTACCTATAAAACCGTGAGGGGGCACAATATCGGGTGCCCCCCTGTAAGAGTAAGTCAGTGTACTATACGGTGTTGTGTGGAGGCTCCGACTTCGCGCTGCTAATTGGACACCACTTAAGACAGCCCAGAACGAGGCCTTGTTTGCGGTCACAAGCACCCCTGCAGTTACTTGCTGGGCGACCACTAATAGATCTTCAAGCGAAGTTAGTATGTGCGAAATCGGAAATAACTAATGGACGTGAGCCGTGTATCACTTGACTGATGGCGCTCCCGCACGCGAACCCTGAAATCAAGAAATGAACTTGAAGCAACCCAATGGTCGATCATGCAATGTCAACGACATTGGCATACCTCAACGAAAGGACGACGCACGCATCAGATCTTTCCCAGGATTGAACAAAGATTGAAAATAAAACATATAAAATGATCATTATCATTCAGGCCACGGAAAATTTGCTGAAAGGTTACATAAGTATAGATTGACAGACAGCCCTTTATGTGAATGTGGCCAAACTGAAACTGTTGAGCACGTAGCATATAGATGTGACAAATGTGGCAAGCACGACTGGATGGCTCGTAGGAACTGGAGTGTACTTGTTCAGCTTGAATGCCCTATGACATGCAGTCTCCTCCGACCGACTCAAAAGGTGTGTTAAGCTGTATTGAAACAGTAAGTGTCGCCGGTATAAATTGGAAAACAGAATATTTGTAAAAAGAAAAATTTGTTTATTTTGATTTAATATTATTTTATTTACTTTTTGTTAATAATGTGTACGTATAACTTATTTATTTAGTTTTTTCAACGCCACAGCAAAACGACGAACAAGCAAGCCCACAAACTATAAGAGAGATATAACCTCCTCCACCAGAATTTTATGTCCCTACGAGCCGCCTCCGAGAGAGCCCATCCCGGACACAATTGCTTAATTGTGACGAAGAGCTCGGCAGGTGGAGTTAACCCTGAATAAGCCATATGAAATGAACGAACAAAGAGAGACAAATATAACAGGGGTGTGGAGAGGAACGAGCATGGATATTTGATTTTTATTTAAAATTCATTTTATTTTCTTTCTTTATTTTTCTTTATTTGTTATTTTCATTTATTTATTCATTTATTGTTATTATTATTAATTTTTAAGGCCGTTCTAATGGCTAAGGTCATTTCATATTCATTCATTCTAACATCCAAACCTTCTGTCTGTTAACTATATCCCTTCTGAGTGCTATAAAGCTCTGACTACAAATTTTCACTCATAAACTATCATAAGATCCTATTTCCATCGGAAGCTTTAATTTATCCTTTTAAAATTCTTAATTCCGAATGACGAATATATAGAAAAATCCAATTCTAAATTATAAAATTTATTCCTATTTTTAATTATAATGTCGAATTTCTGTTCCATAATTTAAAAATTTACAACATTGTTACGTAGTTTCAACAAAGGGAAAGAACTAGATTGAAATTGAGAAATTTAAAATGTAAAATGTAATTATTCAGATATCGTGCATTTATCTCTATCTGCAATATTGCATTTTACGTGTAGAGATTAGTGACAGTTAATCGATAATTATTCAGACATCGTGAGATGCGGTCTGGTGTGATGTAGGTTTCAGAAAAACATTTTCTTTGTCGTGCCAACGTTTCGATGTTTATTGAGATCATGATGAGATGAAGATGATCTCAATAAAGATCGAAACGGAAAGAAAATGTTTTTCTGAAACCTATATCACACCAGACCGCATCTCACGATGTCTGAATAATTATCAATTAACTGTCACTAATCTCTACACGTAATAGGCAATATTGCAGAGAGAGATAAATGCATTAATAATATATAAAGTGGGGGAGGGGTTATGGACCGACAAACAGCTCCCCGCATGTATTCCTTCTCTTTTCTTTCTTTCTCGCGTATTTTGTATTGAACTGCAGCCATTTGAGCATCTCGATCTGGTTACTGACACTCTGCTAGCCTCTTGTTAGTACCTCAGATTGTCAATTTAAGAATAGATACACAACATACATTACATAACATGCATATCGCCACAAACATAGAAATCTGGTCACATTCACTCCTCCAGAGTACTCGATATTCCTTGGGGCGGGGCCGAACCCACTCCATTCGTGCTAATAATTTACTTTTGCTATAACATAATCGATTCTGATCTACCTCATAATCTCTATTACCAGCAGATTAATAGCAAATAAAGTGACACTCAGAACCGAACCCTGAGGAAGCCCGTTTTCATGACTTTACGTACTGGATAAGGCGGTATCTAATCTCACCCGGAATCTCATTTCAAGGAAGCTTTTTCAAAATTTAGCTATGATCCCTTTTAAACTCCAATCATAGAATTTCTTAAGAATTACAAATGTCCAGGTCGTATCGTACGTGTTTTCCAGGTCGAAGGAGACAGCAAAAGCACGCTCTCTCTCTCTCTCTCTCTCTCTCTCTCTCTTCTCTCTCTCTCTCTCTCTGAGAAAATTTTCTGAATAATACTTTCAAGAGCGCTACATGATATTCAGAGCTTTAATTTTTTTCCTTAAATATGGCAATGTCTAATTTGACGTTACATTGATTAGGAAAGTGGCAACTCGTGCATACGTATTCTACTCTGCTATGCGGGTATTCCATTTGGGACCAAATTCAAAATTAATTTTACCAATATGCGACTCTATTTTAAAGGTGAGGTGATCACTTTGGACTCCGTTTGTTGAACGTTCCGTTGAACATTGGTTGCTAGGTATGGAGAAACAATCGTCAGATCTATTGCATTAACTCACCCGGTTGAAATATTCAGATGAGTGTATATTCCATCATTTAGTACTATCCAGTTTTCCTCATTAATATATTTTCCAGAGCAATCCTTCCTCAATTATTTGATAAACATTCCCAGGAAATTGAATTCATTGCAAGGGCCGGAAGTTGCTAAGATAAATTTCTTACATCTTCTTCCGAAAAAAAGTTGCTATGAAAGTATAATGAACATACGGAATATTTTAACGGAGCAAGCACTTCAACGGCTACGGCCTGTAGATTGGCACTTAAATCAAATTTCCTAGAGGGAATATTATTTCGAATATAGAGTGCCACGCCCTCATGTGCTCAAACCTCTTTAGAAAAAGCGATGTTATCCTCTCAACGTAAAGGATTCTGTTTTCTTCAGGTGAGTTGAAGAGCAATGATAAAAGGAGTATGGTCCGCCATGATCTTCTTCAGAAAGAAATGATTATGTTTCAGTCCTCTCACATTCCATATTAATTTAAATTTTTCAAACTTCATTCGTAACAGAAGTCACCTAAACTGACTACTTAAGCTTCCCTGGAATTATTTTTCATGGCCTCCTCTTTTCCAACCCCTCTTATTTTTAGGGGACGAAGGTGTTTGACGTTTCCCATCAATCAGAGAAGCAGAATGAGGGAAAGACGAGTTGAGTGGTAAATGGAAGGGGGAGGTAGAGTGGGTACGAACACTTTCATAGGGGGAACCATAAGGGAACATAGGACCATAGTTTTGACCATTTTTGGTTTTGTTTCTTTTTGGCAAGATGACGGATTTTGGACTGAGTTCAGTAACTTGTCCCTGACTCCTTCTGACTACCAATTTCTTTTGTGCCCATTTAACTTTTTCGGCAAAGGTAGTCTCATTGAATAAGTTCGTAGCCTATAAGAGACTGCTTGATTAAATGTTATTTTATGTTTTTACCTTCAGCTCCATAACTTGTGTTTCATATCTATACGTTTGGCAATAAGCAATCCAAACTGGAGGCTGACAAGGAGCAGTCTTTTCGTTCATTTCAAACCCACATGCACACATGTGAAATTGTATGTTGAAAATTCAAATAGTTAAAACACCGAAGGGGAGAAGGAATAAATGATTTACAGGAATCGTCAGATAGGCAACGCACAATTCCTTTGGCGGACAAGGGTATTGAATGTAACAACCTATGAAAAAGATGTACCCATCTTTTCTTTTTAATCAATGAATGTTCATGGCATTAGAATTGTTTAATTTTTCGAGAGGTTCTTCATCGGTACACTCTTTGAACTCCCAGCAAGAAATTACACCTTTTGAGATGTTCAATTTTACATTTCTGTCAACCTTTCACTTTAACTTTACTAATTTCGTGGTCCGTTTGACCAATTAATGCATTAAAACTGGTCCGCGACGATCTGGTTTATTTCCGAAATCGTGTACTACGCTATGCCTTTTACAGATGAGTTCAAAACCTGCGATGGTGTGGCGTGTGCCGAGTATAGCGAACGAGTGGCCCGTCATTTCAGCGTATGCATGACAGAGCTGTATGCGATTTGGGACGCTCTCGAGGCGGTGCAGCCCGGAGAAGGCTCAGCCTTCCTCGTATATACCGACTCTCTGAGCGCTGTCTGGGATCTACAAGACACGTTCTCCCTTTCGTCCTGTGCACTTGTTAGAGAAATACGCGGAGTTGGAGCTTCTCCGAAAAACGGTGATCCTTGTCTGGGTTCCCGGCCTGGAGAGAAGGAACGTGCCGAAGAGGCGGCGTACGCCGGGACGTCCACCCTCCGGTCAGACCATCGCGATCAGGCCCTCTGACTCTAAGCATGAAGTGAAAAGCATGATAAAAGAATGATGACCGTGTCAGTGGGTGGGGTCTTCGGAGAGGCTCTTGCGAGTCAAGAGCACTACCCGTAGATGACCCTCCTGAGCAGGAGACAAGGGATCGTCCTCATGATTGAAGTTCGGCTGAGCATATTGTACGGAGAGCCCATTACGAAAGCCAAATTGTGATGGAAGAAGCATTTTATTAATTTTAACCACCATTGCAATCGGGTTTTAGAATACAAGACGTAAGAGCGATCAAACAGTACGATGACGAAGCATTTGGATCCTTTTTTTGCCTTCACTATAAGTAATAACAACAAATAATTTTAGCTGTTGATAGATAGGCCGTTTAGATATAAGAAATCTGTTTTTAAGGGAGCTCAACTTTTTCAATACAAATTAACCCATTTGGATCGTTTCTTATTTCGAAAATTATACGCCACATTTCCATCCAATGAAATAAAATAGGCATTACAGTTCCTTGAATAAACCGGTCACCTGTAATTGTGCATTTTACTTCGATTAATTATGTAGTAACAAATAAACATTCAACGTGATTCTTTTATTGGCCGGCCAACCATTCTTCTTTAGCATTAGGGCGTTTAAACTTCTTAAATTAAAAGTTTTAATTAAAATTAAAAATGGATGTAAGGTTCTTAAAAGTTCAGAAGCGACCGATCTGAAGAAACTGAAATATTGCGAATAGCTATTAAATGTTTAAATGCCTCGAAACTTTCCCATTTCTCTTCAATCTAGAAGTTAAATACGTTTAACATCAACTCCAACACCACAATACTTGGTGGTTGCCTACATTCTCACTTAAGCTTTAAATTGCAATAAATAAACCTCATCTTTCCACTTCAAGAATAACAGTTTTTTAATAATGAGTGCAGTGCGGCCAGAAATATTTTAATTTGAAACTGTTACAATACGTGGGGGTGCTTCTTTCAGAACATTTTTGTTTACTAAATCTATTATATTTTGTGGTCTGATCGACCAAATTACTTCTAGTCGACTAATTAACATTTTTTATAATGTTTTGGTTGAAATGAAAAAGTTAGTATCACAACCGGGTTCGAACCCATGACCTTCGACTCAATACAATGCTGCTCTAACACTTGAGCTTCGATCCACTCGCACACCAACGCTCCATTTCAAATTTCGAATTTCTCTCATTTTGCCCTTTTTCAAATATCGTGTAATTGCTGTGTCGTGTAATTCCCTGCAACATTTTTTGATGGTTCACAAAATCGCGTTTAACACATTATTGCTTCTTGGCATAGGGAACTTCGTACTTTTCTAGCTCGCCATCCAAATCATTCACAGAGATTTTGAACACTTCTCTTCTAAACTTATCCTGGTTTAGAATTAATGGATTTCCTAATAAAGCGAAGCAGAACGTTCGAGCTCAGCACCACATCTCTATCATCTAATGTGGTTTCCAAGAAGTAAAAACCAGATCCGTGTTAATTTTAACTCCACAAAACCTTGCAATGCTTTTCTGATACCAAACCTAAGCACAGTTGTACACTGTATTCCAATTTTTATGTTAATTTCCAGTAGTAGTAAGTGTGAATATAATAATTGCAATCGTTTTGTATAACATGTATAAAATCTGAACTGTTTTCTTTCTGCCCCTTGCCCGCTTGAGGATGTCATACATTTGATGAAACTTAAACTGGCCGTCCCGACTCACAGTCTCTACGTCTGACACTTGAAATTAGAGTGTTTTTTTTTTTTTAATTTAGAGTGCCTAATTTCAGAAATGATGAAACGACAAATTCTCTGTGGTGACCACCTGCAGTCAGTCATCCCCTAGGTGTCACCACTCGTTCAGGACCTCGCTCTCCATTCAGCGTGGAGAAATTCCTTATATAAAGAGAGGCACTGCCCCACTGACGGAATATTCGTCTCCTCGACGAAATCTCACAACATATCTGGAGCACTACCGACAATACCAGATCAACAGCAAGAGCACTCGTCTGCTCAGCGACTTTGCTACCTGCCACCTGCTGGCGAGTCTACTCACTCTTTGCATTCATGGCACCAGACCTCGACCAACGTCTCACATGGTCCCAGCTTTAACCATCGTCTCAACACACTGAACACCACCGGCCATTTTCAGGGTTAGCAAATCTCCACTCAATTAACTTTCTGATTCTCTCTATTTATTTGTATCTAATAATAATTAATAACTTCAATGTATGCAGCTTTCTGGAAACATATTTAAAACTATCTTAAACATGGATAGTTTATTTGGCAAATCATAAATTTATTGAGATAAAAGCATTGCACCAAAGCCGGAACCAGCGTATTCTCCACCATTTTCAAACTTATACAAATTTAATGAAACCTTTTTTATTTGATTTATTTTGGGTTTTAAGAAACATCGGAAATGAACGCATTAAAGTGCAGGATGGATGAAAAAACCACGTCCGCACCCTGTCGCTATTTTTTCTGGTTTAGCAAAGGGCTGCATGGGGAGTGTTCTCTCATTTAAAAGGTTTACTTATTTAGCGGATCCACGCCTCGCCCAAAGGAAAAGTGCGCTTTCGGAGCACCCAAGAACTATTTTATTAATATTAAATTCCTTCTCTAAAATTTACGCCCCCAGCTGTTATTGATGAGGGCTGATCCGGGCTTTATTTTACGTGGGAGCAGACCTCCTTTGGACTCTTCTTCAAGGCATCACTACTTCATAAGGCGGGCATTCATTTATTCACCAAGTCAAATTTTAAAGGATAGTTATGTATTAAAATACATTTTGTCCCATAAAAAAATGAAGTAGAATCATTTTATCTAAAAGCAATTTGAGATATCAAAATGGGGGATAAGCCCCTTATTGTCATTCTACTGTAACAAATTGAAAACTACTCAAATTGTCAAATCCGCAAAATCCAAAACTGCGGGATGTGCCCCTTTTCGCTAGTTTCTACTGTTATCGATATTTTGTGTATATTGTATGAATATAGGGTGAATAAACAGTTTACAAAACAAATGAATAACAAATGGAAAATGACATAGTAAAATCCGCAAATCCAAAACTGAGGGAAGGGCCTTCCTTGATGCCATTTTTCACTGTTATTCATATTTTATACATATCATGTAATCAATTCATTTTAAACAAACAATTTATAACAAAACAAAAGAATAACGGGAAAAGTATTAAAATTGGGCTATGTATTTGTGTATCAATTGTAAACATTAATATTCAAAATGAGAATGTAATTAATAAGTTTAGGCTGACATAAAAGATGATTCATATTAGCATATATAGGTTAAGCACATTTCTCTTTTTTTTTCTTACCAAACATTAGAATAGAATTCGCAGTCTTAACACTATGCAAAATTATTCATATTCCCACGTAATGTGTAAACATTGCTTCCCGTTTAAAATATTCTTACAGATTCATTAAACCGAAGGATAATTTTTTAGAAATTAACTTTTTCGTCTTGAGATTTACTTCTGTGTAACAAATTAACAATTCATTTTGAAAGGAAAGAGGGTCATCAGGATGGGATAATTCGTACTGCTTTGAAAGCGGTATTGCGTGGGAATTTATGTATATTAGTTCTCAATAACTTCCCCCAATGTATTCATAACTTAGTTAAATTATACTTCCTGTTCAACCCGCATTTCAACTACTGTGGAGAATATATTAATGTTGATCGTCGATTGTTTTCTAGGGCGTTGAAGCGGTAATAATCGAAAATTATTCCTGTCTGTAATGTAACCAAGATACTTAAGGGGCCGTTTGGGAAAAAGTGCGTGCGCATTTCACAACGTCGTGGAATTGCAAACGATCCTTAACACCCAAAGGCGTATTTAAAGAAAAGTGAATATTAATTTTAGGAGACAGCAGAAGGGAAACTCCTACTTCTCACTAGGAATAATCATATATCAAGCAATCCACACTATCGTCCCTAAAACCATACAAGTAAGCTCATTTCAGTTTACCAATCTAATTCCCAAGCCACTGATATAGCCCTTAAAATTAAGCAGGAACCCGCGGTGTAATAAATAATTAGAGCGTTTGACTCGGAAATTGTAGGCCCCCAGTCGGGGGTTTGATTCCTACTGTCGCCCCTTGATTTTTGACCCCAAAAATTTTACTCTCAAAATAAAACCGTTCACATAGCCTTAATTTGGCTAATAAAACTTATTCTTCAGCGTACATACTCAGTAAGCATTTTCACGAATGTTCTATTGTTGGGCGAGCTTGTAAAAAAATTAATAAAAGTTTTGAGCGCTGTCTGGGCTATACGCGACAGGTTGTCTGTGGACCCTCTCGTCGTGCTCCTGTTAGAGAAATACGCGGAGCTGGAGCCTCTCGGAAAAACGGTGGTTGTTGTCTGGATTCCCGGACAAGTCGGCCTGGAGGGTAACGAACGCGCGGACGAGGTGGCGAAAGCCGGTACGTCCCATCCTCCAGATCGGACCATCGCGATCAGGCCCCCCGACGCTAAACACTCAGTTAAAAATATGATAAAAGAAAGATGGCAGCGTCAGTGGGCGGGGTCGTCGGAGAGGCTCTTGCGAGCCAAGATCACGACCAGTAGATGGCCCTCAGAAAATCTGAGCAGGAGACAAGGGGTCGTCCTTACTCGACTGAGGATTGGCCATACTCGGTTGACACATGGGCACCTGCTTATGGACCAAAGCCCGCGAAGGTGCCCCTTATGCAGAGAAATGTTGCTCGATGTGTCCCACATAAAAGAGGCGTGTCATGCCTTGGCTCCATAAAGAGGGCGTCCAGGCATGCCAACGGATTTAAGAAGAGTCCTCGAGCACGGTAGCGAGTTTCTGAGTCCCCTGTTCCGCTGTTTAGGGGAATTTTTTTTATTGTATATAGCATGTCTTATGTGTTATGTGTCTTTGTGTTTTGCCTGTGCGCATGTATTTATTGGCGTGAAAGGCGAGGGGTGAGGGTGAATATAACGTCGTCATCGCCTCTCGAACGATGAGAGAGAGGGAGAGGGAGAGAGAGGAGTGACAGAGAGAGAGAGAGAGAGAGAGAGAGACAGAGAGAGAGAGAGAGAGAGAGAGACAGAGAGAGAGAGAGAGAGAGACAGAGAGA
>CM077100.1:23487353-23561852 GCA_039619505.1 Cimex hemipterus | reverse complement strand
TTTTTGTATTTTGACCACGAAAAAGATATATATATATATATATATATATACATATTCATATCTACAAACAAAACAAAAAAAGTTCTAAATACTCGGAAGTAATTGGAAAACTAGGTGCAGGGATAGGGATAGGATAGAAAAAAGCTTCCCACAAGGCCTTCTGCCCCTCGACATGAATAGAACTTTAATTACTTTCTAGTTTCAGGTTGTTAATCAATCTGCACAGCCTTGCCACCGGATCTTCCTCTAGTTGTTGGAATCAACAACTAAATAGACCTTCAGAAAAACATCAAACGTGTTCTGTGGTCTTTTCTTCTTCCTGGCAGTATCTGCGTAGTGCTTCTTTTGTCTGTACTTCTGTCCGTTTCATTTGCCTTGTTCGGAGACATTACCCTGTCTAGGAATCCAAGCAGAAACCTAGTTCTAGTGCGATTGCCCGCCAGTAATATTGGGTTGTCCGGAAAATAATGCAATAGTGATTTAAACATTTAACCTTGCCGGCCGAAAACCACAAACAAAAATTAAGCTTCTCGGCCGTCACCACTACTATTCTATACCCCTAATTCGGGACCTTTTGGTTAATTCTCTTCATTGAACAGTTCGATATTAATTTTTTTTTAAATTCCGAAAAGCCTTTACTGCCAAATATTGGGTTGTCCGGAAAATAATGCAGGATTTTAAGTTTTCATTAAAAAAAATCTATATAAAATATTCTGTTTACGTTTACAGGATTACTCATTTGTATGAATGTCAACACTTATTAATCCTCTTCCAAATGATATTGTTTGTTTACCTCTGTAGCATTCCGCTACTTGGAAATAATTCAGTCATCCATATAATGTCAAAGCGAGAATTTCGTACGATTTTCTTTTACGAGTTTAAACTCGGCCGAAGCGGGGCCCAAACGGCTAGAAACATTAACCAAGTCTGGGGCGAGGGTTGTGTTAATGAGTGCACTGTGCAAAGGTGGTTTAAAAAATTTCGGGAGGGAGATTTCAGCCTTGAAGATGAAGAAGGTCGTGGAAGGCCTTCCTCTCTTAATGATGATGTTCTGCGATCAGTGGTGGAAGAAAACCCCAAAACAACTGTTCGAGAACTTGCAGAGCAACTCAAAGTCAGTAAAACGACCGTCGCTGACCACCTCAAGGCGATTGGAAAAGTGAAAAAACTCGAAAATTGGGTTCCACACTCATTAAACGATCGCCAAAAAAATCAGCGCTTTGATGTTTGTGCATCACTTCTTTGTCGAAACAAAAATGACCCATTTCTGGCCAGAATTGTTACATGTGACGAAAAGTGTACAGTGGCTCGACAAAGGAGAAGCTCCAATACATTTTCCAAAGCCCCCAACTCATCAAAAAAAGGTAATGGTTACGGTATGGTGGGCTTCATTTGGTTTAATACACTACAGCTTCTTAAATCCTGGCGAAACCATCAATGCTGAATCATACTGTAACCAAATTAATACCATGCATCAGAAATTGGCAGTAATGAAGCCCTCTTTGGTCAATCGGAAAGGGCCCATTTTGTTGCATGACAACGCTCGACCACATGTGTCACGTGTAACGTCACAAAAATTATTGGAGCTTGGCTATGAAACTTTGCCTCACCCACCCTACTCTCCGGACCTCTCGCCTACTGACTACCATTTTTTTAGACACCTGGACCACTACTTACAACACATAATATTCAAAAATCAAACGGAACTGGAAAATGCATTTATTGACTTTATCAATTCTAAAAATTCTGAATTCTACTCAGACGGCATTAATAAGTTACCAACACGTTGGGAGAAATGTATTGAGAGTATGGGAAATTATTTTGATTAAAGAACATTGCTTTAAAGTAATTAGTTTCTTTTTTTTTTTTTGTTTAATACCAAAATCCTGCATTATTTTCCGGACAACCCGATACTTTCATAATTAGTGCGCATGGCTCTTCTATATCTTACAACAAATCTTGGTAGGTTGAGACCACGAAGCGAACAGCCTTTTCAAGAACGCGGGAAAATATGGCGGAAAGAAGAGAGGAGTGAGGAAGGTTTTTTTGGATGATCGGCTCTCATGTGGTGTCAATAAAATCGAAGAAAGAAGAAAAGGCGTAGAAGAAAACATCTCGTATAAAGAAAGAAAGGGAAAAATATCTCGCAGAAAGAAAAACACATCTCGAAGAGAGAAGATAAACAGGAACTTTCATTTACTTTTTCATTGATTTTTTGAATCATTTTTTTCAAGAAAACATTGCTTTATTGTTATCCCGTTTAATTGACCAAATTCCTTGTTTCGAGAAAGATCCATTATAATCTGTTCGCGCACTTGATGCCCGGAGTATTGTTCACTAGGTTTTGCCCTCATTAAGGATCCATTTGTTGATGTATCCTTTTTCGTGGCAAGCGTCCAGACCACGATATGTTTCGGAGCCCAGAGAATTCATATTGGCTCCTTTTTATGCCAACATATCCGCTCTCATGAATGGCGAATATCCAGGGACCCGAGACAGGATCAGATCATTGGTGTCACAGATTTCTGCGATTGATTCCATACACTTCCATATGCTTTTTGCCGTTGCCTCGAATGACTAATGGCTATTTTCTCGGAATGTGTTCCTAGCCTTATTATTTCTATCGCGCAGTGTTCCATAACTATGATTTCTACTATAATTACCTAGTATTTGTTAGTACAATTAGTGGTTTGGAGTAATGTCCTCGATTGGCTAGATTCCATCAAATAGTTGAATAGTTTTCATCAATATTTCCCATTTATTGACATATTCCAATGACCTTAAATTTAATTGGAACCGAACCGCTCGCTATAAGCGCAAGATCCCCTGACGCACAGGCGTACATAATCATAAGGCTTGAATTATGTGTTGATTGCACTACCTCTTCAATTATTTGATGTTAGTATGGATTAATTGGACGATTCGACTGCGAGTGGAAAGGCACATTTCTCATCATTTAATTAAACCAGTCCTAATGGGTGCGTAACGAGCCGACACGTCAGTTTATTCAGATTATAATTCAATAATGATTATTTGCACATTATTTAAAAAGTACATTGTTAAATAACGACGCTACAGGACAGAATCTCTGCATTATAGAAAAATAACTTTTAACATTAATAAAGATAGGCCTGAATATCAACGTTTTCGCCATTCATCGTCCTGGGTTGCCATCTCGGTGAGTCATAAGTAACAGATTACAATACGGTCATAGATCCAATCCGGGTCCAGACGGGTGTAACGTGTAATGCAAAATTTGGTGTAATTTAGAGTGAACAATGTGGACGGCAAACGAACTCAACGCGAATCTTGAAGATGGAGCTGTTCCACTCAGCTGCTACGAACATGCCCAATAGGAAGGTCGTGAAGGTGCTGCTTTTATTTGTACGTATTTATTATGCAGTGAAGACCGGAAGAAACGTTTGGCGCGTCGATGGTGGAAACTCTCTTTACTTTCCTTCTTTCCCTTCGATGTGAAGCAAGCAAAACTAATAATTTTGTTCTTCCAATCTTCGACTTCTCTTCCCAATGAAAGGGCAATTTCACTCCATGCATCGTTTTTTCAGATACGGGTTTTTAAGATGCCAAATTCCCGGTTTTCCTTGGTATAGGCCAATAAGTTCAAGCGACTGTTCGGCACTCCACATCATGAACGTCCACACTACACAACTGCCAAGAACGCCGTCCAAACGAGGACTGCGAGCGCCTTTGTGTTCGCACAAAAATCCGACACCCCGATGGACCCAGTCAAATGGTGTGGCGAGCGTTACATGTAATGCTCGTAGTAGCGTCCACACAAAGAATTAGCCTTGCATTACGCGTTACATTACACTCATCTGGACGTGGCTTAAGAGTCTGTTCATATTAGGTTTGATATTTGTGCTATACATTTATGTAATGTTTCATAAACCGGTTTCACCCAATCCAATTCAGTAATTGACTTTGTTTTTGTTTGTATTGATTTTATCTAGCAATGCAATATTATTTAGTTTTTGTCTAGTAACATTTCATTCCATATAATTTACTTTTTATTTTAGTTTTTCTTTCCGCCCGCCCGCTATATTTATCTCTACTATCAAATTGTTGATACGTTCTCCTCTTATATATTTTAAACAGTTTCCTTTTAAGAAAGACGATTTTTTTACGGCTGTTTTAATCCTCTGCCACAAGGTGTTGCATACGTTCAACACAATCGTTCGAAATAACTGGAGATTTTCGCAATTTTAATCAACCAGCATTAATTAAATGCAGGACACCAACATACCAGGGGAGTGAATGAAAAGCCCAATACAGTTCGCCAAGTGCAACCTTTAAAATCCTTTTTTTCTGACAAGTGTCGCTGTGGAGTGGTTTGTTTTTAAATTTGGTAATTTTTGTGAACTTTTCTGGTCGTCCAATATTATATCATATTAGTATAACGTACATTAATCATATTTCTTGACACCGATCGTCCTTTTGAACCCGTTTGTTGCTTCCGGCCAGTCGACGAGACAGTTGTTTCGTAACGTCGCAGACTAACATATTATTACCCAAGTCTTTAAATTCCGGGGTTGTGCTCATTTTATGGTATTCAATAAATGCCAAGCAAGCATTCGGAACCATACGTCTGAATGGGCCGGAGACTCTGGTAGTAAAAAATTCTCCATACTCAATGCAAAAAGGAGTTAAAACAAATGAAAAAATTAATTTTTGAAATAATTTATTTAAATATACACCTTTTCATTTAATTTGAAGAATTTTAAAATTTGTTTAACCGATTTATAAATATAGCAGGAAATAATGTTAAACAAGTAATAATACGTTTGCAAAAAGGTATGTGGAAAATAAGTAATCACATAAAACTTACTTTATTACGAAGACAAATCTAATCGTCTGTAGGACTTTGTTTTTTATTACTTCTTTTAAACGATTTTTTATGCTTCTATTTTTGGTTAATCTAGGATCGGTTTTTTTGTTTACCTTGAATTGACTGTTTGACCTTTTTCGTTGAAGTATAAAGCAGTACTGATCAAATTTTGGTATATAAAACCACATTAACCATTTTTGTTTACTTTCAAAGGATTAAAACAAAGCGTTTGTAGACTTAGGCAGACGTTTACTGAGTATAACCAGTGCGCCATCCTGATTATATTCCAAGGATGCATTCAATTCAAGGAAGAATTCACGAATTTTATTGTGGCGTTTGTAGATTTTATAAAACTGTAATCTGTTCAGTTATTTTTCAACTAGATTTTAAGAATAAATATTTATTTGAAAGGAATTTCAATATCCTTATAAAAAATTGTGGACGATTGTTTTATCGTCCTTTTTTATCCTTTTCTCGTTGGTTGCTAAAATACGTATAGGATCAGTACCGGTGATTGATTGTTCGCTATTTATTCAGCGTGGTAATTTGATATTCTTTTTAACCGATTAAAGGGGAAAAGACATTTTGTTCTAATATATTTTGGGAGAATAAAGTTTTCTGTGATTTACTCTTTGGTCAAATCATTCCTACCTTTATAGACTTTTATTTTCCAGAACGGTCCGATTAGTTCGTCAGTTTTGTCGTTTAAAAAAAATTATTATTCATATATTACGAACCTACATCGAGAGAAATGAATAGTCATATTATTCAATGAAATTATACTTAAAGCCATAGGTCTCAATGAATATTTTGGAGGTAAAAGAACTTCGCATCATGCCCATTGCTTATTCATTATAAATGGTTTCCGTTATCACTCCAAATTTCTTTTCCAGACAACGAATTTCTATCTCCGGCGTCAGCAAGGCCCCGGGGCTACGACAATTTCGGCCGTACCATTTACCTCGTATCAAATTTCGTTTTGAAGGGAAACAATCGTTATCAAAAGGAGATTCAAGTTTCGTTCAAAATGTGGTAACAATCGATTTTCGTCTAGTTTCTTCACGTAACAGATTAAAATTTATTTAATATTAGTCATAAAAAAATCCTATCATAAAATTATTGATTCGAGAAAAATCCATATTCATAAAAATAATATGATTTTATCAAAAAATCCTGCGTCAAGTAGAATCATCATTCGGTAAATTACTAAAGGAAAGTGGGTTAGAAAATTATCAAAAATTTTCCAATCTCTGGTTTGTAAGCCTGGCGCACTCGGTGTGGTGGCGCGGCGCAGCGCGGAACCGACCCCAAGAAAAATACGTTGAAATGAATGTAACAGGGGAAAATGGCAGGGCGGCGCAGAGCCACGCTGGACAAGTTGCCAGGCTTTTGGAAGCCGGAGCCGCGCCGCCCTACACCCCTAGTGTGCGCCAGGGCTGTCGGAAATCGTTGAGTTCGGGTATATTGGGCTGCTTCGCCATATTTCTATAGACGAAGCCAGCGTGTTGCTTTGTTTACTCTGCTCTTTGAATAGCAGTAGCATTGTTTCAAGATAAGTTTGAAAACAAGATCATTTCCATAAAATAATATTGATTTCGTTTCTTCCTCCTCTTCCAACTCTGCGGCCGCGACAAGAAAAATTATTTCCTCGTTACTACTATTTATTATGAATACAATTATTGTCAAGTCCCCACTAATGGAGGGGGAAATACGATCAACGCTCAAGAGCGGTTCCTTCATAGTGTGCCGACCTGCACCGCTCCAACCCACCGACGTAATGTGCGCCCAGATAGGGTCCATTAATTGTCATCTGTTGCTAAGACGGTCAGATCCCATGCGGCAATGCAACTAGCTTAACGTGAAATATCGGCCTGGTTGAATAGGGGATTAAAGAAGGAGCGCCGTATTGGAATATTTAAGTCAGATGGATCCATGATGAGAACGTGGAAGAGCCCTTGAGAAAGGTAATATGAGAAATGGAAAGGGGGTGGCAACTAAATATCCTCAAAGCCAGCGAGAGTGAGGGTGGGAAAAATCAGAATGTGGAACTGTTGATACCAGGCATAAAAATGTAAGTGTATTTGAATTTTTAACAAATTTATTACAATGCATAATTTATGTACTAATGCATCTGTTTGTTTATAATGAACTAAGGTTATTTTTAAAAAAAACTAACATTTCGCAGGAAGTTTGAAAAATAATCAATTATGTTAAAGCACCACTCGTTTTCGATAGTATTCAAATGCGGTTCGGCATAATAAATGCAAAAAACATTTTTTACCACTTTCCATTAACTTGTGATATAACCTGCACGTGATGGATTCTTTCATGTTGCTTAATTTCTTTCCGTACATTAAACCACATACAAGCAGCGAAAAAAACAAAAACAAAAAAAAAGACTAACTTGATTTTGAACCAAAGTGTACATTCAGTGATAACGGATTTTACACCAGCGCATAACATTCATCTCGTGCAGACAGCAAAGTGAACGTCTGTTAATACATCCCCTGCTTGCTGAAGTTTTCCACCAAGGTAGATCAGACAGAAGAAACAGCATTACATAATTTATGAAAATATTGGAGAAATGAAGTTATAATATGGACTGTCGTCATGAAAAGCTAGTAGAACCGACCAAGTTTTTTAAACATAATTTAATTAACTTAGAACTTTCGTCTTGCACTAGTAGTTTCCATTTCAAGCCAATGTTTTCACTTGATAAAAAAATACTAAAAAACTTTTTAAATTAAAATTGCAGGGTGTATTAACTTATTTGACCATGGAAGTTTAATCCTAGATTTAGTTTGTTTAACGGACTTATTTTTACAATTTTAGCCATAGCATAATCACTTCATAATCACTAGAAAGGCGTAGGAATTGAACCAACCGCGGTGTCTACGAACCAAAAGTCTATCGCTCTGAGCAATTCAGCTACAGCCGCCTCCTAGACGTAACTTGAATGTTCAAATCAAATCAAAATAATAGATTATCCGTAATATATATCAACCTATAACCTTGCGGGACATTCTGAGACATGAACTGTTCCATCAGTCAATTCGTCATCATTGCATAAAATTGGTAATACTTAAAATTAAAAGATTAAATAAATAATAAACAGGAAAGAAAAATGTTTAAAATTCATTCACTTATTAATTATCAATCTAAAATTATATGGACAGATGGCATTGTTTTCTCATATTTACCTACAAGATATAGTATAACGGGTTATAGTTAAATTTTAATGGAATATGTACATTGTGTCGCTTCAACTTCAGTTCTTGAAACATAAAATTAAACATAAATCATCGTCAAAATTAAATTCAGTCCACCTTTTTAAAGTATGCAAGTTTGACATAGTTTACCGAATGATATGTCTGCAGGTAGATTTTGTATTATGTTTGATTAAGTTTTAAATTAAAAATTTCATTGATTTTTTTAATACTCTTTCTAATGGTGTAATAACATTTACATTAGGATTCACACTTTATTTGATACCGGTAACATTATGGAATAAACTTATGCAAAGCATATTTGTACGCATTTGTATCGAATACAATTGAGAATCATACTTTGAATAATACGGACTTTTCGATCCGATTTGACAATGGTTCGCTATAAGATGCACAAAACTTTCTTTTCAATATACTGTAAATAGAGTTAAATACTTCAAAAACCAGTTTTCTAATAAAAAAATCTTACGAGAAGAAACGGATTTTAAAATTTTCTTTCTAAAAAACGAACTTCTATGTACAAAAACAGATTTTGTCTTTTACCATTGCATTTTCCCTGTAAATTGAAGTACGTTTTGACAATCTATATTAATTTCTTTAAGAATCAGTCATTGACTGAGGATTTCATTCTTACTGATATTTTTTTAAATTTAAACTAATTTAGGTCGCTAGGAGATTTATTTAAGGAACTAAGAAATAAATAGAAAATTTATGCTATATATAAATTTAGGCTTGTTTTCCCACCGAAAAACCTACGTATATCAATCAATTAATTAATTATTGAAAAAATACTTTACGTTTTAAAATAGTAAACCATTGTTTATTAAAAAACAATAATTAAAATACTATTAAATAATCGCTTAATCACCAATCACATAATTATTATTCCGTTCATATTTTGACTGGTATCACGTCATTCTTTAAAAATTAAATGAAATATTGTAAAACGACGTCAATTTTCATGAAAAATTGCAAAAGTACATAACAGAGGGTTTTTTTTTAATAGAAAACCAGTTTTTTCCCTTTTCTGCTCCATTTACGGTTTACTGTATCCCACTATTTTGAATCTCTCCGCAAACAGATTGTTGGTTATTTAGATATAAAAAACAGTGCAAAACATAATACTTCAAGGTGTCAGAACTGAATTTGTTATGCGATTGTACTGAACGTCCTTCAGAATCTATTACCACTACATACCTTTATCCAGGGAGAGGCCGCTGCCCCAATTCGTAGAATAATGCATGGACAGGGTCCGAAAGTATTCTCGCATAACCAGGAACAACGAAAGCTTTATGCAGACGGGGTTCTGGGGATATCTGTTGATGTCCTAAATTCAGATTTAACAAAAAAAAAGTCAAATGAAAATACTTAGTAGAAAAAACTGAGAAAAATAGAATCCTGTTAAGGCCAACCATAATACATATTTGGTAGATAGATCGCCTCAAAACCGAGTATGAGTCATTATTGATATTTTTGGGATAAACCAAGGTTAAGATGGGGAGTTAGTGTTCGAGTCGATCGAAGTCACGATAGCTCAAGTGGTAGAACAGCGGCGTATTTAGCCGAAGGTCGTTGGTTCGAAACCCCGCTCGTTGCACTAACTTTTTCATTTCAAACAAATCCTTACATAAAAAGTGTATTTATAATGTTTATTTAACTCTACTACGGTGGTATTACATCAATCATATACTACTGTTGGGTCGGATCTGATTCCCATATAAACATATACATAAACATGTAGAAAACGGGTACTAATGTTTCTGTAAAGGAAGACGATAACAAAATTAACGGCATTTCAATCAAATATAATTTTTATTTTCATATTAAAATCGGTTCTGGTAACTTCAGTTCTGGTAAATCAGTTTTACAGTTTTAGACTCAAAACATACCAAAATGATCATTCAGATCGCATCTAACAATCTCTGAATAATCTTCAATTAACGGTCACTAATTACCACACAAATATCACAATTCTGTTTTTAAAAAATACGTAATTTGAACGTCATATTAAAATATAAAAAATTAACATTAATGACAAAAAAAATGATCACCAAATGTCAAAATCATAATCACCCACTTTCTTCGTCGTAGGTCGAGGAACAGTTGGGGCAAATCAAAACTTTATGTTCCCGCACATCGATTTTTCACAGTGTGCACACTATACAGTTTTCTTTTTCCTGTCGATGACGGAGATGTCGCACCGTCTTTTTTTTCTTAGTCGTACTATTTTCGGAAGATCCTGCTTGCCTTTTTAGCTTCTTGCCTAGCTGTTTACCTATCATCGCTGTGAGATCCCTCGGAAGACATTCGTTAGCGCATCTTTTCTCCATCCACGGCTTGGCCAACGCAATGGATAAATTTTTGAGAATCGTCGACCGGATCGTGTTTAGGATATGGGTCGTTGTTGACGTTCCATTTGTACAGTACAAGGCTGTGTATCCCGGCGATATCAAGGATAAAAACAACGCATCGGTCATCGACTGCTTTTTCTCTTAGTGGGGTATGAATGGCAGAATTTGTCCAAAACGTCGACTCCTCCTTTAGTCGTGTTGAAAAATAAAATTATTTCGGGTAATTTCCAGCCCTCGGCTACTTCCCCATCGAAGTGCATAGAAGATATCAGTATCACTTTTGTGTGTTTTTCGGTGTGTACGCGTAGGTATAATACGAAAGGGGTTAAATAATAAACGGTGGGGTCGAATCTGACCTACGCATTTCTACTACAGTTGGGTCTGATCCGGCCGAAGGGGGGATAAGTGAAGAACGGTACCTACCTTACCGATGTGATCGAACCAACAGCTTCCCCACGACGGAGGAGGATGACATATTAAAGCGTACTATATGTTGGCCGTGGCGCGTCATAAAAATTTCAGCTGGGTCGGATCCGACCGACCGTAGTAGAGGAGGATTAACCATTTATTTTCATTTTTAAACATATTTAATTTATTATAATCTTCCATACATATGTAATTTGCTTTAATAAAAACAAAATTAACCAGTATATATTAATGTTTCTTGATGTAAGGATTGTTTGGTAATTAAACATTCCAAGTATTTCCCTAGAGAATCCAACAATTTTTTTTCTTCCTTTACTGAATTTAGGGCACATCATAATTATATTGATGGATTGATCCTATTAGTGCAATTTTTACAGACAATCATCCATATTAATTTTAAACAAATATTGTCAGCACAGTGCCCGATCGGCACTACTTAACATAATTACTGTTTTGCCCATTTCTTTATTAATCGTACATTTTTCCGACTTGTAATGCGCGTATTTTGGATGGAGAGTTTCGTCAAAATACCCTTTCTTAGACATTTGATATTTTTTGTGCCATTTCTTGATTTGTTGTACCTTAAAGGCATTTATAAATTCCGTATAAGGTGTTTCAAAATGTTCACTCCTCTGTAGAGAGCTTGTTTTACCAATTTGTCCACCTTTTCAATTTGATACCAGGATGAGCCCTGAACCAAGCGAATTTATAACTTTATTGTTCAAATGCAAGGTAATATATTTTCTTTAAAATTTCAAAAATTATGTAGTTGTCCTTGACCTTGAAATTTCTTTGTTTTAATCTTTGAATTTAGACTATCCGTAATTATTAAACAATTTTTACTAGCAGTTGAGCCAAGGTAACTCAAAGCGTTTGAAATAGCGTACAGTTCGGCTGAATGTATACTACACTCCCTAGGCAATTTTATCAAACAGTCATAGTTGTTGGTTGGTAAAACAAGTAACAAAATTCATTTTAGAGCCGTCGGTAATCGTATGGTATCCTAGTCATTTCTCTTGGAGTTTTTCCCGGAAAAAGCTGTTTGCTGTATGTCGATCTGTATCCTGATAATCTGAAAAAGAAAAAAATTCTATTTCCTTATAGAGAGAGGCATATTGTGTCTGGAATATAGTCAATATTTCTGAATATCTGATTTTATTGGCGACTTGACATACGTTAAGAAAACAAGTCACCAGTAGGGAACTAATTCTTCTTGCTGGATATTTATAAACTGATGATGTACACAGTTGGGATTCAAAAGCTATTATTTTTAAAGTAAACTTATCGGATAGATATTGCCTCCTCGAGTCTAATGGGGGTTCAGAAGATTCTGTTATTAAAATGGCGAAATATATTAATTTCAAGAAGCCCAAATATTGACGATTACATTTATTGTGGATATCCAAAGTTTTGAGTTGTGAAACTACTGCTCATAAAATTTAAGTAACAATTCATTACATGGTTTTGCTCAAAATAATACATTAAGAACAAAAGAGGAGTTGCGATTGTAATAGTGATTAGTAATACACGCTGCGTGTCTGTACGTGGCGTGCACTACACACCCGACGTCGTTAGATGGCCACACCCTACCAGAACGTGGCAAGGCGTCGGGTAGCCTCGGGTAAGTGTGTTCCCGGCGTCACTCATTTCCGAACCTAACAGATTAGGGCCTACTTTATCATATGCTCCCACCAAATCTAAGAATGCTGCCACCGTCGTTTCATTTGAAATAAAACCCAATTGGTGTCAACGACCAGTTTTGTAATACTGCGCATTGTATATTTCCTGTACGGAAACAATATTAGAACTGAAGCATTTTATTTTCTGATTTCTAAGGTTATCATTACGCACGAAGCTAAAAAAATGCCTCTAATAATGAAGCGACATTTTGTGTTTTCTTATATTTTAGTAAAGGGATAACCATGCAGTCTTCCTATTGGGGCTGAAAGTCCCCAGATTTTCACATTGTATTTATTCGTTTCAATAATATAGGTTTATTATTAACAAGTAAATTTTTTAACATGGAGTACGGAATCTTATCCGACTTGGAGTAGAAGTTTTACTGTTTTGTGTTGCAGCATCCATTTATTTATGATGAAAAGGGGATAGAGTATACTGTCATTTCGTACGTTTGATAGGAATCTCAGATTTTTTGGAACGTAATAAGGCGGTTTTGAAAGTAAAAATTCTTTGGTCTACGGACCTAGAATTACTGTAGTTATGTTTTCAGTTTGTCGATTTTTAAGGTATGTATCTGTGCCCAGACTTTTTTTGAAGGGAGTTTGTAAATTTAACCACACAATTCCTCCCAAAATCTATCTATCTGTATTTTTAGTTTGGTATCGATACACGATTTTTTTATAAATTAAGTAGTTTTCGTTCGTTTATAACTGGTGTAGTTTATTTTGCGTTCATTTATTTCATAGGCGGACGTTTCATTCCACGAAAACACCTATACCGACATTTTTTCGTTATTTTAATGATTGAGATTGAGTATTGTGCTGCTTTATTTATAATGTTTAAGATTCAAAGTTTGCTCAAACTTGTTATATTTTGAAATTTTGTCCAATCTGCATGATCTGTATTCAACTTAATTTAATAAGGGTTTAAATTGAAAAAATATGTTAGGCGCGACAGTGTGAAATTTAATTAATTACTTAATTCCACGAAATTACTTACTTACTTAATTAATTAATACTAGGTGGTTTGAACCCAACGAATCGCCTACGCCCAATCCAAATTACAATTATTCTGCTACTGAATAAAGCTACATCGATAGCAGATTTTACGCGGTTCCCCCTAAGCTAGTAGACCATGCGCTCGCGGGTTCCATTCCCGCCGTAGCCTCTGGCCTTTTTTTACGCTACCCTCCCCCCCCCCCAAACAAAAAACAAACAAATATGCAATATATTGTCTGGCTAGATTCAGGAGGATATCTTTGGTCAAAATCAGTTCACCTTTGTTAAGGTACACCAGATCAGTTTCATTTGTTGTGTCTAACTGGCTGCGGCCCTTGTTGTCCGTGAAACTGAGAACTATATGATGGAAAACTAGGGCTATGTGATGACAGTTAAAACCTCCGCAAATTATGACGGGGAGAGTGCTAAAAAAACGTTTCCCATTCACTGCGTTTCATTTTGTTCCGCGGTGTGTTGTAAAGTGAGTTTAAAGAGGAACAGTTTTTTTAGAGGTATGTTCGTACCAATACACATTATGATTTATGGACATGACAATATATTTAATTTATTATACAATATGTGGTTTTTTAACTAATATTACGATTCCAGATCTTCCCACATCCTATGATGTAGTTTCTAAAAGAGTAGAGTAGGGCGAAACCATGTTTCCGAAAATGCCATGAAACTGAAATTTTTATTATGAACACGCGCTTCTAAATTTTCGTTTCTTTGCAACTAATGGGGGGAGGTTTTGTACATTTTGTTCTATAGCCTTATTATATTGGCATATTCCTTTAGTTTATCTGGATTTTCAACCATAATATTTTTCTTATAAAATTCCTTACGCCTATACGCAAATTGCACTAAATTGGTACCAGGGTCACAGGGCTGAACAACCTTTTATTAATTGTCTGATTTTGTTCTTCTTCGGATCGATTCCTTTTTCATACATTTATTTATTGGATGCAGGTATCGTGGTCGGGGGACGCGGAGGGAAAGTTTCAGATTAAAAGCAGTGAATGCATCTTCTATCCGTTTAAAATCCCTTGACGGTTCTTTTCCTCTAATGGCTTGGTAGGATCATTGTTGACTTTCATTTCATACTAGTAATCGTTTAATTCAAAACTTATTCGGCTTTGACCTTTTGCTTGCATTTTGTTCTCTCTTTTCAGTGTGGACTTTCCGTTTTTATGGACAAGTTCTGTAGAGGGCGCTTCATGAGAACACATTTTCTAATATCTTTGAATCTTTATGTACTTATAATGTGTCTCGGTATGTGAGAGGCCCTATGGTCGACTACTGACCACTAATCGCCTCTCAATCATATTAGTTTTAATAAACAAAATCATCGATTTCTTCTGATATGTGTTGAATGAAGGAGAAGTAAATAGGAAATGTATTTAAAAAGAGAGAGGAAGTTTAAGTATGTTTAGGTTTAACAATTAGCTTATTTCTTTTTAATGTATAGCAACCCGGAAAAGTAACGTTAAGTTCAACAAAAAATTCAGTTTATATTCGACATATCCATTGATAATTCGCCTCTAGTTAATTTTCTCTCATTGAAAAAAAAAATACTAATAATGGCCCGTTTGTTGATTTAATAACTCCTAGAATGAAGAGGTTTCGATAAGATGAGGAAAGTCATGACAACTAACCCAAGCTGTTTGCTTTCTAGAGGGCTCTAATTAAATTCAAAATACTCTTTTCTAAACGGTTATACTTAATAAAAATTTCAGATTTGATTTTTTTAGCGAGCAGAGTAATCTCGTACGTAAGTTGTTTTCGTTAAAAGTACTCAGTAACTATAATTATTTAAAAAATTATCAAAATATCGTCAAACGAATAGTGTACAAGAAGTGATAAATTTAAAATGTAAAATCAAGACGTTTATTCTCAAGTTTGGATAATATTTGGATGAAATTGGTTTTCTTATTTATTTCGGTAAAATACATTTCTTTATAGAATAAGATATAGGAGTAGGAACGAAGAAGCAAAGACATAAATAATGACGTCAAGGCGTTGAATAGTTTCCACTTTCCCATTGACGACAGAACATGCGGATGAAACCGACTCTTAGATTGCGTTCATTTGTCAGACGACGTACAGCCTACCTTGAATAATTTTTTGCTCCCTCCTAACAGAAAAGGATGGATTTCCTTCCGGATTAAAAGAAAGACGCATACATTCGCCCAGACACATGCAAAATAAAATGCTATTTGCCATTCGAAACTATCCCCCATAAAACTACAGTTAAAGATATACTCACACTGAGAAACAGAAAAAAAAAACATTAGCCACCCTTAATATGTTAATTAACTCTTAAACAATTGTCTATTGGTTAACTTACTACATTATTTGGTCCGTTTTAAAGGTCTACAACCTCTACAATTGATTTTTTTTTTTTTTTTTTTTTTTGGGTGGGGGGGGAGATAAAATTAAATGATTTCAATTCTACCGCCCTACATGGGGATTTTAGACTCGACCTTTTCAAAGAAAATTATGAACTTCATAGAACTATCATGTATAGATTTTGTTATTAAGAGACCGTCATTTGTATGAGCGGAGAGGCAAAAAAAAAAAAAAAACTTGTTAAAGAGCGTGTAAATGTCAAAAGTATTTAATGATGAGAAGGGTAGGTAGAGTGAAAGTGAACATTTAGAATCTTGGATGGCACAAATTTACAACTGTAGTGTAACTCCACTATGACCTCTATTGTGAATTGATTTATTGGAATTGTGATAACTAGCGTGGAAATATATTTTAATTTTATTTATATATCTGGGGAATAAAGCAATCGTTAAAGATTTTTAAATAAAAATGTTAGTGATGTTCAATAATAGTGTGCCTACGGCAATTAGGTTTTTTTTTTTGCTTGTAAAAGATACAAGAAAGGGCATTTTTAAATCTGTGGATATCTCCTGTATTAACGTACTTTCGCCCAAGATGCCATTTTGAGACAGGCGTTGAATTCACTACTAAAAACAAAAATTTTCAAATTTTACATATGGTTAACAGAATCAAAATTGGCAGGCAATACAGCAAACTTTTATTTATCTAATGTTGAAATTATTATTTTTCTTTAAAGGTCATAATATGTTGTTTATATTATAAAAATATAAATGCCGGTGTTTTTGAAAAAAAAAAACACTTGTAAGTATGTCGCAGCAGCCCTGCATTCGAACCCGGGGGACCTTTACCTTACAGTGATGAGCGCCGTGTCAAAGACTGAACCTTGCGGCCAACGACGCCCCATTATGTTAGTGTTATGGGACCAATTTTGATGCTTTACAATCGCCTAATAAATTAACTATTCCATTACATTTATTTGGTTTATATGTAAAATTGAAAATTGCATATTTAATTTACGTTTGTTTTGTTTCTATAAGTGGGGAATTTTGCTCATTATAATGGATATTTTTGAAAAGTGTTTCCATAAATAAACATTAAAATCCACTAAAATCCATAAAATACAATTTATTTACATGAATGTGAAATAAAAATACGAAAAATGATTAAATTCGAGGATATTTCAGCTACAGTACAAATAAATAAAAATAACGTCTTGGGCGATTAAAATCAACAATATGAAAAAGAAATACATGTAATGTAGTAAAATAATTATTTTTGGCCTGTACGAGACAGAAAGGCGACCAAAAACCAGAATTTTTTTTTTTGATGCAGGACGTCATTTTGTGGGACTATTAAATTTAACCTCTGATGTTTCTTCGTCATGTTACTTTATTAAACGTGTTAACCTGACTGTTTTATAAATTTTTTTTAAACTTTACACGAGTTATAATTAACTCCATAGGCGCCTAATTACTTTACAAAATGAGTTGAAGAAATATATTAAAGAGAAAGATACGAATTTTGTGTCTCATTTGAATTCTTAAATTTAACTATTATCAAATAGGAGAAGGTGGATTATACAGTGATTGATTTGAGCATCCTCCACGCAACCGGTTCTGAGTTTTGAATCCCGCTATAATCCAATAAATCGTAAATGAGATTAATTTGAAAAAAGGTTGTAAAATCTCCTCTATTACAATCAATCAGTAAGTATTTTAAAATTTGGGCGGCACAAATCGCCAGTACATAATCATATGACGTCAATGAAATGAATGGTTAGGGCGTTCCAATCATATTTGCTAGTATTTCAGGGTTCGAACCGCCGAATAACCCATGAAATTTTAAAGAAGAATTTGAATAGAATTATTTAAAATGTTCAGAAACTGTAGACGTAGTTTCATTTCAAAATTACAGTCATCAGACATTTTTATGAGGGCTAAACATAAGCATTACATAAAATTCTGTTTAGTGGGCGGTGTGTTTATAAGAATTGTATTGAACTATTCATTTTGAATAACTTCTTCACGTATTCTCAATATTGCAGAAATTACTTTACTCTATAAATTAATGGATTACAGAATATAAATAGATTTTGAGTGTTCAAATTATGATATTTTGATTTAATTAGTTCTTGGAATATCACATAAAGTGTATGACTTCCTGTTTACATTTTTCAAAGGCTGTCAGATTAATTAGTTCGATAGTATTTTTAATAAACAACCGTTGATAAAGCATTTTGTTTTTTCAATGTGGTGCATGTTATTACAAGACATACTATAAAAAATAAAATACCTCGTATTTACAATTCTGTTTTAAAAAAGCCTTAAAGAACTGAGATATCGTCTGAAAAATGGTTTTCGGCGTCATAGAATGTGGGAAATGTGTTTCCTCTTGATAACCTCAGCATGCGTACTGCGTGAATTCAAAAAGGATTTAAGATATATAACCTGCGTTGCTTTGAAAAAACTGTTGACATGGAAGCAATAAAACAACAACATTAACAGGCGCAGAATCACACAAATAACAGAATCACACAAATAAAAAAAGCCAAAATCATATTAATAAGTTTATTATATTGTTAATCATAAAATTAGGGTGAAGAGAAAAACATAATGAACTCAGGAGAAGTTGCTTCGCTTATGTTACACGATAATACATGTAAAAATGAATTTCTACAATGCTAGAAAATTTTTGATAGAAAATGATCAAATTCACTTTTAAACAAAATTGAATTTAATACATTCAATCAAATTAAATTTAGACGTTAACAAATCAAATTCATCGGTTTGCAATTTTAATTCACTATTTCCTAAATCAGAGAAGAAGAGAGAAGGAAAACTAATTGACCAAATATTTACATTTATATGCAAAGATGGCAACCTGACTCTTTTTACATTTGCGTTAGAAATGCGAAAGACACTGGGCTTCGTAGCTTTCTACAACCGCTGTATTGTAATCATTTCGTACAGTTTAGCCTCTTACTGCATTTACCGGGGAAAACTGATTGTAAAAAACATTTTTTTTAAAACCGCTGTCACTTCTGATTCATGGTAATGTTTTTAAATTATGTGAACAATTTAAAACTACTTTGAGTGAGAATCATCTTTATGACAGATATCAAAATTTAAATATCTTATATGTACATATGTATAAATTAAGTATAAACAATATATGTATAATTTAAAAAGTAAAGCAAATAAAGAAGATGTATAAATGGTATAAATAAATATATTAAATAATTAATTAGATGATTCTTTAGGTAATAAGATAATAAATTTGAAAATAAATACATACTAAATTAGATAATAAATAAATGTGTACATACATTCACAGGTAGAGAGGTGATTGCCGTAAATCAAATTTACTTGTACAAATCAAATTAACTAATTAAAATCTTACGTTTTAAATAATAAAAGTTAATTTAATTTCAAAATAGTGAAATTGATTTGGAAAAGAGTGGATTTAATTTGCAAAAGGATTAAATTTATTTTTAAAATTGTGATTTCATTTTGCAAAAGGCAGCTTTATTTGAAAAAGGTGAATTTTATTTGTAAAAGGGTAAAGTGAATTTGATAAGGGGTAAATTTGATTAACAAAATGGTAGTTTCAATTTGAAAAAAGGGGAAAATTAATTTGCAGATCGGTGAAATTGATTTTCACAAAGGTGAATTTAATTTGGTAAAATGTCAATTTACCTTTCAAAATCGTTCAATTGCTTTGTAGAAGGTTGAATTTAATTTGCAATTGGTCACGTGTTCATTTCAAAGAATTATATTATTTTTATATTCGTAACTATCAATTTTCTTTTGTCATGTCCTACTTTATGTCCAACAATGTCATTGCGATGTGGGTTTATCTTTTCTTTGTAATACTTTTTGGTCATTTTTGGTCCTTTCGTGCCGTTGAAAGGTAGTACATGCTGGTGATCCCCAAATCATCTCATATTGAAACGATCATCCTTAACATGCAGCACTTCTTGCAAATAACACCAATTTTGTTTATTTACTTGAAATCTACAGCTTCCTCTTACACTGTTGGAATTATAAACTTTAACTTTCTTAGGAAAATTCGTCCTCCCATTTATTTTATTAACACAAATAATGTTCGTTCCTATGAAAGGATGCTTTACAACTATATCCGGAGAGGAAGGGGTCACGTCAAGGGCCCAATAGAAAAATCCTTCGATAAATCTAGTAACAAGAAAGGAAAAACCTAAAGACACAATGGCCTAGAGGTCTCCTATTCTTACGAATCAAAAATTAGTAGTTAATGGTCCGCTCGACCAATTAATATAAGACAATTAATTATGGATTTTATTCAGATATCGTGAGATGCGGTCTGGTGTGATGTAGGTATCAGAAAAACATTTTCTTTATGGTGCTAACGTTTCGATCTTTTATTGAGATCATCTTCAGGGCTCAAAGTGTCTGTCTTTGACATGTAATTGTGCCATGTCGTGTTGAGAGTGCCCTGAGACATGGCACAATTACACAGAAGACAAACCCTTTGAGCCCTGAAGATGATCTCAATAAAAGATCGAAACGTTGGCACGATAAAGAAAATGTTTTTCTGATACCTACATCACACCAGACCGCATCTCACGATATCTGAATAATTATCCTTTAACGGTCACTAATCTCTACACATTATGGATTTTAGTTGAGATGAAAAAAAAATTCGAACTTGAAATATGGCAAAAGGAGGGAAAACTCGTAATGTGAGGTTGTGATGGGGAGTTTATGTCCGAGTGGATCGAGGTCACGATCAAGTAAATGGTAGAGCAGCCGCGTCGAGTCGTCACTCGAGCTGAAGGTCGTGGGTTCGAATCCTTCTCGTGCCATTAACCTTTTTTTCATCTCAACTAAAATCCGTAATTAGTAGCTAATGTTTTTCTTCCTAGTTAATCCTCAGGGGTTTGAAATGCGAATTGATTGATAGGTGCCTATCGTTTTCATCTCCAACACGCTTAAATTAGCAAGAGCTCTATTGTGTCGTTGAAAAGGATTAACTGAAAGATTTATTATTATGTAATTTATCCTGAGTCATTTCAACAAGACAACTTTCCCGTGTAGCACTTCTTGGTTCATCCTTTATGGATAACTTTCGAAAGGTATAGAAGTAAAGTTTAACTTAGCTTTTAGTTTAAAACAAGTATGAATAGCCGGAGGGAAAAGGGCCAATTGATGTGTGTGAGAACTAACTCCTTCTGTCGCGTGCGGTTGCATACTCCAGAGCAAATCGAAAAGGAAAATATTCACCGTTCTCTCCTAGATACTCAGAACCCCACTTCTGATATTCCCCTTCATTAATGAGAACCAATTAGGATATTTCCGATTAAATATGGTTTTCGCCACAGAATATAGTAAGGACTAATTACACTCGATATCTTGAGTATTCCTCTTCCTTAATTCGATTACAAACTCATAATTCACAAAACGTTTTAATATTTAATGTTTTCATTTATTTTTATTATTAAAATATGGTCAGTTAGACGTCTTGCAAATGCATTTTACCTTATCGCTACAAATTAAAGAACTTTACATTGATTGATTTTAGAGCTTCTACACAAATATATGTGATGAAAATTTCATTATAGTAATAAATATTCTGCAATTTTATAACTTATCACGGTCATCGAATTAGTTTCATATCTGATGACAACGGCAATGAAAAACGGAAAAGCCGGGGTTAACACTCTTACCCGACGCAAATCCAAAGTTCATTTTTCCATAAGATTGTATTTGCCTCGTGCAGATATGCCGGATGCTATGCTACCCTAATCTACGGAAGATCCCTAAGAACCGGACACTCGTACTTTTATTCAAACTGCATGTATAACTGCCGTTACATTAATTACACTTCTTTTAAGATAATCCAAATTAAGTGAGATCAAAAATGCATTATTTTAAAAAATTAATTCTAATGATTTGGCAGAAAAATGATCAAAACACCGGAATACGATTTATTGATAGAATGATTTTAACTAATAATTTATTAGACTGTTTTGCTCATAAAATTTAAATAACAATTTATTTCATGGTTTTGCTCAAACAATTACACGATTTTCGTCGAGTAGTGTCAGAACAGGACACTCATATTTTTTGTAGTTTATTTCGTACTATGTATATAGAATTTTGTCGTGATATGAATTACAACATCCTTATTTCAATATAAAGCAAATTAAACGAAATCAAAAACTTTTGTGTTTTTATAAAAATGATTTAATTAAAATGGTTAGGCAGAAAATAGTGAAAAAGGGCTAAACTTACTTTTAAAAAACCGGAATAACTTTATTTAAAACATTCAAATTTAACACACAATGTATTACATGGTTGTGTTCATAAAATTGAACTAACAATTTATTACACGGTTTTTCCCAAAGTAATGAATTAAGAAACACACACATGATACACCCTGTGTGACTGCAGGTGGTGTGCACTTGACTTCATATAGATGTGCACCCCCTGCCAAAACGTGGCAAGGCGTCGGGTGGCATCGGATAAATGTGTGGCTTAAACAAATGCGGCCACCGATGCCCCCGACTTACATTTAACAACCTTGAAATAAATTCTTGTCAGCGGTTTTTTATGATTAGTTTTCCCCGCAAAAACAGTAGCAACAAAACAAGGCAAAATGATTACATTGCTAAGGTTGAAGAAGGTTATAAAACCCTGTGTCTTTCGTAATTCTAACACAGATTTAAAAAAAAGTCAGGTTGCAATCTGTATGTGGTGAATATATAGTAAAATATATACTTTTTCTTGTTCTTCCTTGAAATACAAACTTTACGAATGGAAAACGTTATTTTATTTTTAATTACGTACACTACTTAAAATATTTATTTTGATTCGCCTCCTGGGGCCCATTGGCAAGAGGTTCAGGACACTATTTGTCTGATTATTTTCGATTCAGTATCACAAAAAAAGTTTCACGGAAATTGGTAATCCCACCTTATTTTTCGTCATGCGGAGATCCTATTAATAATATTGTCAATTTTTATTGTTAATCATTTTATGAATAATATAGATCTCAGTCTGGTCAAGTGGATGAACAACAATTGTTATCTACCAAGCGTTCGACCAATTTTGAGGTCATTAGAATAAAACTATCTTAAACATGTCTACAAATTGACATTTTTTAATAATTGGTTTCAAATTTTTTGGACTGAGAAATCAGTCACACATTCCAAGGACCTCATTATCACTGATTGGTGATACATAGTGTGTGACTGTACATGGCGTGTGCATGCGTCGGACAGATGTGCACACCCTACCAAAACGTGGCAATGCGTCGAGTAGTACCGCATGGCGTACCATCGTGTACATGTGTCCCCGGCTTAAAGCAAAAACATTTTATATTTTAAAATAATTTCCTCTATCAAATTCGAATTTTTTTGCTAAAAATTTTGGTCCGCCAGTCCACTCTAGTTGGTTCTGTCAGAACACCTTCCTTCCTTTGAATACTTGAATCTTATCTGGCTGATCACGCCGCATCTCTCAAGGAATCTATAATTGTTATGTTCTTTTTAAATGCCCAAAGGGGAGCATAATCGGGCCTTTCTTAATCACAATATACCCAGCAGAGATTCTTGTATTATATGAGCTTTTTTTCTGACGACACGGTCATCCTTTCATTTTGATCCTTCAGTACCAAGTCATGAAATCAAATTCCACCTTGTCCAGTCTCAGTATCGCAATTGAAGGATTTACCTTCGGAAATCTTCCTACAGTCCATTTCAATCGTGTCATTCCTACCTCTTATAGTGGGCGCTATTTGGGACCAAACATGCTCAACTTTAACCAGATAATACCTGAAACAATCCAACAGTGATGCATTTTTCACTCGCACGACAATTGACGGAGATTTTCTTATACATATTTTTTTTATTTTAAAAAAAGTTAGTGATATCAAATGGACTATAATATAGCCTTTTTATTTTCTGCATCCTTTTTAGGCGGGCCGGATGAATTTCTCTTGAATCAATGACGGATGCAATCAAAAAAACCCAAAAATAGGTGTTTATTATTTTTTAGTTTGTACATACCATATGAAACTGGTTAACTTTGTTGGAGAAACATTATAGACAACCTGAGGCCCAGGTCAATTTCAAAATTTCAAATACGACCTATACATCCAGACATTTTAAATAACATTTTGCGCTGAAAACAAAGGTGCAAACGCATTTTAGAATGCTTAAAAAGCAACGTAATACTACATCAACCTGTCTATCCACAACGACCTCAATATTGCTTTTGTCAACGAACTGATCCGTTCCCGATACCGAAAGTCCTAATCTATACACATTCACATCCCGAGAATCCACCACGTAGCCTTAATAGTCTATGACCTCGAAACTTGGCTTTTTATACCCTCACACTGAGACCTGGCATTGGCTGGTTACGTATGGAATATGTTTTACGAGTGCAGCACTGCCGTTACTGTTAGCGCTGTGACCGTGTGAACAGAAAAATATTGAGATCGCATTTGAATCGTGTATATAATACAAATAAATTAATTCGTTAAAAAATATAATCTTCAAAATGTAGACTTTATAATATTTAATTAAATATTTAAAACTTAAAAGCGAGAACCACCAAATTTTCAGCAATTAAACATTAATTTTCCACTAGTAATAATTGATCTTGGAAAACTTAAGCAAATGTGATTAAAGGCTCGTTTACATTTGTCAGTTTGGAAGATGATCTTGGATGAATGATCTAATGTGACAAATGTAAACTGCCAATCATTTTCAATTCCTCCAGAGTGAACATTGGAGGTGAACGATGAAAGAAGTTGACCCCTAATAACATTTGATGAAAGAGTCTTTCCTACAACCGATGATTCATCCAGAGCGAAAGCGGATTGAAAAATGTAAACAAACGTTCATCCTCGCATTCACTGGCCTTCATTTCACCTTACGCCAACGGAACCCCATCTTCCTTTTTATTATACAGTTGTCGCTAGTTTTATTTTATTACAATGGCATTTAAATGGCAAGGCAGACATGTAAAAATGTTTCTTGAAGAGAGTTGGTGTCCGAGTCGAAGTCACGATAGCTGAAGCGGCGTATTTAGCCGAAGGTCGTGGGTTCGAATCCCGCTCGTGACACTGACGTTTTTACCTCAACCAAGACCTTACATGGAAAGGATAATTAATTGAAAGGAGTAACTTTCAAGTTAATAAACCACTAAAACGAAAATGAGAATTTCTTGAAACATACCCATAGCACAAGATCAGTGAAAACACAACTGGATGGTTCACTTCGGAAAGTTGCAATAAGTTTAAATAGAGACACAAAAATATCTCGAATTGAATTGAGAAATCAGACTATTGAAAGTAAAGACTTTTTCTGCGATTTAACATGTAACTGTTTGTTGACAAGGCACCCAGTGTGTAACAACGTTTTTCTGTTTAATCCACTATTTTCGTGGTCCGCTCGATCAATTAATATATCACAATTAATTACGGTTTTTAATTGAGATTAACAAAAGTTAATGAAATATGGCAAAAGAAGGGAAAATTCGTATGGTGAGGTTGATGTCCAAGTGGATCGAGATCACGATAGCTCAGGTGGTAGAGCAGCGGCGTATCTAGCCGAAGGTCGTGGGTTCGAATCCCTCTCGTGCCATTAACGTTTTTTCATCTCAACTAAAACCGTAATTAATTGTTTTTCTGTTTGTTTCATAAATTATTTCTAACCATTGCTGTAAGGTTTACAGTTTGACAATTTTTCTTATTTTCCTTGTTAAATATCACGGCTTGTAAATTAATATGTTTAATACAAAGTATCCTGTCTGTAATACACGAAAACGGCAAAAAACATATTTTTTAATAGTTAACAGGTTTAGCCGAGAAATTCGTACTAAGAACAACCCAGAAGGTTGTTTTCATTGTGTTGTAACATACCTTTCCGCCGGAAAATGCTTTTCCTCCGTGTTTTCGCGTTGTCACAGGCCATGTTTGTTTTAATTAGGAAAGTTTTAACCTCAAAAGTACTGACGTAGTTATGGTGATAGTATCAGACGCTCTATTCCTCCCAGCATTTGCTTAATTCCTCGTGTAAATTAACAGTGGGGTTTAAAAATATTTTAACCTCGTTGTTCGTCGGGTTTGATTTGATTACAAATGTTCCCTCCCTACCGTGCTGAAGACAAATCGTAATGATATCGCAAGCTAACGTAAATCCGGCTTGTCGTTTCCTCTCTGAGAAATGCTATTTTACCAGTTCACGACTGCACATCTATCTCAGCTATGGAATTCTGTCCTCTTAGAACTCCTGTTGTTTTAAACCTTCGCTCTCTCGGCATTGTTTATGCGAAATGTCGGAATGCGATGAAACCCGGATAAAACGGATTGCAGGGTGCATCTGTTTTCTGTGCTAATTACGACCGTGAGAGATGGTCTAATTACATGGATAAAGACTAGTTAAAGTCGTACAAAATACACGAATCTCGTTAACGATAATCCCGTTGTTATTCAGATTTTCCGTTTGAACGCATATTACACGTTAAAAATAATAATATAAGTCATTCCATATAAGAGGGGATTATTTATTGGATAAAAATAATTGGGAAAAAAGACGACAAAAGCCACATGCCAATCCAACCACTTTAAACATGATTACTGTTCGATTTACGATAATCTCATAGGGGAAATAAAAATACAGCAATCACATGCTTAGTGCTTTTAAAGATTATCCATTTAGTTAAAATTCTTAGACTTTCACTTTTTTTAGGTGAAAAAAATAAAGTGAGAGTAAAGTAACTAAGAGACTGTTTTAACACTTTTTAATTAATTGAATATATACAAGTGCTTCAGAACATCAGGTACAAGCATATACACCTTGGACAAACGACTTACTTACCGCAATACTTCTGAACGTCTGTCTCGTTGTTTTTTCTTCTACTTTCTTTATTTTTCCGACACTGAGGGCTTCGTCGCTCCTATTTTCTAGACCCGCCTACTGCATAAATATTATATACTTAATGCACCAAAAATCTTCGGTTTTCTCAAATGGGTTCGTAGAGGATCTTTATATAAAAGAAAAAGTTTGGACTGTTTGGCTGTCTCTTTGATTTGACTGTCCGCACAACCTCTTCCCGGTAACATTCATCCAACCTTTGACGTATGATCAGCAATTGAACACACCATCGGATCGGGATACCTGGAGCTTAAATACAAAAGGGCATGAGTACTTTTACGACGAATTAAGACAGTGCTTAAGCCAGAATGTTGTTTTTTCTTGACAACCTCAAAGGCTAAGGAAAGAGAAAGGCGGTGAGCAGGCAGAGTCAAAGTCTTGATGAAGTATCTACTATGGAAACCTAAGGTGAAAACATGAACTAGAGAGGTTGAAGTCTGAATAGAATCCATGTAATTAGGTGTTCTGAGAGGGAGACCAAACAACTTCTTGAAATTTTTCTACCTTCTGTCATTGAAACCCCCAACTCTGGGCACGATAGCACACAACTGAACAGTAAATCGCTATGAATAAGCTATAGTTGGTGGAAGGATGGACTTTACCATTAATAATGTGGATGTTCCAAATATGATTTAACACACATTTAGCCGATGATATCTTCTCCGTAAAATGCCGAATTAAGGGAGGGGGTCAGGTTAATGCCCAGATATTTGTAATGGTTAATGGCTTCAATAGGGTTGCCTTTATATTTCCATTTCTCATTAGCAGTAACACGACCTTCTTTTCTGAAGACCATGATCTTAGACTTATTTAAATTGACTGTGAAGGTCAATAGATCACAATAACTATCTAGCAGATTTATGTTGTTCTGGAGTAAGCGGGCGTTCAGCCAGAAGAAGCTTATCATCTGCATACCTCAGGACCTTCACAACTATTCCCGCCACTCAGACACCTCCCTCAAGTGTTGCAGGAATGTCGTCAAGAAAGAGAGAAAATAACAAGGGTCTATGCAAACAACCCTGACGAACCCCCCTAAACAATTCAGACACGCCCTGCCTGTCCCTCACAGCCGACAAAGGATCACGATAAAGGCCGTTAAAGGTATTAATAAATTTGAATAAGATCCCCAAGTTAAAAAGTTGGAGAAATAGTGCCTTCAGGGGCGTCGGTGGCCGCAACTGTTCAGGCGTTGACACGGCGCTCATCTCTGTAAGGTAAAGGTCCCTGGTTCGAATCCAATGGGTTTTTTTCAAAAACACCGGTACACACAGGGTTTATTTAAACCCTCGTGACAAAAAAAGAGAAAAAATAGATCCTTCCGATTAACTGAGTTGAAAATTGCTTTGAAGTAACCAAAAAACACTTTCTCTCCCTTGCTGAGAAATTTTAAATTAATAACAATCATTTCAATGAACAAATTATCAAAATGTGTGGTGATTAGTGGCTGTATAATTATTCAGAAATCGTGAATGCGTGAGATGTTTTTCCACATCCTACATGTGTTTGTTAGATGTAAACAATGTTTGTAAATCCCAGGCCCCGAAGATGATCTCAATAAAGATCGAAACGTTGGCACGTTAAAGAAAATGTTTTTCTGAAACCTACATCACACCAGACGGCGTCTCGCGATTAGTGAAAAATTACCAAAAGTTGAATAACCTTTACGAAAGCCGGCTGGTACCCACTAAGGAGAGCATTGTCTAGTGTAAAGGTCTCCAGGCGGCGAAGTAGGAGAGCAGTAAAAACCTTTGACGCCGAAGTCAAACCTCTATAGCTTGGCACATCATTAACATTGCCTTTCTTAAATAAGGGAAGAACAATAGATAAACCAAAATATATTAAATAATATAATGTAAAAAAGTTTTCATCAAAATATACTAGAAACCTAGAAAAAATGAAAACTTTTGTATAAACATTTACTCAAATATATAATTCATGTTTAGGTTTTGCAATGCTAGAATGTAGTTTTCAAAGTTGAGTAGTTTTAGGAAAACAAAACCAGATTTTTTATTTTGTGACATCTGTTTAACTCTTACAACGTTAAAAATGAACGATACAAATAGAACTTAATTCGAATTGTACCAGCGGCCTTTATTTGAGCCTATTACCACAAATCGACAGATTTGATTCGCATCGATCGTCAGTAATTCCAGGTTCTTCATGCCCCTTCGTTGTTCTTAAATGATAAAGTGAGCGAGCATAATTTTTAACAGCCGTTTTCAAATAAGTGACGTACAAACGAGTTATACATATTTTAACATGTTGACGTTTTAAGTGGCAGGGCATGTAGGTAATAATTTAAAATGACAGGCCACAACCCATTTAGTATTTAAAAATAAAACATCTGAATTGCAAAGGGAATCCCCATTGAAAAAAGAGCTAGATATATTTTTTATCTTTACACCGGAGAATTAATAATCACTGTGTTGTTATTTCATGAAACTCCTTTGCCAGCTTACTTTTCTGGCGATATTTTTTTTTCACGACAATTAGTCAACCTTTGGGTAGTAAGATTTCCGACTGTCTTGTTACTCTGTTCAATGGGCAGCCCTTCTCTACCTCAGGTCCTCTTGAATCAAGGATAAAATTGTATTTACAGTAGAACCAAAGATCTTACACCCGTAATAAAAACCTATTCATTTAAAAAAAAATCTTCTCTTATTAGCAATCGCACTGTTTTGTATTACTTGATGTTCCCCTGGTTTATTGAGGAAAAAACACTGCATTCCAGTTAATAAAGTGCATTCAAACTAACCAAAATGTATTCACACTTCCACACAGTAACTGAATCTTTCTGAGTAATTGGGGGGGAGGGAACCACTACATTCTTGCTAATAAATTACATTCACGTTCAACTAAATTTCATTAAAATTTCCCATATTACTTGATATTCTTAAGGGTATTGGGGAATATTCCCATTCTAGCATATAAATTACTCGCAGAAATATTTGTTTCTTGTTGATCTGTTATTTCACAGTTGTTGAAGTCGTGCGAACCGGTCAAGAATAGCATAGTATATTAGCTTTAGTTTTTCGTTTGTTTTTGTTTGCTTTTGGAATAATAGAACGCTTCGGACCTCACGGGATCATTTGTGGGGGGGGAGACCTCACGGGATTTGTTCTTCTCAACTAAAAACCTTAATTAAATGTACAATAGTCTAAATTAAATATAGAATATAATTTAAAAAACCATCTTTATAAAATTAACAATAAGATAAAAGAATCACTGTACAAAGATCGGTCATGGAGGCGTCGGTGGCCGCAAGGTTCAGTCTTTGATACGGCGCTCATCACTGTAAGGTAAAGGTCCCGGGTTCGAATCCAGCGGCCCTGCATACTTACTTTGCTTTTTTTCAAAAACACCGACACACTGAGGGCTTATATGACCTCTGTTGATGCGAACCCTCGTAATTTTTTTTTTTTTTAAATAGCATAGTATAGAAAAACACCTTTCTTTTTTTGTAACGTTTCGACCTTTATATGAGTCTTCTTCAGGGCATAAAATGGGGTGTTATTCTTGTCGTGTTATATGTGTGAAAATTTAGTGTGAAAACACGAAACCAATGATACCTCAACAATAGTACCAAACTTTATGGCTTGAAGACGACCCGAATAAATGTCGAAACGTGGGCAAAAAATAAGCAAAGTGTTTTTCTAAATTACTTCATTTTTGACCGCTCCTCCCACCTCGTTTTCACTGTCATAAGTACACGATACTACTCGGGTAATTGAGAAGAAACCCTCCCATTCACGCTAATAAATTACATTCAGTCCAATAAAATTGCAAAAGCCCAACACTTTTGATGTGACTTTTTTTCAATATAAACACGTGAGATTACCAGTTATCAAAAATTATAGTTTCTGTTAAAAAAATTCAAAATGAGAATTGATTGAAACAAAGTTGACTGGAAGCTTAGGGCGAACTTCTATGAATGCAATCGAATTTTTTAGTAATATGGGAAAGGTCAAACATGGTGCAGTCCTATTCTTTCTTTTCCTATAAAACGACATAACGATCGGCAGTGATTGATCACATTCAAAGTGGAACTTTTCGATATTAATTATTGCCGAAGGGTTTAAAAAGTTTAAATATTTAAGGGTAGATCAATGCGTTAGATTCTTTTAAATACATATCCTAGGGAATTGGATTAAACTACACAGTGATATTTTGTTGTTTTGAGTTATTGGATAGATATTTATTAAATAAATGCATTGAACTGTTTTGACATCAAGTCAAAGTAATCAACATCTTGAAATATTTAAGGAAAAATCAAAATTACTATTATGTTGTAGGATACATTTCATTCCGAACTCGAAAGCGAAAACATACTTTTATTCCTTTTCCTTGATTTATCTTAGTGGAATTGTAACTTACGGAATTTTTCCCATAACGTTCAATGTTTCTTAATTTATTCGATTTCCAATGGCCATATTTTTTCTCTTTTAAAAATTGATTATTTATTCAGTCAAAGTCAGAGAAATATAATATATATAATATATATTTTCTCTTATCAAAAAAAGTCAATGGTACGAGCGAGATTCGAACCCACGATCTTCGGCGAGATACCCCGCTGCTCTGCCACTGGAGCATCGTTCTACTCGGCCATCAACTTCCTATCTCAATACCACCTTTTTGAAGTTTATTTTATTTAGTTCAACTAAAAACTTAATTAATTGTAATATATTAATTGCTCAAGCGGACCACGAAATTAGTGAATTTTATCATTACATTCATTTCAGCTTACCTAGGTAAACTAAATTAAACGAGATGAGAAATTCATGAGTTTTAATCAAAATTACGTAATGGTGATTATTCATGAAAAAATTAATCAAAACCCAGGAAAATCATTTTGCTGTAGATTAACCAACAGTTTATTGTCAGTTTTTCTCCCAATAACACGTATTAAATCCTCACTTTTCGAATTCTTCATCAAGATCGATTTAAAGCTGTTCAACGAATGTTGGAAACAGCTAATCATCCCCAACCCATCTCTTTATCATGCACTATAAATGTTCTATGGGATTCATGTCAAGAGAACGTGCTGGCCAATTCATTATAATAATCCGTACACCCTACAAATTAATGGGAGACAACTCAAGCTACAAGCGGTCGAGCACTATCATGCACTGACACAAAGTTGTCCCCAATAAATGAAGGCCATGGGAGCACATCTTCCAGAAGAGCCCCCTTAATGTACCTTTGTGCAGTCAAAGTTCCATTCTGTATGATAACGAGTTTGGTACCGGCATGGAGGTTGATTCCAACCCATACCATAACTATTTTGTTATAAATCTTGTGACTCATGAAGCAAGGCGTTCTCCACACATGGTCACTACTCTCATGTGTTTGCCAGAAACCAAACCAGCACTTATATGGGATGAAGCCCCCCCCCCTCTGATTGTCCAACTCGAAGTAAGACTAGAGATTGTCTTTTTACTCGATGCCTCTCTTTTAGTAGACAACCTGATGCGAGACATCTAGACTCTAGGCTATTCTCACGAAGCCTTCTGAAGACTGCTTTAGAGCTCGCCCCTACAGTACGGACTGTTTGGAGTTGCCTGCCAATGAAGGAAGCCGGTAAATGGCGGTTCCGTATTGCGGTAAGAGCACTAAAACGAACGTATGTAGCCGTCGTACCTCGCGTTCGACCACTACCTTCTCTTCTTCATAGAGATACTTCCAGTAACGCTAAACCGCCGAACCGGCCAGGTGAGGCCACTTGTCCTCTTGTCTTGTTGACGATGAGTACTCGGGAACGTCAGACCTAAACCGCCTACTCTTGAGCTATGCCTACTCTGCGGCCCTCCTTGGAGAAAGCATCTGCCAGGGAGAGATCTTGTCGACACAAAATTATGCTTTTAAAAATAAACGAATTAATGATTAATTTTTGGTCAAATTTATTGTTTTATGAAAGAAAACAGTTTAAAAAAGTAATTATCTCACTGGAGGATTTGGCACTTGAAAGTTTGAAATTGATCATTATTTTTAAGCTAAAGAGTACAAAAGGATTAGCAACACTCCATGAAAACATGTAAACAACAAATTATTAATATTGAGTTTAAGTTTTAAGTCAGCTATTATGCGTTATACCTAGTTATTATTAGAAATAAACAAATTCATTCAAGTCTTTCTGTAAATCCATAGATTTTATCGAAAATGCGGGAGAATAGTAAGCAATAAGTCATGACCCTTGAATATATTGTTTGGTAAAATATTACATAATTGCTAAAATCATCTTAGTATTCAATATTTTAAAAAGTAATAAATCAGCTTTATTTGAATACCAAATTTAATATACTATAAATTTCAGTATATGGTGTCACACGGTCAATAAATGAAGCAATTTTAATTAATAATATGTTGAAATGTTTAATAATAATAAGTTACAAGAAATTGTTCCGACTTGGCTTACACAATTGTTATCCAAATCTTAAAATAATCAAATCATGTAACTTCCGGTTTACCTAATCTGATTGTAATAAAAATCTTTAATTTCCTGTAATCCTGATGTTTAAGTGATTTCGAACTTCTTGTTAAAATGTAACTTAACCGTTATTTTGTCTTCCCTCTTGAATTTAATCTAAGCGTCCTTCAGCTTGCCAAAGACTTTAGAAAGTGAGGACAATTTAAACATAATCTTAAACGTTTAATATCAACCCTTTATTATTTAACCTGGTATCATCCTATTTAACTGTTTAGCTGTTGTTTACGAGTGAGGTGGGGCAACGAATACTGTCGATGAGATAACAGACCAAAGACGTTCCACACGGGAGCATCCTGCTTACCATTTACACTGCTGACTTTCCTACAAAGCTCAACTCCATTTCACCGCCGCAATTTTTGTCTTCCAACTGGAATTCCAAACGAGCACCTCTCACCTCTAATTTCCATGAACAACTCAAGTTTATCAAACATTAGTTCAAAAAGTGAAGGATTCTTACATTCTTCTGTGAAGGATTCCTCTTGTACATCAAGAACAAAGAGCTACCGACTTCCTCTCAAGTCAGGTACTTATTATATAAATAGCAGACTGATCAGGAATTCCCGCACACATCTTGAGACTTATGAGACTAAGTATATTTAAGACCGAAGTATATTTTGTTCGTCAAAGGTTAACTAAGACTTTACAAGACTTAGAAATTATCCAGCGGATCCAATCTTTTCCATCAAACGCCTACGTAGATAAATCGCCAAAGATCTAAAAATTTATTATTCTTTTCTTATTTATTTAATAACAAAATGGTAAGTCCCTAGGTTACTTTTAAAAGTTGAAGGCGTTAAGGAATCTTTTATTAATACACTTTTTGGCCCATTCAAAAATTTTATAATAATATGAGCTGTTAACAAACTAAATTTATAATTTCAATATAATCAAATTTACTAAAATTTTGAAGAGGTGTTTATAAGCTTATAAGCCGAGACTAAGAAAAACAATAAGAAATAAATCTTCGTAACTATAAATAATTTTAAGCAGTACAAATGTTTACGTAGCCATTTTATTTTATTCGGATATTGTCCTTACTAATTTTCAAGACTACGTTAAAGCCATTTGTACAATAAGAATGCGTTAAAGATTTTTTTTGGTTATACGATAAGGAGGGGAGAAGGGCATTCATTAGCTTTGGATACCCGGCCGATGTTGAGCGGTGAGCCATGTCATTTTTTCCATCAAGTCCTGGATACTTGTTCCTTTCGCGAGTGTGCCCGCTCCGTTTTTCTTTGAAATGTATATGTAATAGTATTTGTTTTGAGTTGATTCCGTAAGTTAAATTTTAGTTATTTTTCTGTTGAAGGAGAAAAAATTTTATTTGAGAAAACAATTTCGTTTCGTATCAAGGCACTTGATTATCTATATATTTCTTTCTTTCAATTTGAAAAGACAATATTGTATTTTTATATTTTCCCTTTATATAATTTTTATATATATTTATTTTTCACTGTTATTCCACTGTTTAAATCTTGATTAATCGGACGGTTCCTTGTAAGACTTAACATATAAATTAGTAGCAGAGCGTGGTTTAATTTAAAAAAACAGCTGAAAAACACAATTGTTTTGACGATGGAAAACAAAAATAAGAAAATCGGAAGAGGAGGATATTACAGAATCCGAGGGTAATTACCCAGAAAGCGAGGATTCTGTGTGTTCCTCATCTTCCAGTTTAAACTTTGCGATGAATACATTTTTAAAACCAATAGACGAACTACCCAAGGGAATTTTAAATTTAAGAATAACGAAATTCCACGATCATTGGAAAATACGAAAATTTACACCGTATGATTCAGAAACAATCTTTAATTTCCTCGTTGATCTATAGCCCATCACGGATCGGTATAAACAGGAGTTTAGTAATATCCTGCAAAGTCTGGCGGATAGGCAGGGTGGAATTGCGGAAAATATATTGGCTCATGCTGCAATTTACCCCAGCGTAAATTTTGAATTATTTAAAAACAGCTTATTGAAACATGAGACGACTGGCAGACAACGGCAAATAATAACCACTAATTATTTGATGAAGCATCCGTCTGGGAATGATTTATTGAGACATTTTATTAATACAAAATAATGTATGTCAATATTATTCAGATATCGTGAGATGCGGTCTGGTGTGATGTAGGTATCAGAAAAACAGTTTCTTTATCGTGCCAACGTTTCGATCTTTTATTGAGATCATCTTCATCCTGGGATTTACAAACATAGTTTAAATTCTCTACACATATGTCAGTATTTTCGGTGATATTTTGGAAACGGGATTTGTGGAAAATATAACCGAAAGTTTACATCCTAAATTTTTGTCACTTTTGGGCTCAAGACTAAATTTTTCTACACTGGCGGATCTGTGAAAAGAAGTAGAATATATCGAGACAATTATGGCTATTAGGAATATGAATAATTACATATCGGACGAAGACCACACGTAAATCCCAAATTTTGTAAAAGAATCTCGGTCCGAAGATCATAATTTTGATCGCGATGGAATCAATTCTAAACGAGAATAAAGGTATTCACGAAAGGAATATAACAGAGGGAATCGTAATAACGGAGAGATCAATCTAAACATTTTTGGCAAAATACAAACGTAAAGTAAATGTCTCCCGACTTTGAATTCTGTCGTGGATCGTTTAAGGGGTGCAAATTACCTTACAGACGTCATCCTAAATCGGTCATTTCATCAAACAGAACTAACTGACGAAAGTTCAGAATTAATTTAATTTATTGTTCCATTCGGCAAATACAAATGTAAGGGCTTACCTTTTGCAATAGAGGCAGGTTCAGGATATTTGTCAATGCTTATTGACAAGTTATTTGAAACGGAAAAATATAAATTTGTTTGGAATTTTATTGATGACATCCTATCTTTTTTTTCACGGCCTGTCATGGGGTTATAAATAATCAAAATACCTAACAGGTCGTTTATCACGTTGGTTATCGTTATTATAAGCATATGATTTAACCGCTGAACATACAGTCGAAAAATAATTGCGACTGCATATCGCGTCATCAAACCAAAGATGAAAATCTAAATTCTATACGAATAAAATTTTTAAATAAATAAATGTACCAAATTATTTTGTGAAGAATATTATTTTATACCACAAAACAGAAACAATATAAACATTTCAAAGATAATTTTACCTTCGGTTTTGTATCCCACGATTTTCAATTGCTTTCATACTTCAGAAATGCTGCTAAAAAGGTGCTTAAAATGTAAGAAGCCTTTGAATGACATTAGACAACAATTTGTTTATAACAAAATGTTTACACACATGAAAATAAGAAATAAAAATTGCGCCATTTGTGCTCACTCAAATCAAGGCCTACAAGGGTAACAACAAACATGTTCTACAATACCAAGCGGGAAGAAGCAAGTTTTCCGATGCATAAAATATACATTGATTTAGCTGAACCATTTCCTCGAAGTGAAGAATCCGGAAGACAATGTGTCTTGATGCTTTTTCAAAATTCATTATTGTGAAACCTATTTTTTAAGGGAACCTCAATTATTTGTCTGGATACTTTTTCAAAATTCATTATTGCCGATTTTTAGAGCAACTACAATTATCATGCATCAGAAAGGCACTTTTTTCCCTATTTTGCTATTCAGAAAATTATTGTATTTAGTGAACGGCAATTTTTAAGTCTAAGTTAAAAGAATTTTTGTTTTGGGTGAAAAAGATCTATCTATAATTTTAATTGCAATAAACAATCCTACACAGAGAGAAAGGTCCTCCCCTTATGGAGAGAAAGATTGTTCGATGTGACCCACATACTGGAAACATGTCATGCCTTGTCTCCCTACAGGGAGCGTGTAGGCATGCCACCTGTAGCGACTTACCACGTTCTCGACGGAAAGCGACACCTAGCCGGAAGCTCACCGAATGAATCAACCGTTCAATTAAATGTTGCCGTTTTCTATTGTTATCATAATTTATAAATAAGAATGTATTTATTATATAATTAACAATGTAAATTAATTATGAGTAAATTGTAAATAGATTTAAACGGACTGTACACAACTTAAAGAGAAAACGATAATCCAAGCAGCCACTTCCCGCTCCTTCCATTTCACACCTCCGAAATACCATTGGCTGCCAAGGGCTAAAAAAACAGTTTTTGTGAAAACTAAAAACTCACTCACTAATCTCCGCTAACCTGAGAAGAGACTAGTTCATCGGACCGAAGAAGTATTCCAGCTTAACTTCCTCATCTCTTCGTCTTGCCAGGATTTTCACCGGCTCTTCTCAGAGCCACACGTCACTGAAGAAGTGGAGTTTCACCTCGAAAAGTAGAAAAGGACCCACGGGTCGTACGAGCTCACGATCTCCGTGGTGCCCGGTACCAGTCGGACAGGTGGAACTCTACCCATCTCTCAACGGTCCTTTTCAGGACCAAAAAGCCTCCTCACCGGCTCTACAGTGCCCACGACTTAGGAGTGCCCTTCTCGACTGTCTGAAAGGGATTTCGTGCCATAGAGCTCACGGGCATCCCGGTAAGGCAGAATAGTTGGGAACTTCGGTCACAACCGGCCCTTTTGAGGGCCCACCAGACTTAACATCGCACGGAAGGACTCCAACACCACCCAAGAAATTGTTTTTTTATATATATATATATATATATTTTTTTTATTGTATATAATATGTCTTATGTGTTTTGTTTTGTCTGAGTGCATGAATTTATTAGCGTGAGTGGCGAGGGTTGAGGGTGAAATATAACGTCATCATCGCCTCTCGAACGATGAAAGCGTATGAGTGTGTGTTCGGGGTCGATGGCGGAATATTTATAAAAGTACCTCATCGACCTCAATCTAGATTAGTTTGAGTGTGGAGGAAAATCATGTATTCCGCCGACCTAAGAGAATGAGAGTATTGTATGGATGTACTTATGTGTATGAATATATTTATTTGTATGAATGTAGTGTTTGAAAGTGTTGGTAGAATATAAACTTAGTTGGGGGCTAAAATGACCTAGATGTCAGAAGCCCCAGTAAAAAAATAAATAAATAAACAATTCTATGGAATCACTGGATTTTCACCTGCTAAATTATTTGTAAAAAGAAATTTGTTACATCCGTTAAGTTTAATTTGATTCTTAGTCATGGAGTTTCTCTTAATAACACCCAAAAGGTACCTAACCAACAATCAATAGACGAGACCATCTGCCGTACGAGTCTAGAACTGGGAATTGGAACAAATAAGACATCCTATACCACAACTCTCGCTGCAGACAGCATATACAATCTTCTAGACATAAGGTGACAACCACCCGAATTAAAAGAAGTCTTCCAATTACAACGCCGACAACATCAAATTAATTCACCTTTTGACAAATGTCATCATGTTCAAAAAATCAACATGCACAAAAATTTTGTATTGGCACTTACCATGTAAACCTATACTCTCAAATCTTTGTCATATCTAACCACAACACATCGTCTACCTTACACTTGTCTAAAATTTATTACGAAACACTATTAAAAAAATAAAAAATTACAACGAGCCCAAAAAAAGATTTATCTTGGCGCTGTAAAGTGTTTATTTACAAAGGTGGAGGGGATGGTTGCAAAATTATTTAATAGGTAAATTTTGCTTGTTTTGGGTTTACGGGCACCCATGAATGGTAGGATCAAGACATTGAGTAGCTGGAGATGCTGGAGTCAACATCGGTGAGCCATTTCATTTTCTTTTTTTTTCATCAAGTCCTGGATATCTTTTCCTTTCGCGAGTGTGCCCGCTCCTTTTTCTTTGAAATGTATGTATAACAGTATTTGTTTTTAATAGTGTTGGGCAAAAATTAGTCATGTCTAATGATTAATGATTGATCACTTAGAACGTTATTCATGATTGATAGTAAGTGACTAATTTAGTCATTAGTCACCAGATGTGATTGATGGCTAAATTAGTCATGACTAGTAATTAAATACGAGGCATGATTAATTTAGTCATGATACAGTTAGTCATGACTAAATTTCCATAAATAATATTCAAATGGGTGCTCAAGAAATGAAAAATACACAATTTCATCTCTTTTAAAAAAAATTCTAACAGAACTTTATTTCATCAAAACGAAAATACTTCAACCCCATATTTAACAAAATTCTATCTTCGAATTATAAGTAAAATTACGCCGTTATGAAAAGCCAAAAAATAATGATAATAATAATAAATAATCTTAAAACAAGCTACGCTTTGAAAAGTAAATTTGCTTACATAATCGACTAATGAAAAAAAAATTCTTTAAATGAAAATTTATTCCACTTGAATGGTGAGATTTCTACATTATTTGGAAAATACGCTGTCTTGGGGGTCTTGATTGTAATAAAATAGATATATAGATGGTTTTCGTTTGTGATAACATTTTTTGAAGGTTGGCCTTGAGCACGACACATCTCAAAATTTTTATCCTGAGTCTGTTGGATTTTGGTAAGTGGTCATTGTAAGGTTGGACAAAATCTAACTAATTCAATCATGATTAACAATTTTGATTGAAGTTTAATTATGATTGAATTGGTCATGAGTAAATTAATCATTGTATGATTTAGTCATACTTCATGATTTTATTAATCATGACTAAATCATGTAATGATTCATTTAATCATGAATAATTCAGTCACCATTTAACTTCAACCAAAATTCTAAATCATGATTGAATTAGTTAGATTTTGCCCAACTCAGGTTTACAATTGATTCAATAAATTAAATTGTAGTTGTTTTTTCTGGTAAAGGGGAAAATTTTTATTTGAGAAAAGACATTATTTATTTTGTATGTTACCGAGGCATTTTATTGTAAATATAATTTTTTTCTTTGATTTGAAAAGGCAACGTTCCATTTTTATATTTTTCCTTTATATCGATTTTTTTATAATTCTTTTCCTCTATCCTTGCATGACGTACGACATTTTGAACCGTTTAAATGATGAACTGGTAAAATGATATTGACTTTTTTTTAAGTTGTATTTTTTTAACTGAAAATCACTAGTTTTGAAAAACTCCTTTAATAGAACACCCTTACAACCTAGACACGTTATGGCATCAAAAGACCGTGACATTTACGATAGCGAGATTAATGATGATGATTAATGATTAATGAGTTCTTCAGTTAAATATACACATTAATGTATAATTATTTAATTGTTTGGTTACTAAAAGAAATAATTAATTTATAATTAATTTCTTACAATATTTATTAATGTAATATTTCTGTTATAATTCCCGCTTGATTGAGCAGCATTAAAACCCAGCTTCTTATCGGATCGTCGCGATGGCCTTGGACGGGTGGGGGTTCAGTGTTGCAGGACAAGTCCAAGAACGTGGTGGCTTCTTCAACCTGATGATGAGCTGTATGCTTGAAATCCGATCGTCGAAAACAACTTACTGTGAGTAGGCACTATCTTTTTAAAAAGTTCGAACAACCCACTCATTCAACAATTTATCATTTATAAAAAGTATTTATTCGTAGCTAACTAGAAATTATTTCAACTTCTTACTGGTTTGAGTAGTTAAAGAATTTATTCAAAACTTTTGTTCTCGGCTTTAAAATTTGTTTATTGGCCATTGATTATTTTAAATACATACCTACATGCATACAACACACACACATATATTTAATGGTTTTGCGTGTAGTAAACTAGTTTTTAAAAAGAATACTATGTATTACGCAGCATGCAAATACAAAACTGGAATAACAGTTCCAATTAGGGAATCTTCGGTCTATGCTCGATGAAAAACCGAGATGGATTGAATTAAAAATAATAATATTAGCAAAGGCTTGGGGATGTAATGAACGAGGGGTTTCTTGGAAGTGGACACGTTCAGGTGTGATAAGGGAGGAATGGGAAGGGTTGCAACAGATAAGGGTCTAGCGAGTACGTAACACATATTAAAAATTATTTACTTATAATCAAATAAATAAAAAATAAAATTATTATTAAAACAATTTTTATCAAATAATATCACAATGACAATACAAAGGATAGTTTAAGGCTAAAAACTAAAACAATAACTGGATTTACGTGTATTGCGATATTTTGTACATATAATTTAATTGGTAAGTTTAAAAATAACGAGTTTAACCTTAGCAAATTAACTTATATGAAAATTAATATTTATGAAAGGTATGGATGAGATAAAAAAAAGTCACGAGCGGCATTTTCGAACCCAAGATCTTTTTATCTCAACCAATACCTTTCATAAGTATTAATTAATTCAAAAATGTTAATTGGTCAATCGAACCACGAACTGGAATGGATTAAATGAATATGCTTCGAGATCAAGCCAAACATCCGTCCCTTTATTCACTCACGTATACATTGATGTGTAAACTCATTCAACAAGCACATACTCGGACGAGGGTAACGTTTAGTAGCAATCGACTGACGATCAGGTTGCCTTCTAAAAATTATAAAAAATAGATTTACTTAAGATAAAAATAACATAAATAAAAATGATATAATTATTAGGATTAATGTAATAATTGACGTGCAATTCACAGCTTTTAGGTTAAACGATGGTTTGCTGCTTCACCTGTAAAATTCCACGTTTTCGTTACTAAACAGAAGCCCGTTGAAATGTTAAGCACCACCTCTTCCTCTTATTAATAACAAGTAATCTAAGTCCTTTTATGCAGTAAGCGAAAATTTCGATCTGTGTATGACGTTAAATCAGCACGTTCGACATGTTATATAATGGATACACTTTTTCAATTTAGAATGGACAGCGTACAGTTTATAAATTGTATAAATTGCCAAGCTTCAGAACTACATTTGAGCTTCTTCAGTCCTAAGATATAATTTTGATAAACGTTACAAGGATTTTACAAGTGTTTATCATAAATTTGTTGATATACTTGTGAACGTTTAATTCATATTGATATATAGTTGATACTCCTACTGAAAGAATGTATAATGTATAAATCACCGGAAAATAGCAAAAGAATGAGATATGGCAATGAAATGTCTAAACGATTGATGGAATACGCTTAAAGAACTTCATGGAGTTCAGTGCGGAAATTCATAATGTCAAAAAAACTGCTTTAGGCGATATTTCCTATATTGTTAACAAAAAATAAATGTTAATATTTCGATTATGTACAGATCGTGAGATGCGGTCTGGTGTGATATGAGTTAAGAGAAACATTTCTTTGTTGTGCCAACGTTTCAATCTATAATAAGATCATCTTCAAGGCTCAAAGTGTTGGTCTTCTGTGTACTTGTGCCATTCTTGCGTGTCGTGTTGAGAGTGCAAGCACGATATCTGAATAATTATAGATCAAAGGTCACTAATCTCTACACATTTTTATGTAAGGTTTTGGTTGAGATGAAACAACAGAGGGGGCACTCTCAACACGACACGCAAGAATGGCACAATTACACAGAAGACGAATAGTTTGAGCCCTGAAGATGATCTCGATAAAGATCGAAACGTTGGCACGATAAAGAAAATGCTTTTCTGATACCTACATCACACAGACCGCATCTCACGATATCTGATTAAAAAACAAAAAGGAACAGTTTGCGGGTTCAACCGAGTTTTCAGCGATTCATATTGCCATCTTCATGGTCTGGATATATTAAAAACAAACCGCATACTTTTTTTGACAAAGAAATACCATTGTGTAACATAAATTTCCGAAATTTAATTTAATACATTAATATTGATACAATTTAATAAATAACAAATGAAAAAATATAAAATTATTCGTAAGAATACCTACATCCCCCCCCAAAAAATGAATTTATATTCATCATAAAGGTTAATATTGCACATGTTGAGTAAGGGGTTGAGACACTATTTTACATAAATATTTAGAAATCGTGAGATGCCGTCTGGTGTGATGGAGGTTTCAGAAAAACATTTTCTTTATCGTGCTGACGTTTCGATCTTTTATTGAGATCATCTTCAGGGCCTGGCATATGCAAACATTGTTTAAGTTTAACAAATACATGTAGGGTGTGGAAAAGTGAATTTATACGATGCAAAATATATTTTTTATATATTCGATCAAAGTTCTAATTTCTAAATAATTATCGATTAACGGTCACTAATCACCACACATTTTACATAACACTTTATTCAGGTACTGGTTTTTTTGTGATCACGGACTAATTACCATTAAAAATTATACTAGAATATAACGATTAAAACATTACCAACTTAAATATGGATAAAAAACAAGGGCGACTCCCTTGTCGCCGTCATTTGGACGGTACAATTAACAAAGGTTCAATAGCTTAACGGTTATCTAAAGGCTCAATGTGGCGAACTCTACCGTTCCGTCTTTCCTTACGCTTTTTATAAATGTCAATTAACACCGCATATGTCATGATGGAGCCTAATCGGACTGCAGATTGCAGGTATTAGGAGTTGCATAGAAGTGAATTTTCGCCTATATTAATCTTTTCTCTAAATCACTTTCTCGACGAAGGATCTCTGGAGAATCCAGTTGAAAAAATGGCCACTTTCAACTGTACGCGTTGACAAACCCGTCGTTAACTTTTTATGCACACAATCCAGCCTGTGTTGGTTCAATCGGACTGACAACTTTTGATTGGTTTGTTCAACATATTGTATATTGCAACCTGAGCGTGACAACATATATATTACATTTGATTTGGGAACCGACCTGCTCTTTTGACTTTAAATATGAGTTCAAGTTTGTCAAATTATTACGATATATATAAACGATGTTTCCGTTTATTTTACCACTGAATAGTTTTTTAGTTTGTTTATAGCGTCAGTAACAACGTTGCCAAGCACTGTATTATCCATCATTTATTTGGTGATTTTCTCAGGAACGAACTGATATTTGAAATACGATGACAAAATATATATATGCAGGTTGATGGGAGCCGTTTTGTGGGACATTGTTGCAGATGCTAATGTGTGATTTGATTGACTGTGTTTTTGATCGGGACACTTACTATTCAGCTCATTTGTAAGCATGTTGTTGAATACTTTCTGATTTTTCAAAAGGGTAATTGAGACAATAACCTCGCCGTTTTTAAAACCTACGTTAATATAAATCTCATCTATGAAGTTGAAAACAGTGGCTCAATTCTCTGTCCAGACGTCGAAGTTTATGATAAGTCTAACGGGGGTCACATGCTGATATGGAAAACAAATTAACATAGAGAGACATTTTAATTATTTTTCTTTTCAATCTTTTGGCCAAAAACTAAATTTTGCTAATATACATAGACTTTTGACACTAAGAAGTAAATGTTTCTGAAGTAAAGTTAAAAGAGAGTTTTCCGAATTTTAATAAACAACAACAACTCAATGACACTGATTGTTTGATATTAAGCTAATTCAAGGAAGTTAAAAACAGTGAACGAACCAATAGAAATATGAACAACCCTTTCACGTACCCCCCCCCCCCCCAGTGATTTCACCCAAGTTCAAATATATACATACAGGTTATATACAGGTTTATATACAGGTATAAAAATAAAACGGCGTTTTTGGATACTAAACCCAAGAGCAAATAAGAAAAGCTGAATTTATCGAATGTTGTATATCGGATTCCGTGCAGTGACTGACCAATCAAATATATTCTGTCAAACAAACAGAGAATAAAATATAAAGTTTTTGTAAACATTTCTGATACTGGTCTGGTAAGAGGTAACAACTGTCTATTCACTAACATCATTTGCACTTTTCTAATGTTAAAATAATTGACAAAGAATCTTAATTACTCAAAAGAGGACAAAAAGACTTTCTACATGCTAAAACGTAGAAAATAAAAACAGTCTTGAGAAATGTTGGGGATTGAATCTATCATCAAAAGAAACCATTCATTCAAAATTGAATTATTCCAATTTGTAAACTTCTCTAACATACTGTCTACAAATTTAAGAACGTTGATAATCACTACTTTAAAATAGGTGGAAAGCTTGGCAGATAGCAACTGATTGGTTTTTTTACTCAGTCCTTACGATCAAAATCATCTGTGAGTAAAAATAATGGTCGATACATCCAAAACTTTAAACGGAGTTATCATTACTCCGAAAAACTCATGCTTTAAGTAATTTTGGTTAAGAGATAAATCGCGTACTTATTGAACCTCGCGCATCATCGGCTGAAGGCCCCCTCCCGACAATGGAAGCTCTCGGTGACTTTTCGGTCCGAGACATGGAATGTGGTAGATGAACGTACGTGGTACTTCAGGCAAAGAGCGCGCGAAAGTTCAATTTTTTGGTGTACTCTTCCTTTGCTTTTATCATTTGGTCATTTGTTTTGGTTCAATTATTGCGTCACTGTCGAACTGGGTTCAGACAAAATGCAAAACGGACACACGTTTTAAACGTAAAATCTATTCCAAATTTTGAAATATTGTTTATATAAGTAGTGCAGGTGGTGAATACGTTTACATCTTTTGGAATGACATTTCTATAATTAAACAGACCTTAAATAATTTTAAAAAAGTACATGATATGCGAGACCGTAAACCGTACGTTGTAGTTTCATGATGGTGAGATAATCTACCCCAAAGAGGAGGCAGAGAATTACAGAGTAGGGGAGAAAATGCGTCTGATATAAATCAGATTTAATTAATATTGAAATTTAAAATTTGTCAGTGTTAGTTAAAAGCTGGTGGGTAGTCATGGAGGCAGAAGACGGAAGGTTATCCCTTGTTATTGTTTTCTAATACGTACAACCATGAAAAACTAAGGCAATTTAAATGTAAACGAAATTTTACCGCAGTTCGTTAAGAAATTTTATATAGGAAAAACATTCTAGAATATGAAGATTGTGCTTTGTTTAATCAGCAGATTTATAATCATTTTAATAAGTAATTTGCAGGTGCAGATTATTAAAATAACTATATAATAAATTCGTTATAATTTAATGCCGAAAGAACATACAATTTTACAGAAATATTCACGATTTTTTGAAATTTTAAATTAACTGTCGCAAAATATAAATTTTCTTATTAGAATCATAAAAAAACCTACAAATAATAAACCTTGTCATTTTTATTATAAGTGTGTAGAGATTAGTGACCGTTAATAGATAATTATTCAGATATCGTGAGATGATATCTGAACCAGACCGCACCTCACGATATCTGAATAATTTTATTATAAAGATGGAACATCGGTTGGTTTTTAACTTTTTATATTTATATGGAAACTTATATGAAAGAAATTTGACAGTTGTATGACTGCCAGTTTGTTTGTTTGCTATCTGTTGTTGCTAGAAGTGATTGATTAAAGTCTAACAAAGAACGGGATTGTTAAGAAATTTGATGATGGAAAACATTCTAGAATATAAAGATCGTGCTTTGTTTAATCAACCGTAATATAATACATGGTTTGTAGGTGAAGTTTATTTAAAAAAAAACTATGTAATAAGTTCCGAAAGGATATAAAATTTTACAGAAATATTCACGACTTTTCGCCAAAAATGTATTTTAAAATATAACGTTGTTCGACTCCCATTATAACAATTATCTTTCAAATTGTAAATATTTTTATTTCATTGCAACGCTGTCACATCGATTATTTAATTGAATAATTATATTAAATCTTAGGTGTGAATGCGATTTGTTAGTTCTGCTCCCTCCTAAAGCCTCTTTGTTATTGTTTTATTATCGCAGGTGTGTTCGTGAACTGTCTGGTCAGAAGATTAAAGTTGACGATAAAAAAACTGATCTATAAAATTATCCAGCGCAATTTGCCAAGTTATAAAGCAGGGCGTCAAAAAAATAGCATAGACAGTAAAGTATAATAAGAGGCCAGATAAGCAGTGTTCTTTGAACCTTTAAAAAAAATTATATTCCAAAATGAATTTCACCATACTCGTATTTATTGTTCGTCATAGAATTGATCGAAAAATGAAAATTTAATATGTAAATTTTGGTGGTTGTGGTTAATAATCACGAACCAATTGCGAGGGGAGTTGGCTGAAGTCAATCGTGCAACTCGGATCGGACGAAAATTAATAAGGATTTTCACGTCCTTTATTTTATAGTTTAGTACTTGACTACAAATTTAGTCAATTTTAAACGCAATTTTCAACTTTTATCAGTGGAGCAGTTCGCTGAACTTGAAAATTTCATATAATGTACGACCAGTTCAAGTACTCACAACGCGTTGTCCCACATTTGTTTTAAATATGCGTTCTTAGAAAAAAACCTAATTATTTTGTTTGGGGTATTTTATACGAATTGATGTAGAAATATTGAAATAACATGCGCAAGCATAATACTGATTGGAGGAATGGTGAAATTCCTTTAAAATCGTGGCGGTTTTTTTTTTTGGCAAGAATATAATTTGATTCAAAATAGTTTTTCTCTATTAATGTTAATATTTCTCTTGTCACAATTTCGAAAAAACAAATAATAATTCTAAACTATTATCATCAGCTTAAATCCCATGTTTAAACATAATTTTATGTCGGTAAGAGTTTATTTTAAACGTTAAATTTATTCTTACTACTTGAACCTTATCTTTTTGTACGAACCGTTGATCAATTGCTGTTAAATTAGTTAAAAATGTTAAAATAAACGTTATTATTTATAAAAAGCATTTATATAATTGTATGTTCCAATATTATTTGAACAAAAAAAAGGGTCTTTCAGAAAATATCGTGTAAGTTTACTGTCTTGTTCGATATTTGATGCTACGAGGGGTCGGACAATAAGGTAGAACATTCTATTTTGTATGACAAACAACTTAGTTCTTGGATCGTCATATAATAAATTCTTTTCAATTTGGACTTGCGAATTATTTTTTTTTTCGATATACGTCTGAACTTTTATTTATTTATGTTGGCACTGTACCTGTATTTCAAATGTTTCGCGTTTGACCTTGTTCCATAATTTGCAATTAAAAAAGACTAGAAGATTGCGTGTAAATGGAGGAAATTGCGGTAATTTGTTTTTAAATAATCCTTGTCGCTTTGTTTTTTCATATTACTGAGCACTAATGAGGACAGTTTCAAATAGACGAATTGGATTGTTATATTATATTTTTACCTTATTTATTCTGCTTAGGTGTAAAAGGCTTAAAATTGACAATATTTTAATGCCGTGCTAAATGTTAGTTTTTCGTTTTTAAATGTTTTCGCTTCCGGAAAAAATTTTTCGCCCATTTATTTCAGTAATAACCATTATCTGGAACAAATTTCATCAAACCTGACGAAATAACTGTGTCAACCGAAAGCCCTCGCCTTATGTTAAAATCCTAGATTAGTCGCGTTCATATTGCATGTTTTATGAGGGCAGTAACGTTTAACGTGACGTCTTGATTTACGTTTCAACAGCGATTACAGACTTTAGAATCGAAATCGTAAGAATGATGCATGGTTTTACGCCCGAACGCAAAATTCGTTTCTCCACTCTTCACCGGGTAAACAATTTCCATCGCCTTGCCATTCCCTTCGTACAATATTTGTAATATTGTTTCCAATTTGCGTTCAAAATTTCACGGAATTAGTCTGATAACAAGCACGGGAATTATTCGTCCATTGGTTAATTGTTTCGTAATATATTTATATATTTTTTTTATCATTTGGTCAATTGTGGTATATTTTAATTTTAAGTGGACCGAAATACGTCCGATGTTTTTTTTTTGTGTTTACGTCCCCACGGGTAAATTGGATTGGGAGAAAACGTTAAATATTCGCCCTCAATGTCTATCGTCCAAGTAGAGAGACTCTTCACGAAATCTCCCTCTACCATAACAGAAAAAAAATTCCTAAAAATGATGTCAACACGATAATTTAAAAACAAAATGCAGTGCTTAAGCCAAATGTTGATGTATCTAAGCACCTCGCCCGAGTCGCTCGTTAAACAATTGGATCCTCGAACTCGAGGGACTAAATTAAAAAAAAAGTCTCACCTTGTGATATGATGAGTTGAGGCAGCATGGAGATGAGAATGTACAATGAGAGCATCATGATGCTCCGTCTGTGGTGCTGCCTATCTAATTCTGTCAATATATAATAGTGCACACTAAAACCAAACTCCAATTTTATTATTTTTTACACACACAACAGTCGGACGTTAAAACCAAGGAGAAAATTGCGGTGTTATCACCAACGGGAAACTGAGAAAAAGTCCATTCCGGCCCCGACGGACAGCACTTTTGACAGGTTGCCAGGCTAAACGGCGTTTCCGGATGGAACCATGTCTCGTAATTTTATCGCGATCTTCTTAAGAACGGCAACAACAGGTCACGAGAGCTCTCGGGTTCAAACTAACACAAACCGACCGCCCCCTCGCCTACGATGCGGCTGCGCCTACAACTCACCCCCTACCTTTTATAAAGTAAACATACCCTTTATCAAGATTTATTTTTCCGTTATCCGTTTCAGTTTTTATGATAATTTTTCCTTGTTATATTACGACGCTTCGGTTGATTAATATTCCTTATTTATATTAATTAATATTTAATATAGAAATTTATATGCGGCATTACACAATATAGCAAAAAGAAGCACGGTATGATTTTTATCTTGGTGGATAATTGCTGGTTTCAAGTTTGATAAAAATATTGCACCCCTAGACTTGTTTTTTCAACCTCAAGTTTTCCCTTACATGCTTTTCTTTGTAGCCTAGACATAATAATACAATTTAGGAATGTGATAACATTGTTTTTCACAAGGTCACAGCACTTCACCCGGAAGACACATGCGAAGAGTATCAACCAGTGCTGACAGTCAATCTGAAGGATTAAGGGGCGAAAAGGTCGCGGAGGCAATCTTTGATTAAGACGGGTTCCCGGTATGGGGCATAATGGGCAGGAGCAGTAGGGTTAGGATGGATCGAGAGGTTGGTTGTAAAAATTTTGGAATCTGGAACGGATCAGTTTATTGTCAAATGTTGAGGTTTTTGTGGATAGTGAAGTTAGTCACGTAGCAACGTGCTTTCATAATTTTCTAGTCTTTTGACTGAAAGGTTTTTATGCGACAAAACGTTTTTCAATCTATCAATCTAAACGTACACTGAGAACAACTCTCTCTCTCTCTCTCTCTCTCTCTCTCTCTCTCTCTCTCTCTCTCTCTCTCTCATTAAAAACCTACTCTCATCCTAAAAAACAGACTGCCTCGGCTACGTTGTGTTCCATTAGACTTAAAAGTCACCTGGAACCAATTCACATAACCAAACCGACAGTAATTAAACAAAGATTTTGGACTTATCTGTAGACTATTTGCAAGCAAATCTACAGTTTCAACAAAACTTGGAGTGACAAGCTAAACCTTCCACCTTCCTGAACCTTTCCTTGCTATTTTGCTATTTACAAGAATTCCTGCCAAATGGCTCCAGGTCACAATATATGTCTCGAAAAAAAAAACCTACGGGCGACGGTGGCCGCAAGGTTGAGTCTTTAACACGGCGCTCATCACTGTAAGGTAAAGGTCCCGGGTTCGAATCCAGCGGACCTGCATACTTACAAATAGGCTTTGTTTCAAAACCACCGGCACCCTGAGGGTTTGTATGACCTCTCCTGTTATGAACCCTCGTAAAAAATTAAATAAAAAGTAGTCTCACTGGACGTAAAAGGGGCTTACGATGCTGTAAGGTGGTCTTCTATCATGACCAGATTTAAAAAGAATATCCACGAAATTTATACTGCTTATCGCGCAGCTACTCTGATACCCTTTCGGCTATTCTTAAAACAGGCTCACTTACCCACAGCAGGGAGGCTGAGAAAGGATGTCCGCAGGAATCATATTGTTGCCCAGGATTCCGGCAAATCATGTACTACTCGCTTCTAAAACTACCGGAAGGTGTTGAGATATTTGCCTTAACTGACGATTTGCTCCTAGCAATTGCCGATAAATGCCCTATGAAAGCTCATAGGGGCTCCCGAAGCCCTACACATCGTTAAAAAATAGGCATATCAAAGCAAAATAACTGTCGATTCAGAAAAATAGCAAATTTTTTATATATCCCTTAGCGAAAAATAGTCGAGCCTCTTAGGGTATTTTTGTCGGCCACACGTTTAAAAGAAGTTGACGAGATGAAATACTTAGGAGTATGGATTGTCAAGATTCGCTTGGAATAGGAACGTTGATTATATTTGCGAAATGGCCTCCCAGCTCATTAATATGCTCAGCAGATCAGCCAAAGTCTAGTGGAGATTGTGGAGTGATGCTCTTGAAATTATCTACAAAGGGGCGATTCTTCCCACTCTGTCGTATGCCGCTCCAGTTGGCTCGGAGCATTAAAAATTAGCTTAATGTTAAAAAAAAATGAAAAAGTGTAGAACGCAAAAAATAGCACTGATGATTGCTAAATATTTCAGAGCATTTCAATTGAAGTTGTTTGAATTCTGGCTATTGACGTATACTTTCAAGAAGTCGTACTACACATATAGGACCAAACTATGAAATTGGTTATTTCTTACCAGTAGATAAATGACCGCACCCGGCCATGTTCCCTGAAAGAAATGAAAACCTTGACGTCCAATCGTGATATTCAGATTTACACAGACGGAAGTAAAACCTGTCAAGACGGTTGCGTAGTAGTAATTTTCAAAGATTCAATCAGAATTCACGAGGAAAAGCATAAAATGAAAAGTTGGTGCTCCAACAGTCAAACCGAACTTCTGGCTATTCTCAAAGATTTAACGTGGCAAGAGGGATGCAATCAAAACCCTGATAACAGACCTCCACATTAAGGGCAGATAGCCAAGTATTCCTGGTCTCGATTCAGGACTGTCAAAACCACGCGCTTCTTGTTGAAGAAATCAGGCGATGAGCTTTCCACCTAGAAAATACTGACGGTTGGTCTATAAGAATCAAGTGGATAAAAGCTCACTGTGGATTCACTGGAAACGAACCAGCTGACACTTTAACCGTGTGCCGATTTTTGGGATCCTCAAAAAACACATTATTTCCACTAATGTTTTATTTTAAAATAGTTCTCTTCTTCCAAGCCATACGTAGGAAAGAATGTCCGCCACGCGAAGTCCTGGGCTTCAAAGCTCCATCCCCACCTTCAAAAAGTCTTCGCGCTTCGTAATTTAAGAACCGAACTAAATGAGGAATATGCAAACAATTTTCAAAGTATTCCTCCACTTTTCCTGTTGTATCCCAAAGACAGCTCGTCCGATTTTCTTGCTTTTATCGTCTTTCCGTTTGTTTTGTCGAGAACTAAATGGGAAACTAGAGAAAAAATGTTCTGGGTTTTACACCACTCTCCTTTTAGCTATATCACTTAAACAACTAGGCTTTTATGTTTGTTTTGAACTGAAATAAATTGGAAATTGCTTAATTGCGGGGGCCTCAAATTCATAAACGATTATTGACCATTTCTCTCTTTTTTCTTCACACAGTCTACATCTTTCTGTCTATGCTTCGTTCATATCCTTTAGATGATAGTTGAGGGTACAGAGCAGGTTAAGTAAAATCTTGCCTACTGAGAAAAACGAAATTCATTGATTTTGGTTTTGAGATATTTAGGAATCGTATCTAAAGTTTCCGTCAATCGCTTCAGTTTTTCTTCCTACCGCCAATTTTCCAGCTCCCTTTAACACACTAACATGCATAGTTGAGGTTCTAGGTACATAGTTAGTATTTTGTTTGGTTAAGGTTACACAACAACAAAAAATAGAAAAATAAATCTCATAAAGTTTTTTAACTTAAAGTAGGATTAAAAATCTACGAAATTCGGACGATTGTGTGGAATAAAAATGTGAAAGGTTCAAGAAACATGAAAAGTGAAATAAAATAAAACTTATACAATTTATAATGCTCCTTTCATTGATGTTTAAAGCTCATTAGTAGAGACAACTATTCTGTAAGAGCCATATTTTTGAGAGCCAAGAAAATCCTACTTAACTTTATACATGAACTTAATGAAGATGATTCACGAAAATACAGAGATTTTCATGCATCTGTAAAATGGGAGCAGCGAACCATGTCCTACTGTTGGAAAAAGATACAACGGTTAATCCTCTCCACCAAATAAAGACACACAAAGACAGCTCAGAAAACTATTAATAGTATTATCAGTAATCAAATACACCAAAATCTTCCAAGTTGAAGTTTCATGCAACATGCACCCAATTCAATCTAAATAAATTTAAAAAAATAATACAGCAATAAGAAGAATCTAGTTATCATGTCAGATAGCCAAGCAGCCATCCTGGTGGTAAGTTCAAAAACCATTAGCTCAAAGATGGTGCTCAATTGCAAAACCAAACTAAACAAATTAGGTATGTAAAGCTTCTGCTGGGTTCCAGTATATGTGGGAATGGAAGGCAACGAGAAAACAGATGCCCTTGCTAGACGAAGTGCTGCTATATCCTATCAGTTAGTGCTAAACCCCGTTCTGCGGCATCGGAATAGAGCACGTCAGACAGAAGGATAAATAGAAAATTAGGGAACGATGAAACTCACTCATTGGTCACAAACAATTCAAGAACATCGTGACAAACTTTAGAAGGAAAGAGGCAACGGAATGTATTAAAGGAAGCAGGGACAAAACTGCAAATCCTAATAAGACACTGAAAACTAAATGGACATCTGGAGGAGATAGATACAACCCAAAACGGCGACTGCACATTCTGAAAAGAAGTCGAGTTAACATGTTGTTCGTAATTCTACTCCCACCTATGTATATCTCAAATGAATGTTAATTGCGTCGCAGCCTTTTGAGATGGTTTATACTTCTGCTGGATGTGGCTATTCTTCGGCTCGTACTCCCACTCCTTTGCGCCTGGTCGGCTTTTGGGTGTCCCATAGAATATGTTCAAGATTTTAATATGTCCCAGTATATCTAATAAAGCCCCAGTATAAAGAAAATAACTAACTATAGATAAAATGTATGTTCATAAAAAATTACTCGTATTACTCTAGTTTTAGCTTATTATTCATTATTTTTTAAATACAATTAATATTTTAATTGATTTTACAGACAATAATGGCATTAGTAAAGTAGGTGTTTTTTATTTTTTTATTTTATGATGGTTCACAACATGTTTTCATTCCGGACTCTTGGCCATAGGATGACCAGAGGATCTTTAACGTCCGTACCTAACCTATATAGAGCTCTTACCGGACGTGGCCGATTCTCAAAATGGGAGCTGACGCATCTCCGCCTGAGCGTTGATGTAGAAGCTTCGCACCCCTAAGGGCTGTTACCACCTCGCTCTCATTTTGTCCGAATTGGAATGTCGCTGATTCACTATCCGCACCTAGCGCTCACTCACGCTATAGCATAATCATTACGTCCTCAACACTTACATGCTGTCGCAACCGCAGAGGTCGTATAAACAAACCCTCGGGATGCCGGTGTTTTGGGAAAAAACATTTGTAAGTATGTCAGGTTCGAATGCAGGGCCGCTGGATTCGAACCAAGGACCTTCACCTTAGAATGATGAGCGCCGTTGCCTAAACCGTTGCAGCAGTAGGTGTTATTCAAGGCAAACTTAGTGTTAAAATTTCAAGTGGGAAATCATCATGCTGATAAATACGTCGTAAAGTAGTTTAATACATGCTAGTTCAGTTAGAAGAATAGCGATGGTATGTTAAACAATTTATAGTTTGATAGCATATTTACATTTATGTTTTACTAGACGCAACCTAATTTACCACCACAAACCTTAATTTTACGGTACATCCTGACTCATTGATACATCGTCTGCTGGATGTAAAGTGACTCTGAAGTAGATAATGTAAACATTAGATAGTTACCCTTCTGTTGAAAGTGTGTCTTAGTTGTAGAGGCGATTTCCCTTCTTTTTCATTTTTTGCGCAGAAAAATTGAGAAAGTTTGGCTGAAAAAGTGATTTGAATATTAGGGAGGCTCATGGTTAATGTTTTGTAAGGCTAAAAAGAAAAACCGAATTAGTTCCCTTATTAACTCTTATTCCAATTATAAAATTTCTTTTTGATTTACTTTTTCCATTTTTTTATTGTTTATCAAACTTTTTAATAAGTTCCAACAAAGTTACACGGGTGGGGTATAAACACAGAATGATACACCCATTTTATTTTTTGCCTCAAAGTCAGAAAATTCACTACATTATTTATTTACTGTTTTAAAGCGATTTTACATTTAGACGATTTGATTTATTATTCGCTAACTGCATTTTTAATAATGACTTAATCGACATTTGGCTATAATCTTTCGATGACATATATTCTCATGGAGATTATAAATGGTGGGGTGAGTGTGCTGTTCAATCTTTGTAGAAAGATAGTTTCTCAGTTAGTTAGTTACGACAACGAGAGAGTGAGAGAGAGAACCAGACAGAGCGAGAGAGAACGTGAGAGAGAGAAGTATGAAAGATTCAGGCAAAAATACAACAAATCTCGCAAATTTAGGGTTAAAATTTTATGTGGAAACCCATCTTACTGATAGAACGCCGTGAATGTGGTGAAGACCGAGTGAAATGAACCTAAAGTGCATAAAAAAGAGATAAATTGTAGGATTCCCGTTTTCGATGTGATTAAAGGGCAATAATTGAAATGAGCGTGCCTCGCCGTCGTCACCTTAATGACATTTAATTATAGCAATAAGAATGAACTTTGATTTTCTGACTGTTTGCGATCTGTTTCAAAGGAAGCAAATTAACTTTATACCGTTCTTCTGTCATTGTCCTATTGTCGAATAACACCGGCCAGGCTCCAACACTACCATCAACCAAAGCTTCGATTTCCACCCTTTTTGTCAGTTCGGGTGAGCACAATACAATTTTTTGTCCAAAATTGGAAGCTAACCATTTTTAGCATTCTGTTTGTATGTTATGTATGTTAACAGGATGTCAACCGTAAATTAAATCGATATGTCGGTATCACCAACAACAAACATTAATGTTTATATTTTCTCCACATTATCAAAAAAAAACTTACTAATTTATAAACTTTGTTTCCAAGATTGAAGAGATAGTGACTGATAAATAAATAGTCGTTCCCACTTCTAGGTTTTATTAGTTGCTTATAGTGGTCAACGTTTTGGTTACTGTTTTGTTCGAAATGATGTTAGTTTTTGGCGACTTTTCGTTTTGTGCTTGCTGTTTCAATAAAAATATACTTAAGGTACTTATAATTCGTTGATGGTTTATCGTGAGGGTTCCTGGAGTGATACCTCTATATCACAAATGTTAAAAAATTAAAACAAAAATACTTCCTACTTATGTGCTTTGGTGTTAAAATGTACGACTTCAAAAAATCAATTTATGATTTTGGTCTAAAAAATTTTTCAACTCTTCCTGTACATTATTCAGATATCGTGAAATACGGTCTGGTGTGATATAGGTATGAGAAAAATATTTTCTTTGTAGTGCCAACGTTTCGATCTTTTATTGAGATCATCTTCAGGGCCTGGAATTTACAAACGTTGTTTACATTTAAAAAATACATATAGGATGTGGAAAAGTGAATTTATACAATGTAAAATATATTTTATAGTATATTGAGTAGAAATACTTCGATTGAATAGAAAATATAAAATGAAATATATTTATTGAGATTTATAAAGATCGAAACGTTGGCACTACAAAGAAAATGTTTTTCTGATACCTATATCACACCAGACCGCATCTCACGATATCTGAATAATGTACAGGAAGAGTTAAAAATTTTTTTAGACCAAAATCATAAATTGATTTTTTGAAGTCGTATGCTCCCCTGGTCTGAGACGATCGTGGATTTTCTGAAAGGACTTAGGAATCCGATAAATAAAATAGGATGAAAAAACTTTATCGATGCAAAACTTTCTGCCAGACATATGTCTAATATTGTCACTGCCATCTAATTGAATTTTTTAATGTTCATTGACTAAATTGAGAGACGGTGGTTTTCATATCAGTGGTTTTCTTAATTGTCCACGCAAATGTTTTTGCAGGCAAACTGCCATTGCTGGACACAATCCATACCGACTAAGGATTCTTTAATTTTGTAGATTACATTATACGACAAGAAATGGCAGAATTCTCGTTAAAACTAATCTGCATTTATATTGCTGGTTATCTCACTCATTTAGTACGTCGGAAAACAATGTCTTTATCCTTTGATTTTCGAGATGAATTATCCGGTACCGCCTACATTTTGATCTGTGCCGAGGCTTCTCCACCTTGCTTTGCCTATTTTCAGTGATGAGTTTTGACATGACTGCAAGAAACAAACGTCGGGGCACATCGCTGGAAAATTTCATGCAAATTTTATAAATTTTTCATTGGCTAAAAGATCTTATATAATCGGCAAAAATCTGACTAACAAACAAATCTGTTCCAAAATAAAATTAATATATGCTTCTTCAATATTATTGGGTTGTCCGTAAAATAATGCAGGATTTTAAGTTTTCATTAAAAAAAATCTATATAAAATATTCTGTTTACGTTTACAGGATTACTCATTTGTATGAATGTCAACACTTATTAATCCTCTTCCAAATGATATTGTTTGTTTACCTCAGTAGCATTCCGCTACTTGGAAATAATTCAGTCATCCTTATAATGTCAAAGCGAGAATTTCGTACGATTTTCTTTTACGAGTTTAAACTCGGCCGAAGCGGAGCCCAAACGGTTAGAAACATTAACCAAGTCTGGGGCGAGGGTTGTGTTAATGAGTGCACTGTGCAAAGGTGGTTTAAAAAATTTCGGGAGGGAGATTTCAGCCTTGAAGATGAAGAAGGTCGTGGAAGGCCTTCCTCTCTTAATGATGATGTTCTGCGATCAGTGGTGGAAGAAAACCCCAAAACAACTGTTCGAGAACTTGCAGAGCAACTCAAAGTCAGTAAAACGACCGTCGCTGACCACCTCAAGGCGCTTTGATGTTTGTGCATCACTTCTTTGTCGAAACAAAAATGACCCATTTCTGGCCAGAATTGTTACATGTGACGAAAAGTGGATTCTCTACGATAACACTAGACGTTCTGGACAGTGGCTCGACAAAGGAGAAGCTCCAATACATTTTCCAAAGCCCCCAACTCATCAAAAAAAGGTAATGGTTACGGTATGGTGGGCTTCATTTGGTTTAATACACTAAAGCTTCTTAAATCCTGGCGAAACCATCAATGCTGAATCATACTGTAACCAAATTAATACCATGCATCAGAAATTGGCAGTAATGAAGCCCTCTTTGGTCAATCGGAAAGGGCCCATTTTGTTGCATGACAACGCTCGACCACATGTGTCACGTGTAACGTCACAAAAATTATTGGAGCTTGGCTATGAAACTTTGCCTCACCCACCCTACTCTCCGGACCTCTCGCCTACTGACTACCATTTTTTTAGACACCTGGACCACTACTTACAACACATAATATTCAAAAATCAAACGGAACTGGAAAATGCATTTATTGACTTTATCAATTCTAAAAATTCTGAATTCTACTCAGACGGAATTAATAAGTTACCAACACGTTGGGAGAAATGTATTGAGAGTATGGGAAATTATTTTGATTAAAGAACATTGCTTTAAAGTAACTAGTTTCTTTTTTTTGTTTAATACCAAAATCCTGCATTATTTTCCGGACAACCCAATACTTATAGTATAGGAGGTCGATCGTGCCCTGTAGAACGAGTGGAGAAAGCCATGCCCTTCGAAATTTTTTAGATTTAAATTTGAACTTCTATAAACTAATAAGAACACCAGTGCGTGAAACACAAATGAAACTTCTTTCGTGTATATTTGGTGTCTCTTCAAAAGATTTAAAAACTTGTAACATGTAATATAACATGTTATTGGACAGAATAAACTTAAAAAATTCCAACTGCCCAAAGTCTCATACTCAATTTATTCATAGATGTTACAATCTTAATGTTACTTCAAGTTTTTACACCTTTTTCATAAAATCCGCAGAATCGAATAAAATGTTAATTCTACATGAAATTTGATTTCGCAAATGAACGAGCATTTAAGCAAGGAAAGTACATTATCATTCAGATGATAATCTTTCAGGAGATGCCAAATTTCTTGTATGGAGTTGAAGTAAGATTTTCTTGATTCTATAAATACTGAAAGATATGGTGCATACAGATACGTCGTCCCTACTAATAAGCTTTAATACATCATGCAAATTGGACGTAAAATTCCGCATTGTCCAAAGTCTAAATTGAATTTGAGATAATTCCCTTCAATTTTATAAAGTTCCCCGAATTTTTTTTTTTTGTTACCAAACAGCAAATAACTTAGATTACGAGTTGCCAAAATTTATGTATAAAGTTTAAGTAAGCCTTTCTTTGTTCTGTAGATACTGACAGATAAGCGGCTTGTCGCCATTAATGAATTGTAAGGGAACGTACATATGAAGTTAATAAATCGACTATGGTACAAAATTGAATATACGAAAAAAAACACAGATTAATATGAATTCCATTCTTCAAGAAAGTGATAATTTTGAACAATAAATTCAATTATTTTAAAGCTTTTCTTCTTGTGTTCAATTTGCAAAAAAATTAGTTTATATACTATGTATTTCTTTCATTATTTCGAAAACCGCGGTAACCGAGAGGTTAACATAATTATCATCCGTGATGGAAAATGACATAAAAGGAGGGAAAACTCAAAAGTTGGTGTTGGGAAGGGAAGTTGGTGCCCGAGAGGATCGAGATCAAGATAGCTCAAGTGGTAGAGCAGCGGCGTATCTAGCCGAAGATCGTGGGTTCGAATCCCGCTGGTGCCATTGACCTTTTTATCTCAAGTAAAAACCTCAATTAACTGTAAACTATTACAAAGCTTCCATCATCCTCATAAGAATCGGTAATTAATTACTCACCTGCCTTGAATTTACACTTCGACAATTACAATAATACCTTATCGATAGTATAATCATTAGATTAGATAGATAAATGTCTTATTTATTTACAATCTTGTTACGTAATGTTGTTATTGTGATCTATTTACAAAAACTAAGACATGCATTACCACATTTCTTTTACTTCATAATTAAATTAAATAATTCTCTTTTAAACTAATATCAATATAAAACCATAATTTAAATAATATAAGTGAAGATAAAGTAAAGTAAATCAAACAAAAATTAAACGCTAGTCATCCGTTTCAAACCATAGAAAGACGTCAAATTTTGTGACACAATCAAATCCTAATTCGCAGTTTCCGTTATCACACCATGTACCATAAGCCAGGATATCAAGCAGACTGAGTTTTAGCTGCTATCTTGCCCCTCCATGGTCCGAGCTTGTGGGGTTCGACTTGCGTGACAGTCGCTCGTTCTCTCGAGGTCCTGACTCATAAGTAAATCGTTTGAGTTACTCTTTAATGCTCATACTGTCCACTGACTTAACTCGTTTTCCTGGGTCGTCTCTGGTGCCCTTCGATAGGAAACTTTTTCCGATGGAGAGTTCATAGGGCGTTTATTTCCTCCTGAAAGCCGCTGTCTACGTGATTCCTTAGTTTTTTCTGATATTGGCTCTCTAATTATCGGCTTATTGTATCTCTGATTATCGCATATTTGCCGTCCTCCCGTGCTTTTAAAAGATGGGGGCGCAGAATTTTTCTTTTTTTCCCGAACCTGCTTTGGGTTATGTTCGGAAATAAAAATATTGGTTCCTTTCAATTTAACCGACTGCCTTAGGATCGATATTTTTGTTTTGTTTTTGACCAGCCCAATTAGGATTGATCGCTTTATACAATCTCAACGTTTTAGATGAATTTGTAGGTCCGTGTGAACCGTTTGTTATATTCAATTCTGGACCCGTTTATGTTCTTTTCCTGTTATATCCCGGTTTGCTATACCTATACAACGGAAAAAAACGGTTGGTTAAGCTTAACCCGGTTTGTGCAATAATTGTAACGGGTCGATAGCTACGAACGTGTATTTCTTTACTTGACATTATACTCCTAGTGGCGTCGATGGTCGCAACTGTTCAGGCGTTGGCAGGGCAGTCATAACTGAAAGATAATGTAACTGTAGGGTAATGCAGGGCAGCTGGATTCGAACCCAGCACACATGGTTTTATTTATTTTTTTTTTAAACACTTGCACCTTGAGGGTTGATATGACCTCTGTGTTGCGAACCATGGTAAAAAAATGGATGGAATCAATCACTTTCTATTTTATCCAGACTCCGGCATAATAAACAATCCATATATTTACTTAGTAGTCATTATTGACTTATCAATGTCCTTTTCCCATGTCTTATATGTATTTGTTAAATATAAACAATGTTTGTAAGTTCCAGGCCGTGAAGATGTTCTCAATAAAGATCGAAACGTTGGCACGATAAAAAAAAGAGTTTCTGAAACCTACATCACACCAGACCGAATCTTACGATTTCTGAATAATTACCTATTAATTATTTTAATTTATTATATTTTTAATCTGAGTTCTTGGTTGAGATGACAAAACGGTGTATTGAACCGAAGGTCATGGGTTCGAATCCTGCACGTGACACTTACTTTTCCATCTCAAACAACATCCTAGATTAAAAGTATAATCAATTAATATTAATAATAAACATTCCCATTTAAAAAAATTATTTGTTATTTACATTACAATTTTTGAAAATGATTGTGTTGGATATGATTCCTGTGAATGATTTTTCAACTTCAGTTGGTTCGATAGTTCAATCCAGTTGAAACCATTGTGGATGTCTACCTGAATAAGTTTGCAATTGAGTGATTGTTGTGGTCAGCTCGTAGCCCAAACTTAAAACGTTCGGGATCAACTTAAGCGACGAGTACTAAGGTGAAACCCAGGTCATAACACCATAGAAGAGTTGGAAAAGGCTGCTCTTAATGAATGGGAAAGAATTCCTCTGGATATTTATCAAAATCGTTTCCAAGGAATGCAAAGGTGCTGAACTGATGTGATTCGTATCATAGCTGGAAATCCTCGGTATTGGAAGAAGGAAGACCGCAGCGGCTGAGTGGTTAGCGTGATTCTCGGCTCGTAGACCCCGCGGTCGTCGGTTCGATTCTCACCGTCGCCCCTGCCCCCTTTCTCCCAATACCCTTCGTACGCAACTACATCAAAACAATCAAGTATTAAACTACTCTGGCTAATATGCGAGTTCATAAGGAAATTTTTTTAAAAATTGAATTTTTTTTATTTTCTGTTTTTTGTTCTTTAATCGTTTTTTTCAGAATTAGATTATATACGTTTTTATAAATTTCTCATTGTTTATAATACTTGCTGGAAAATGTTATTTTCTTATGAATACACATATTCTGATTTTAAGGTGCGTATGGAGATCGTTCTTTGGTCTAAAAATCGTTTAACCTATTTTGTTACATATTTCAGAATCTACATGAATTCCGAATAAAAAATACTTTTTGAAAAACAATTTTATTATCAGAGCTACAACTGTTCAAATGGGGCTTACAGCAGCGAATGATTAAAATTATAATAATAAGCGCATAGCAAGGGAAGGGGTTTTAGTTTAGTTATGTTTCCTTTCCTGTAGCTTACGATATCCGTGATATGGCTAACTGGGATATATAATTTTGACTAAGAAAAGAGACCACGGATGTAGGAAAACCGATGTTAAACAAACGTTTTTGAAGATACTACAATACTTCAAATTAATAGACATTTGTCCGAGCGCTCTCGCCAATTGGCCAGAGATGCGTACAAACAAATATTCACGTAATTGACATAATATTTCTAAACTCAAGATTTAGTCTTGGTTATTATCATTTCCACGGATAAGAAATTAATATGCAAATTCGTACTGAATGAGATAAGATATAATTAAAATAACTCCTATCATTCAAGAGGGCTTACCGTCCAAATACATCTTTCGTTTCTGGGATGTAGGGTCAAACCTCTTTTCAACTCCTTTCCTACTATTCTCAATTAAAAAACCATGGGCTGTGCAGAATTCCAACTCTAGGATGCTAGCCTGGCCTTCCATAACGATTCTGTCACCGTGGCCCGCTGTGTATAAAATCTAAATAATTATAATGAAGGCATAGAATAAAGCAAGGCACAAAAAAACTGTTTTTGAAAAATTAAAATTCCGATTTGTTTTAAACACATTAAAACACCTGAATACGAATTTTCATCGCAATAAAAAATAAACATTCAAATGCAGAGTTGTGTAAATGGTTGGACATGGTTGAGGGCATTCAAAACAAACAAAAAACACAATTTTTATGAAGTCGTTAGCCCGAAACTCATATCGTATTGTTTCTGTTGAAATCAACCACAGTTCTACTTAAAATGATATTCCATAAATTCATAAAAAGACAGTATATATGATACCACAATAACGAAAATGTAGAAATTTTATTTTTGAGAAATGAACTATGAAATCCGATGAAATGACTGGTTTATTGAAAAAAAGTTTGATTAAACTGGCGCTATAATACGATTACGCTGTAACTCAACTACTCGGACCGAAAATAGATAAAATTTGTGCCATTTATTGACCAATTTTTCATTTTTAAAATTTCATGTTGAAGATCAATTTTAAGAAAAACCCTTCGGCTGTTGTTCGGCTTCTGCGTCGAAATAATTCGTAACCAAACCATAATGCCAAGCTCATGTTAATGCCTTGAAATTCCAGTGGGACGCCTTGTCATCCACTCCAGAGGAATATGAGCCAGGAGGGGACCGGTAATTCACGCCAGTATGAATAGTCGAAAACGCTTTACCACCTGATATTAACCCGGATAATAATGTTATGAAATTCCATCTCCACCAAACACGACACTAAAACACCGAGAGTCATTCAAGCTTCAATCTTGATCTCGATGGTACATAAAAAAACAGTGTAAATAATAAAATAATAAAATTTAATACATCATATAAAAAAGTAATGCAATAGAAATGATATGATGACACCACAATAACGAAAATATATAAATTTTATTTTCAGAGATAAACTACGAAATCGGATGAAATGACTACTTTTACTTACAACGGGAAGTAACGAAAGTCTATCATACCGGGAAATCATTGTCCTGTATAATTTCTTTAGAATTCTTCCACATCTTAGAACGCATTTTCTTTTTCTTTTAAGGTTTCACTGGAGGCTTTAAGGCTCAAACACACAGAATGCGTTACTACACGACGCTACTGGAACGCGGCGTTCGGCGATATTGGCTATGTCACACACGCAGCGTTATCTGGGCGGCCGATCCTGTACTGTGGTTGAGTTTGTACAGCAATCATGAGTAGTTCTGAGGAGGAGGAAGCTTTGGTTCTTCTTGCTTTAATTGAGAGTGATAGGAGGAGGCGGTATTGGGTTCACCCAGTAAATAGAAGGAGGGAAGACCTGGGTGAATACCACCGTTTGTGCAGGGAGCTGCGCTCTCATGACGATCACCGCTCGGTGAGAGTTTAAAAAACGGTACTTTCTCACTTGTTCAATGAGTTCCTCTGTATCGTCACCCATGTTTTCGAAAAAAAAAGAGTCACCAATAACGTCGGTAACGCGCGTTACTTTTGTAATTTTGTACAACCCGAAAAGTTAACGTAACGTTCCGGAAGGTATCGGTGAGTGATAACGCCAAGTGTGTGGCCGGGATGATGCAATGCAATACAACCGTATCGCCGTAACGCGTTCTGTGTGTTTGAACTTTAAGTCTTCATTTTTCCTACTCCGACAAATAAGAACCATTGTGTAATGAACATTATGTATTTCCATAATGTCAAAAGTAGATTTATGTATGACCCTCTATAGTCCTTTTACCTCGTACCAAACGATTCATAATTTACTTAACCTGACACATTTATGAGGCTCAAAGATTTTTCGTTTTCGTTCTGTAAACAGATATGCTGTTCGTAACTTTTAACTAAGATTTTTTTGAAATCCCACCTTCTACCGAGGTTGTATAACGCGAAACAATAAGATTTGGAAACCTACAATTTTTTTAAATGAAAATTCGTTTCAGGGGGCCGCGGTAGCCGAGTGGTTAGAGTGTAAGACTGTAAGGCGAGGTCGCGGGTTCGATTCCCGCGTCGCCTCTGGCCCTTTTTTCACGATACCTTTTCTCTCACAATAGTCTGGCTAGATATGCACAGTTCATGAGACCTTAAAAAAAATCTACAAAATTTACAACTTGAGCATTTTCTGCGATTCCTCTTTGTTGTATTTCGCAAGACGTTAGTGCCTATGCAAAGACTATTACGATGTCTCTGTTGCTCCGTGTCTGGTTTTTCTCTCATGCCAGTTCACCTGATTCATTAAGGTGGTAGTTGAAAGGGCAATAGCTTGAAGGCCTTGTATTTTCCTTAATTCTTGCCCAATGAAAAATGGGTCGGTTTTTTTTCAGAATTAAGACGATGAGATAGTTTTTTTAATAATGTGTATTTGTTTAATTAATTCAAATTTTTGTCATTTCTTTCTTAATATATTTGTTAAGTTAAGCTTTTCTATTGCATTTGCTAGTTTGTTGCCTCCAATCCATGTGTCCTCTGGCACACATCAGCGTTACCGGATGTTTATAGGTCCGCTAGAAATACGTAATTTTATGCATATAGGAAACGTTCCCTTGGACAATTGTTAAAACAAAACAAAAAAAAATTTGTCTAAGCATGCACTTACATGAGTGTTACAATGAATAAATAGTACAGGAAATTGCTAGTCCAATATCCAAAAATAGCTTTTTTCCATTAAATTAACATATTTTACTTACAACAACGTTTTTTATTTTAAATTATCCATTTTTATTTAACTTGGAATTAACCTTTTTTAATTTCGTGGCTACCTTTTGTAACTCCAAATTAACTTTGTAACTTCAGATTAACAGTTTTAATTTCAACTTTTTTAAAAACTTTCAAATACCCTTTCAATTTTCAAATTATTTAACATGTTTTTTTATGCCGGTAGATTTGTCAAGTCCCCCTCCCAGATGAGGAATTTTTTTTTTACAGACTTTAAACCTTTTTTTGGGCACGTCGTACTGAAATGACATCCGTACATGGAAAGGTCAGGCTAGGCAACACTCAAAATTTTAATATTTTTCGGATAGATCTTAGTCGTAGTTTGCTGTTTTCACAATACCGGAATACCGAATAACCTGTGAATGCCGGATCGCTGAAAACAACAAACTGTGAATGAGATCCAACTTTTCAGAACAGATTAAACAACATTCTCACCCCGCCTTTATTATTTCTCAATCTTTTCATTACCCAATTCACATTCCAAACAGAAAATGATTGTCGTATTACATAAATGAATAAAAACAGAAATTTAGTTGAAATGTACATTTAATTTATTATTAATTATTACATGATTTTTATAATAATTACTGTTTACGCCGAAGCGCATTTTATTTTATTCTTATTTCTTATTAAAAATTATTCAATTAAAAAGTCTTATTAAAATTCAATTCCGTTCTCTTTATTTTAAGCCTTTTTTTAATAATGAGAGGCTTAGTTTGGCTGACGGTGAGAGGCTTCCTTCATTCCGTCTGTACACACACGTTTTTTTTTTCTCTGGGCGAGCGCCTTGTTCTCAATATCAAAAAATTAGATAACGTCTTTCCACTTTCGACAAAGTATTTCTCCTCCTTATTGCAACACGTGAAAATTATCTTCCGAAAAGTGCGGTTTATGTTTCCCAGCTAAGGTTTTAACTGCTTTACCCCATCATTCCCGACTTGAAACTCGTAAGGTCTTGGAGCGGACTGACGGGCGTTATCCTGCAAGAACGAATTCTAAAGTGAGTGAAACATTGCTACTCCCATCAAGTGATTTTCTCGTTTTTCCCCTTATGTTCCGCATGCTTTTGTTAATTATAGAATTTGAATTATTTTAATTACAATATGCCTACGGCTTAATCAGTTAGAAACAATTGAACACAATCAAAAAATAATTTTACACGTACATATATATGTATTCCTTCTTTCATTTTTTATAACATTAACACTTCTTCTTTTATCTCCTTGTTCGTTCCCGGTATATCAATCGGTGTTTTGAGCTTTGCCGCGATCTCCTGTAATGTGGTGTTCAGTTGTATTTAATCATGTTTCAATTTGGTATGTTGTAGCGAGCGCCACTCCACCATGTGCTCTACCACCGAGTTAATTGGTGAGCAGGTCACATGCAATAGTAACACCTCAGATCAGAAATCTTTCATCCCGTCAGAAGATGAGTGTCTTGATGAAATCCATGTAGCGATTGCAATGAGATGATGAGAGGAGTCTTCCAGGATGGTATTGGTGTAATAATGATGAGGAAGGATGGCCATGAAGGGAGATGCGGTAGAAGATGAAATATCCGAAGAGAATGGACGGAGATAAAGGGAAAAAGTTTGGGACAATGCGGTGAGGATATGGATTGAACCCGACGTTTCGAATCGGATGGCGAATTGGGGAACAATCCGTTGAGATTCGTTTGGCGATGAAAGTTTATGACAAAGCGATAAAAAAAAGGGAAACCTTAAACGGGGGTGAAACACTTGGGTCAATACTCTGGGCGCAAGTGACACGGAGCCGTACTCACGTTAGAAGCTAATAGTGAAGTGAGGGAAAGGAACGAAGGATGGAAGGGATTGTGAGAAAAAAGAGGGAAGAGGGTTGTGATTGGTGAATTTTCAGTAAACGGGGTTGAAGATCGGGGGTTATATTGTACGTCATAAATTGGACGTTTGGTTGACGGCGACGTGCCCGAACAATCGGTATACTCAGAAATAAAACCAGAGAATGCAAACCATTTAACCTATCTTCTACTTTCCAGACGTTAACTTCGGTTGGAAACTGGTGGAGAATATTGGATAGAATGAGTGGTTATCGCACATCTCTTGATTGTCCCCCAACACTCGTACTCTATTGTACGATGGCCGCGCTCTCTGGCGGCAAATATATGTACTTGGATATCTCGCAAATATCAGGGGTATTTTTAAAAACAAAATCCATTTTTAAGTATTTCGAGTTCGAATGAAGGCGCTGGATTCGAACTCGGGACCTTCACCTTACATGAATGAGCGCCGTGTCAACGCCTAAACCGAGCTGCCACCGACGCCCCCAAGACCGATCTTTCTACATTGATTTTTCATTTAATCTTATTATTAATTTTCTAAAGATGGCTTTTTAAATTAGATCCCATTTTATATTTAAATTAGAGCATTGTACATTTAATTAAGGTTTTTAGTTGAGATGAAAAAAAGCTAATGGCACGAGCGGGATTCGAACCCACGATCTTCGGCTACATACGCCGCTGCTCTACTGCTTGAGCTATAGTGACATCGAAAATAGTGAATTAAAGTATCGTTTTGATTTTAAATTCACTTTCTCTTCCTCATTTTTCAAACCGGGTTGGAATTGTCTACGCCAGAGTTAAAAAATATATGTAAAACTAATACAAACTTCCAATCAAATAAAGTATCCCTGTCACATTTAATAATGAGAATTTTAAACATATAGAAATCCTTCTAAATAAATTAATCCAATAAACGTCCAGTCTAATAAAATAGCCCTCTCATAACAAATAATGAGAAACAAAAACATAATTAAATTCTTCTAAAAAATTAACGCAATATACTTCTAGACAAATAGAATAACCCTCTCAAAATAAATAACGAGAAACAAAAGCATAAAGAGTTCGTCTAAATAAATTAACACAATAAACTTCCAATCAAATAAAGCTCTAATTGTCTAGCCGACGTATTTTGACATTGACCATAAAGTAAACAGTTATAGTCATCATACCGAACTCTTTCATGAAATTTATTCATTGTAGGAACAATACAATTCATTGTTGCCTGTATTGAAACTGCATTATGCTGTTGTGTAATTTTAGTGTTTTTCTTTTTAAAAATGTTTTATTCTGAAACTTTTGTCCGTCAAATCATATTTCTGATTACATCGAAATTTACCATTTTGAGATTCTACCAATTTAATTTAATTCCCCTTATTTTGCAGACATTGATTGTTTTGTTCAATTTTGTGGTTTTGCCGGAGTAACAGTAATTTTTCGGCCCACCCGAAGCAAATTCAGTGATAAAAATCCTTTCCCCCTACTCTAGTAGCTCATTAGTAAGATCACTTAAATAATCCCCCACAGGCGGTTCATATTATGTAGACTGAGGTCTCTTTATATGTATAATCGAGTCGGTATCATAGTACAAAACTCTCTCATCTAATTTTTCGAGGTAGTTATACAGTATTAGGCTGGCACGAGTGGCTAGTGTATGCAGCAATGCTACATTCACAATTGGAGAGATACTATACTATCTTCCTTATTCTTCCAGTTGACCCAGATGGCATTCTCATTCATATCCTGAGTTCCGCAATGTGGTTGGAATTAAAAACCATTTCATATAATTGAGAGGGGTCTTCGATTCAGATAGCTGCTGACGGTTTTAAGGTTTATGTTTTTTAAGGCATCCTAACGCAATTTTCGAATCAGACATTATTAAAATGGTTTCGCAGCTTAAATTGCTTTGACATGCATATTCGATGGCTTTATAAATTGCTAAAACTTCAGCTGAGAAGATAGTGACTAATTGAGGCGGGAGTTTGTACATTTTCCATTTTCCTTGTTGGGGATCATACCAGGCATACCACGTACGGTCCTAGAGCCATCAGTGAAAATGAAATATGGATTTGGGCGTGTTTCCGCACTGTCAGAAATTAATATTGAATTTACCACCGATGCAGGGGTTTCTGGTCAATCTACTTCACTGTCAATCTAGAGCAAAAGTTTCAAAAACTGGACAAATGTACAGCGATGCAACGAGACCATGTGATGATCGTTCGGATGAAAGGAATCTGCACTGTGGAAGAGAGGGGACGATCATCACAAACACATCGGAACGGAGGAGGAGGAGATAAGCGGCTATCCGGAAAGGAGTGTGCTGGCAGAAAGACGTCTATAATTTACCGTTTTGTGCCATAAGATTCAAGGTACTTATATCTTTGCGATTCATTTCGGTTAATTTTATATTTTGTTTAAAGTTTTTTTATCTCTGAACATTGCCTGTTGAAAGATTACTAAAAGATTGCTAGGAAAAGTATTTCTCCAACATTGTTAATTTTTTTGTTTGTTTCGTGCCAAGAAGAGGCCTTTTTTTAAATATATTCTTTAGCTTATGTTATATTTAGTTTTTTTTAATGTGTAAGATCAATTCACAACCAATTGTTTCCAAATATGCGTCTACCAGAGGTTGAGGCGTTTTCTTTTCCCAAAACGTTTTGCTAACACCTCGATATTTAAAAACGTTATTTTTTTATAGATATCACCGTTTAAGTTTGCTACCACTTAGGACAAAATTGGAAGCTAATCGTTCAATACGTCAAAGCAGTGGGGGTTCACAACTGTCCATATCCACTACTTTTATTGGAGTGTCTGACAAACATCCTGAACATCTTCCCATGCATTTATTTCGGAACACTCTTAGGCGATTTAAGTGTACTTTGCTGGCGTTACCGTTAAGAATCGATCCAAACTCTGTTACACTGCGTATACATGACCTGTAAAACAGTAGAGCTGTATCGGGATCGGCTCCATACATAATACCTTCCTCCTGGAAATACGATTCAATGTAGCTTTCCATGTTTATCTTATCCCAAACAGCACTAGGGTAGTATGAAGCTTTTTATTTTATTTTAAAGGAGTGATTTACAAATGTAGAAAATATCCCGTTTTCTTTTTCAATTTGGAGTACCGTACCTTCTCGTAACTCCAAATTTCGTAAATTTTCGTGACCTTATATCTCAATTTCACTTCTTCTTGTAATTCGTCTACAACTAATGTGCCATTCAAACAGAGTTGTTGTTCACTATGGGTGCAGGTGTTTGAAGGAAGCTCATCAGGAGATCCGTTACATATAAGAAAGAGTAGGTTGCCGTATTTTTTAATCGGTAAAACCGGGTGATAAAGATCATTAGGTGGTAAGACTACCAAGTGGATTGGATTGCCGTAAGGCACGGCTCTCCCCCCGACCAAGCGGAGGGCCCAGCGAGGCTTAGCTGTCCCCACCCGTACACTGGACGGTCCAGGCCCACTCAGCTACCGTTTATATCTAGAGTTGTACACTTTGTTGATTATACCTCGCATAATTACCTGATTGTATATTATTTTTCTATTTTTCTTTTGGAATTATTTTTTTCGCCAATACGAGAACTGGCTGACGCTGACTGGTCGTGAGCTTTAATATTACATTTTATGACTTAAACTAAGGTGAGTCCTTTTCTCTTTCTCATTTCTCGTTTCTTTGGATTACACCTGGCGCCGTTTGTCGAAATTAATTTAGTCTACTTTTTAAATTTATTCCTTATCCGATTCAGGTCATAGACTGTACAGTTTACAAAACCCTCAAGCCTATTTATATCGTATTGCGCTCCAGTAATTTTAGACGATCTTCTTCGCCTAGATACACTGTTGATGGGCCATTGGGAATTTTTCGTATTTACTCAAATAAGTATAGAGGGAGCAGACATTTGAATTTCTTCATCGTCTGTCGTTTTATAATGAAGCCGTGTATTCCCCGTCCAACCCCCATGAAATGAGTCCCTAGGGTGTAGTGGTTCTCGTGAGAGAATTGTGGGATTTTTTAAATATAGTGAACTTTCAGAGTTCGATGTGAGCGAAGTTCACACTCTCATATTTGGAGAATATTATACCCCCCATACTTTTTAAATTGTCCAATCGTTTGAGACTATTCATTGTTACAGTAAATGTCTTATATATTGGTTCATCTCTTCTGTATTGTGTCTGGTTTCAGAAAATTTCTTCGTTATGCAAGATTGCATGCCGACGCAATTCTCAATGAAATACTGCCGGAATAGGGTGACTGACGCAAAATGTCCATGTCGTTTACACGATACTCGGTCAATTCGTTTGAAAAATTGAAAATATATACATTAACTTTTTATTCAATGTGCCAATGAATCTGGAAGATCTGAAAAATCACCCACATACGTACAGTTTTCTCTTGTATGAAATAAATGGGGAAAATACCCGTTTCTAACTGAATCACCCAAGTCATATGCTATTTGCAATTCCTACTGAGAGACATTAGAAAATAATTTAAGGAATCAATTATTTGCACATTTTTTTAAATTTTAAACATAAAATTTTGTTCCGACGTGCAATGATTTCAGTCATTATATTATGATGACTTACCAAGCATCTTAAGATAAATCGAGAGTCATACGCTTGAGCAAAATAAATTTTAAAAAATATATTTTTTGCGTTGTATAAATTCACTTTTATACTTATTTTTCCATATATGTATTTGTTAAATCTAAACAATATTTGTAAACCCAAGCCCTGAAGATGATCTCACGAAAGATCGAAACGTTGGCACGATAAAGAAAATGTTTTTCTGAAGCCAGACCGCATCTCACGATTTCCGAATAATCAGTTATGATCAATATAAATTATTTTTGGAAAACTTGATTTAGTTAGGAGTAGGTAACTTAGAAACTTTTCTATAGGATTTTCCCAGAAGGTAAGTTATCGAACACCATAAGAAGAGCATATGCTAGTCATATCGTTAGTTAATTCGCAATTCGAACACGATAGTTGTTCTACAGATAAATTTGGGTGTTGCGTAGGACTTTTTCTTGGCGTGATTCAATAATAAAGTATAACTACAGAGGTTTAGAACTAGGCGTTCTATTGTCTACCCGAACATAATACAATGGGTCGGCGGTTTTGAAGGGTTTACAGGTATACCAAACAGTTTCGCCACATACGTTTGGGTGTTTTCTATCATATGTTTTATTTGTTACGTGACAGTCTTTGCAGCGCTTAACCTTATGACAGATCGACTTTCCTCTGCTGGAACTAGCGAAATGCGTTCGAAGCATGCTAAGGCACAAGGTGGGCAAAGAAAATCAGATTTAGTAGTACAACACTCGTTAGCCCGTTTATTCAAAGAAAAATCAAAACTTTCGCCACAATGTACGCAAACATTGCCAAATACCAGTGTTTGGGAAAAAATTAGTCATGTCTAATGATTAATGATTGATCATTCAGAACGTTAGTCATGATTGGTAGTAAGTGACTAATGTAGTCATGCGTCACAATATATGATTGATTGCTAAATTAGTCATGACTAATAATTAAATACGAGGCATGACTAATTTAGTCATAATACAGTTAGTCATGACTAAATTTCCATAAATCATATTCAAATGGGTGCTCAAAAGATGAAAAATACACTATTTCATCACTTTTTAAAAAACATTCTAACAGAAATTTATTTCATCAAAACGAAAATTCTTTTAAACACCTTATTTAACAAAAATAAATCTGCCAATTATAAGTGAAACTACGCTGTTATGAAAAGCCAAAAAATAATGACAATAATAAAATAAAATAAATAATCTTAAAACAAGCTACGCTTTCAAAAGTAAATGTGCTTACATAATCGACTAATGAAAAAAACACTTGAATGGTGAGATTTCTACATTATTTGGAAAACACACTATCTTGGGGTCTTGATTGTAATAAAATAGACATGTCGGTGGTTTTCGTTGGTGATAACATTTTTTGAATGTTGGCCTTGAGCACGACTCTCATCTCAAACTTTTTATCCTGAGTCTGTTGGATTTTGGTAAGTGGTCATTGTAGAGTTAGGCAAAATCTAACTAATTCAATCATGATTAAGATTTTTGATTGAAGTTTAATCATGAATGAATTAGTCATGAGTAAATTAATCATTGTATGATTTAGTAATACGTCGTGATTGAATTAATCGTGACTAATCACATAATGATTCATTTAATCATGAATAATTCATTACTTCAATCAATATTCTTAATCATGATTGAATTAGTTAGATTTTACATGGTCAGAATCTGAGTCCATCATAGTGGTCGTTCAAACCGATTCTAGGGCTCAAACGGTTGCGGCTCTCCTTATTCACACTGGCGAGATAGTGATGCGCGAGGAGGGTAAGTACCGATGGTGTGTATAAAATGGAGGTATGTTCACTTTCTGTGTACGGAAAAGGGGAGTTCACTCTTTGTGGCGAAGAAAGAGGAGATCGGTCGACGTGGTGCATCCCCAGCATTTCGTTCAGTCTTTATATGATCCTTTATATTTTAAAGTTCGAAAAACCGTTAATTCGTCTTCATTGGAAGCTAATTACGAAGATTTGGCAGAAAAATCAGAGCAGCTATCTAGGTGACGATGTTTTTTTTTTCCAAAACACGTCGAACGGAGGAAAAAAGTTGGTTTACTGCCTAACTCATAAACGGTTTATGGCCTTTTCAATCTGATAGTCTCAAATAAAAGAGCTTATCGACTCTTTTAATTTGATAAAAATTAACGAATTTAAAACCAATTGAATACGACGTCGGCCAAGTTGTGATCGCTAAAGACGAATTAGCCTTTCTATTGTACCATAGCTCTCTCTCTCTCTCTCTCTCTCTCTCTCTCTCTCTCT